>CM025787.1:7037338-7106434 GCA_014636745.2 Centella asiatica | reverse complement strand
AAGCATCGGAGATTACTCGAAGTAAAGCATCGGAGATTACTCGAAGTGATCAGGGACTAATGAAGGAAGCCATCGGAGATTAGTCGAGGACTTAATCACTGATGGAGTTAGAGTTCAAATCAAAGAAGGAAAGTCTTCCATGCACACGTAAACTTTATTGAAGACGTAGCTGACAAGGAAACTTGTTAGAAATCTTTCAATTGGAAAGATTGTATTTGATTTGAATTAGGAAGCTAGGTTTTTGGTAACTTAGTTTTTTAGAAGCTGTAATTAAATATATTACAGAAGATATACGAAGCTGTATAGAATTGAAAGAGTTGTATTTTCTTAATATACAGAATAGAAGCTGACGATCAAAGTTTGTCTTGATTGTTAGAAAACTTGTAATCAATTGTTAAATCAATAAAAAGCAATTGTTTATAGAGTTTTGATCTTGTTCTTTATATTCCGCAGAAAAGTTTAATTTCTTAAAAGAACAAGAATTTGAAAAAGTTGTAAGAACTTGTATTCAACCCCCCTTCTACAAGTTCTAGGTCGTCTCACTGGGAAAACAATATTCATCAGACAAAATATGCCAAAGAACTTCTTAAGAAATTTGATATGGAGGATTCAAAAGTAGCAAAGACACCTATGGCCACTGTAACCAAGATTGACCCTGATAAGAATGGAAAGATAGTTGATTTGAAAACTTACAGGGGAATGATTGGATCATTGCTATATCTGACAGTAAGCAGGCCAGACATAATGTTTGCAACATGTCTTTGTGCAAGATATGAAGCTAATCCAAAGGAATCTCATCTTATTGCAGTGAAAAGAATCTTGAGATATATCAAGGGCACTACAGAGTTGGGACTTTGGTATCCAAAGGAGTCTGGATTTGAATTGCTAGGATATTCTGATGCTGACTTTGGAGGATGCAGGATTGACAGAAAGAGTACAACAGGAAGCTGTCAATTTCTAGGGGGAAGGCTTGTATCTTGGTTCAGCAAAAAGCAGCATTCTATTTCTACATCTACTGCTGAAGCTGAATATATTGCAGCTGGAAGTTGTTGTGCACAAATTCTATGGATGAAGAATCAGCTAATAGATTATGGTCTGAACTATTCCAAAATTCCAATAAGTGTGACAACACAAGTGCCATTGCCATTGCTGAAAATCCAGTACAACATTCCAGAACCAAGCATATAGAAATCAGATATCACTTTATCAGGGAGCATGTCATGAATGGAGATATTGAACTACAATTTGTACCATCCAACAAGCAGCTGGCAGACATATTCACCAAAGCTCTTGATGAAGCCACTTTTTCAAATCTTGTGGGGGAGCTAAGAATGGTAAATTATGCGTTAGGGTCAGAGTCAAAATCCTAAAAATTCTGGTATCTCTAACTCATTTCATAAGTTCTTGATAAAATCAAACTGATATGTGGTTATATATGTTCAAATTGTAAATATGTATATACTTGTACATTATGCTTTTTGTTGTTTTGTTTTTGTTTTTGACTGATGCATCAGGGTCAGGGCTTCCTTATGGACGCATCAGGGTCAGGGTGTCCGGCTTGTTCGTCATGGTCAGGGTCTCCTACCTGTGCGTCAGGGTCAGGGTGTCCGGATCTCTCGGCAGGGTCAGGGTATCCTACCTGTTCGTCAGGGTCAGGGTCTCTTACTTGTGCATCAGGGTCAGGGTGTCTGGATCTCTCGTCAGGATCAGGGTACTCAACTCGTTCGTCAGGATCAGGTTGTCCGGCTTGTGCATCAGGGTCAGGGTATATACATACAGTGAATCATCAGGGTAAGTTTGAATTTATTTTGCATCGGGTTTCGAGGCCAGTTAAGTGATGACAACTCATCATTGAATTCTTCTCTCACTGATGACGTGTCATCACAGAAACTGAACTGACACCCTGATAGCGTGTTTCAGTAAAAGTTTTCAAACGTCTTTTAGCGGGTATTAATATGTTATCTCTCCTACTTTTTGAAACTCTCAAACACTTAATCTAAACCTGATATTTACTAGAGTTCTTTCTCTCTCTCTCTTTTCGCAGAAACCCTAGAATCTCAAATCTTCAAAGCATCCATGGCACGTCAACAAATACAGAGGAACTTGACAGTCTCATCCACAAATTTTGTGGGCTTCTCCGGCATTGATGAGGTAAGTGATTGCTTTAAACCAATGATGAACTATCTGCTCAAATCTGAGTATAAGAAAGCAATCTTTACCGATGACGAAATATCGGGAGAGGCACTGTCACAACTGTGGACTAGTGCTAAATTCATGTACTCCACCACCAAGCCAGATGTGGTCAAGGGTATCTCATTCAAGGTTTCGTCTGAGAAAGGGAAAATAACTCCTTCCAGACATAACTCTGTTTTGGGTTTACCTACTCAAGATCTGGTGGATGCACCCAGTGATGCCGACCTACTGGATTTCTTGAGAGAACTGGGCTATAATGCTGCTCCCAACGCAGTGTTAAAGTTCAAAGATCTCAAAAGGGTGAATGTCAAGCGGGAGATCTCCTACCTGTTTGATACAATCACCAAGGCGTTCTCAGGTAAGTGTTCTAACTTTGAGGTTATTACCTCTTTAACTTTGAAAATAGCATATGCAATGATTAAAAATGTAAATATAAATATAGGTAAAATTATTTTTGATAATCTTGTAAATAAATTAGGTAATGTAAATAATAGGAAAACTGAAGTATACTATTCTAGATTTTTGTTTATGATTATTAAAGATCAAATTACTAATCTTTCTTTTGAGAATGATATACCTGTACAGACATACAAGCAAACAAAGAAACTGTTTGCAGAAATAATGAAGAAATCATATACAACTGAATCATTTGCTCTCCCAACGCATATGATACAGGTAGTAAATTTTACATCTTCTACCTCTAACACTGTACATTCTTCACCTTCATCTACTATGGCAGAGAAAGCAACCACCTCTCTGCCTACCCAAGTAGAACAACCAATTCCTTCTCAACCACTCGTAATAGCCCAACCCACAGTCTCCCAAAAGACTGTTGGGATTAAAAGAAAAACCAGTGAAGTTACCACATCAACTGAGGGGGAGCAAGGAGAGAGAATGATTGGCTATAGGAGGAGATTGAAGAAGAAGAAAGGAGCCACGAGTGTTACCCCAAAGCCTGACCAGGCAATATCCTCTCAAAAGGATGTTGCCTTTGATAAGGAATTAAACATATTTCTAACTAGTTCCTCTCAAAAGGAATTAGTTATTGAAAATAGTCCTCAACCAAGGACACAGATAAGTGAGGCACATACAGTAACCATAGACACTGATGAACCTACCATCAGGGTCTTTGAGAGCCACTTGCAGATAACTGACACAGTGAGTGCACACAGTTCTTTTGATGAATCACCTCTTCATTCAGTGATTCAGCCAACATTCCCATCTACACCGCTTCCTTCTTTCTCTGTTCCTCAAATTTCTTCAGATATAATGACACAAACTTTAAGTGCCATACAATCAGATTCTCCACATTCTCATTTCGTGGAGGAGCCAACACTCTCTGACACAGTGTTTGAAAGTCACCACACTCAAATGGCTGACTCATTTTTAATTGATACAAACACTAGTGATCAGGCAGGGGACATAAATACCACTGTACATACCACAACCATAACTCTTTATGTACCCACAATTGTATATACATCCTATACAGAAAATACACTTCTCCAATTGTACATACACATTCTTTTTCCAATCCTTCTCCTATCACAACTGTTGAACCAGAAACTGTAAATACTTCATTTGAACTGGTCACAGTTGATGATTTCCAAGCCCATAGGAGCTCCTCTAGGACAATTTTGAGTGAGAATGAGAAAATACTTAGTGCAGAGAGGCAAAGTCAATCCCCTGAGAGGACTTTGGCAAAAGGAGAGGAAGAGAGTACTGCCTTAGTAGGCAATGAAAAAGGAGAGGATATGAGTGCTATCTTAGAAGGTACAGAAAAAGGAGAGGATGAGAGAGATAAGGATGAGATCCTTGTAAATAAAGAAAAGAGAGAAAATAGTCATACTGTAAATATTACTTCCACTTCTGAAAGTGATGAAGATGATGCTCCACAAGATGATTTTTCCCAGTTCATCGGAGTTGATTTGTATTTTCAGCAGAATCAGATGGCAGATACTGTACAGTTATTAAAGCAGGAGTTAGCAAGAACCACTGATCCAATCTTGATCAAAGTGTTAAAATCACAGATCATGATTGGTCAGTCCATATACATAGAAAACAAAAATTTGTATACACACTTTTCTTCAAAGTTTCAAAATGTACAGACAGTTGTGGATTCCCTAGTCACCAGCCAGACTTTACTCCGAATGAAGAAGCAGGCTGACATTGTTGACCGCAAGCTTGCTGATCTCACTTCACAACTGACCAGCATGGCAACTCTGCAACAATCCATGGCTAGCACTCTGCAACAAATTCTTCAAGTCACATCCCTACATCCAACTCCTACTGATGATGCTGCCAAAAAGGGGGAGAAATCAACCCAGCATGCGTCAGGGGATGTTGCTGGACAGTCAAGCAAACCATCAGGGGATATGATTACTCCTGTTCCTGCTCTGCAAACCAAGGACAAAGGTAAGGGTATTCTGATTGAGGATCCAAAGAAGAAATCACACACTCAATCAGGGCCTAAGCTGCTTGGAGATGCCATGAAGACAGCCCACTTTCCACAACCTGTTGAAGCTGTAATTGATGGGAAAGTGGAGCTGGTCTATCCCCAGGACAAAAAGCTCGTGGAAGCTGATGCACTCTTTGCACAGCAACTACAAGAAGAGGAAAAGAGGGAAATGGCAAAGGAACAGGAAGAAGCAGAAAAGAAGAAAAAGAGTGTCAGGGCCAGGACCTCCAGGAAACCTCAGCCTAAAAAGAATCAAATCCCTAAAGGTGCATCAGGGGATAAAAAGCAGGACAAACAAGAAGACCTTGATGTCACCAAACCAAAGTCGTCTGCAGCAACAAGTCAAGCACCTTCTCCTATAATCACAAAATATGGACCACCGATACTAGCTGAATTCCTACGAACAGAAAGGATTAAAAACCTAACATTTATGTTCTCCATAAAAAGCATAGATGTCAGGTTCAACAACAGAAAGGATCAGCTCATTACTATTGAAGACAAAAGTGGGAGCCATTTTAATGTTACACCAGATTGGTTTAGGAGAATGGATGCCGGACAGCTAGGGATGTGCCTGAATGTGATTACTAAATCATCCCGGGCTAACAGAGACTTAAGGGGGTTGATTGATAGGCTGAGGAGAGACATCAATGACGAAAGGAGCCTGCCCACAGCTTTGCCAAGTCCACTGAGATTGTTTTACAAAAACACTGATGGGCAGGAGAAAAGCATCAAGACGAATGACATTGATGGTCTCGACCTGGAGGAAGCGATGAATGTTCTACATCAAATAGCTTATCATAAAAGTGAACATGTCATCCAGTTCAGATTCCTGCTGACTCAGAAAGTGCTGAAGGAGATTGAAGAAACCAAGGCTGATGATAGGAACACTGCAGCAAGGCATGTGCCATAAGTGAAAGGATTCACAGAATATCCAAAAATGATCACAAGCCCCATGGGTGTACAGTTCAAAAATCAAAAGGGGGAGATCATTACCTTCTACTGGTCACAACTTGCTGCAGCCAACATTTCAGAAATAAAAAGCGTCCTTGAAGCCTTGAAATCAAGCAGCAACGTCAACATTGTCAACTTCAGAAGACTTCTACAAAAGGAGCTGGAGCAATTGAAGACAGGCAGGGAAGACACAAGACTAAGGATTCCTGAGCAAAATCCTGAGCAAAGGAGACAAGGCCTTGGGAGTGACACTCAACCAATTGAGTCTAATCGACCATTGCCCTTTGTCTCAGCAAAAAGGAACAGGAAATCCTAAAGTCTATACTACATTTTTTTTGTAATAGTTATAGGAAAATACTTGTACATAAATTCTTTTATTAGTTCATTAATTATTCTTTCTTAAATTGTATTTAGTATTGGTTTTGACATCATCATCAGTGCATCTAGGGATTTATGGTTATCAAATTGATAAACATAAATAGGGGGAGATTATTAGAGATAAATGATGATGATGATGAATATGTAATAAATTGTGCAACTGTAAATACTTGAGGTATTTTATAAACCTTAAGATCAGCACAAGTTTTGCATCCACTGATGATAAGTTTATTCATCAGTGGATAGTTAATAACTTCACAAGACAAGTCAGAAAACAGGAACATTCAAAGGACTTGACAAAGTGAAGGAGAATGTCTGATGCTACTTGTAAGCAAACGAAGTATTCTGCACATCAAAAGTTCTAAATCAAAGTTACGTTGATTAAGTACCATCAGGGGGAACCCATCAGTGGGAACCCATCAGGGGAACCCATCAGGGGAACCCATCAGGGGTAATCCATCAGGGTAACCTGTCAGGGAGAATGACCAACATGACATCAAGTGGAAGCCATCAGTGTATGCCGTCAGCTATAACCATCAGGGTCAAGAAGCACTGAGTATAACTCAAGTGAAGGACGAAGCCCTGATCTAGTCAATAACCATCAGGGGATCCAGAAGCACTGATCAAAGTCCGTCAGGGCTAGCAGTCAGTGGATCGTTGTGACAGCATACATCCGTCATCAGTTCTTACACGGAAATCAACGAAACGTGTTACAGAAGCAAGAAATATTAACTGGAAAGATATTTCTTGAAGTTTGTTAATGGTCCAATGAGAACTCTCACGCATTAAATGCACACAGATCAGGGGAAGAAAAGCAGCAACAAAGTTTGTAGTAGTCTGACACATAAAGTTTAGATGTGACATACTTGCGGCTAAGTTGAGAAGAGAAGCACGTCTCAAGAACGTGATTTCAACCCACTGATTGATATATAAGCAACGGAGCTCTCATTACACAAATAACGATTGATTGAATCCATCCAACAGATCAAACAAGCACTGAAGCACAAAACACTAGAGAGAAGCTTTGCAATAGATCTTGAGAGAGATATTTCAAAGAATATTAGAAGCTAGTGAGTGTGAGAAGCTGTGAACTTTATTCACAGAATTTGTAGCTGTAAATCACATTTGTGATTATACAGATTTCCAGAAAAACCTCGAGTTATAATATAACTATTTTAACTTGAATCTGTGTGTTCATTCCATATAGTTTTTCTGGTTGTTCGACTGTTTTCAATAAGCCGTATAAAGTTTTTAAGTGCGAAAAGTTTCAGGTGTTTGTATTCAACCCCCCCTTCTACAAACACTTATGCTAATATTGCATTAACACAATGTTAACTAATAACTCTCTTCATTCAACTCCAGATTGACAAGGATGGAAACTTTGCAACAAACCATGGCTGACAACCTTCAACAAATTCTTCAAGTCATTACCCCACTCTCAACTTCCACTGATGATGATGTCAAAAAGAGGGATAAATCTTCAAATACTTCATCAGGGTTTGTTGCTGAGAAGCCTAAAGCACTATCATCAGGGGATATGACTGCTCCTTCTTTACAAGAAGATTCCACAACCAGAAAAGACAAAGGCAAAGTTATCATGATTGAAGAACCTAAAAAGAAGATATTTATTCAATCAAGACCCAAGCTACTTGGAGATGCCATGAAGACAACTCACTTCTCAAAGTTGAAGCTCTAATAGATAGGAAAGTGGAGCTTATCTTTCCTCAAGACAAGAAACTTGTAGAAGCTAATGCAATCTATGCACAACAACTTCAAAAAGAAGATGAATAGGCTGCAAAGAAGGAGAATGAAGAAGAGAAAAAAGTGTCAAGCCAAGAGCCTCAAGAGAAACTCAGCCCAAGAAATCTCAGCCTCCAAAAGGTGCATCAGGGGATAAAAACAAAGACAATTCAACATCTCCTGATGCTACCAAACCCAAGTCATCAAAAACCAAAGTTCATGCTCCTACTCCTGTAACCTATGGACCGCCTACCTTGGCAAATTTCTAAGGGATGACAGACAAACGAGCCTGATATATATGCACTCCATCAAGAACATAAATGTCAGGGTAAAGAGCAACAAAGAAAAGATAATTGTCATCCAAATGAAAAACAGGTCTAAGTTCACAGTTACTCTCGACTAGTTCAGGAGGATGGATGTTGAACAACTTACACTAGTCAAGCTAGCAGTGCCCAATACATCAGAGCTTAACAGAGACTTGAGGTGGGTGCTTGAGAAGCTGAAGAAAGCCATCAATGACAATAAAACCTTGCCCAAAACTATAGAAAAACCACTGAAGTTATACTACAAGGCTGCTAATGGGCAAGAGAATAACATAAGGGTCAATGATGTTGATGAGCATGAGCTTGAGGAGGCAATGCATGTTCTAAGCCAAATTTCTTATCACAAGAATGAACATGTCATCAAGTTTAGAGCCATACTTATCAAAAAGGTATTAAAAGAGATTGAAGAAACCAGAGCTGATGATAGGACCTTAGTAGTTGTAAGGGATGTTCCCCCTCAGTAAAAGGATTTAAAGACTATCCAAAGATGATCACAAAATCATGGGCGTTGAGTTCAAGAATTCCAAAGGGGAGAGTATCATCTTTTACTGGTCACAACTTGCTACAACCAACTTGGAAGAGATTGGATCTATCCTTGAAGCTTTGGAACACAACAAAAATTATCAACATTGTCAATTTCAAAAGACTGCTACAAAAGGAGCTTGGAACATTGAAGGCTGGTGGTGAAGATAAAAGACTCAGAATTCCAGACCAAAATCCTGACCAGAGAAAACAAAGCCTTGAAAGTGATTCTCAATAGATTGAATCAAGTCATCCATTGCCCTTTGTTACTGTTCAATAAAAGAAGGATCCAGAAATTTAAGTGTCAAATACTTGTATTAACTTTGTAAAGTTTTCAATATAGTTATTCTTTCTATTTGTACAAATACACATAGTTCAATACAATTGCATTACTCATTCCTTATTCTTTATAGTTTTGGTTTTGACATCATCATCACTAAAGAAATTAGATTTATGGTTATCCAATTGATAATCATAAATGAGGGAGATTGTTAGGTATAATGATTGATGATGATATAAGTATTATTTTATAACTGTGCACTTGTAAATACTAAAGGTATGTTATAAGCCTTAATATATTTGCACAAATTAGCATCATTAGTTCTAGTCACTTTCGCGTCTACCCACTTAGAAACATAATCCACAGCAAGAAGTATATAAACATTGCTAAAAGAAGAGGGAAATGATCCCATAAAATCTATGCCCCAAATATCAAATATTTCACAAACAAGTATAGGATTAAGTGGCATTTGATTTCTTTGACTTAAATTACCCATCTTTTGGCAATGTACACAGGATTTGCAAAATATGTATGAATCATGAAATAAAGTTGGCCAAAATAGTCCACACTCAAGGACCTTGCGAGTTGTTCTCTTAGGACCAAAGTGTCCTTCACAAGCATATAAATTAAAAAATTGTAGAATATAAAGAATCTCACTGTTAGATACACACCTTTGCATAACTTTATCAGAACAATGATTCTAGAGATAAGGATCATCCCACACATAATACTTGGCATCACTTTTCACTTTATCCATTTGTGTTCTAGAAAAATCACTAGGTAAAGGTTTTAGTAAGTAAATAATTGACAATATCAGCATACCAAGGATTTGTTTGTTGAACAAAGAAAAGGTGTTCATCTGGAAGGTCATCTTTTAAAGCCAGTGATGCTTCATTTGTGACAAGTCGACTAAGGTGATCAACAACTAAGTTCTCAGCACCTTTCTTATCATGAATATCCAAGTCAAATTCTTGTAACAAGAGGATCCTGAGTCTTGGTTTTGCTACTTTCTTGGCTAGTAAATATTTAAGAGTTGCATTGTGACAACCTTAAAAATCTCATTTCGGACTTTGGGCACCCTCAATAATTGACAAAAGAAAAGTAACATAATCCACACATGCCTATAATTAAATAAGAGAAATAATAGTAATCTCTGTTACATTATCCAAAAATAATATTCTAACAACAGAAGTCTATGAGGGGCCACACAGGCCTTACAATCTAAATATTTCAATAATAGTCTCACGCTTCATTCTTCCTTTAAATGTCATCCAAAGGAGGGCGATTAACAAGCATTCATCATGTCATTTTCGCCTTGCCTTTATCAGACGGCTCGGCCTTCTCACCATATCCTGTAAAACATATAATGATAGCAATGTGAGCGATTTACGCTCACAAGTATATAATCATGTATTGGGTGAGCCTTGAAAGATAGATAGTTTATTGGGCTTAAATGTTTATGAGGTTTGGTGGAAACAAAGCCAACACCTCTTAATAATTTGGACAAATATAGTTTCTAGGGTCCCCGAGTGATAGCAAGAGATTTGACCCTTTACTTAAAAGAATAAAGAATAATTTCATGTGCGCCTTGTAACCATCTCCGTTTGGCGCAAGTACCATTTGGAACTCCACATTAAACAGTATATCAGCTGGCCAGTCTGACCACCGTCTGACTTCATCATGATGACATACGTTGTCGATGCAGAAATCTTTTATCTGCGAGGGTTCAGTTATCGATGCCTCGGTCTCCGTCCCCTATATATCCTAGGCTTGGGATGCCAGGCATATGCATCCCACTAGCCTTTAGTTACCCACACAGATATACTTTACAAATATGGGGTGAAGAATGATCATACGTATTAATTGAAAGAAAGTAGAGTGAGTATGTACTTGCCTTGGTCCTTAGAAAATTCTAATTCAATTCACTTGTGAGCGAAAGACTATAAAACATGCATATTGACATAACATGAGAGTTTATACCTTTTGATAAAGATATGAGAAAATGCGCACATATGATGTCCTTAAACATACATATTGACATAACATGTAATTTCTGAAAGAAAGATAGGCACGAGAATTTTTATAGTGGTTCGGTCTAAGCCTACTCCACTCTTCTTCTCTTTTACTTGAGAGGGCATTCATTAGAATGTTCACATAGAACAATAAGCAAAGGGACACTTAGTCCGAAATTACACAAGGTCACTTAGACTAAATTCAAGTCACACAGACTATAAGCAGATTATAAATTTTGCTTGCTATCACTAAGTAGAGAGCTCTTTGTTGAGCATATTTGATAGCACTTGTTCAAGCTTGTTGTTGTGTCTTGCTGAGTTCTTTGAGGGTCAGATTGTCAGACCAATTCTTGGTTGTTCAGTTCTCTTAAATGAAATTTATGACTCCTATTTATACTACTCCAAAAATCTATCCGTTGAGAATTTTGAAATAGATCCGTTGGGAGTTGTACTGCCTTGACAGTGACTTGTACTTTTCCAACTGTTCCTTGCTTAGTTCAAAAAGATAGCCATTATTTTGTCTTCTAGTGCTTTTTGAAAAATCTCTCTAGGAGTTGATTAAGCAGGACAAAAGATAGTCTTTTTCTGACACTTTTGCTTGGATCAAGGTAAGGTATCTTGCTATATTATTCCTTGCTTATTTCCATTCTAAGTAGGACTATCCTTGACCTTTTTCTCTATATCTTCAGCATCCTTCTTGATTGATGAGTAGAGTCTTTATTTGTGATCAAATGATTGATGAGCAGAGTCTTTATTTGTTATCAAAATCCTTGCTTACCTAGTAGAATATATCCACCTAACAAGTTGGATATTTTTTTAAGTCCTTTTACATCATATAAGCAAGGACTATATTACATCATAAATTCTTATATTAAATAAATGTAATTCTTTAAGCAAAGTAATATAAGCAGGGGTGCATCAACAATCTCCCCCTAATTGATGATGTCAAAACGAGTTATTTTGATCACTACAGCAAGCAACAAGATGTTTAATTTCATTAACCAAAACAATTTAAGTACAAGAGTGAACGTGAATGAAACACAATAAAATACAATGAAAAAGTTTAAAAGCAAATTATCAAAACTAATTCTTGCTAATCTTCACTATCGGCAGATCCTTCAGATCCTTGCTGATCTTCTTCACCATACTTGAGTAGCTCCAGTCTTCTCCTTTCTTCAGCTTCCTCCCTTTCCCTCCTAATAGCCTCCTTTTCCTATTTCCTTCTCTCTATCCTTTCCTTCTTGTGAGTATACTCCCTCTCATTCTGCTGGTCCCTTAGTTTTTTCATTTCCAGCTCGTACTGCTTGATTTTAGACTCAGAGTCTTTAATGCTTGCAAGCAGTTTGAGACTTTCAGCAAGGCCTGACTTTTTAGTCATCACATCCACTTCTTCAAGGGCCTTTTGCAGTCTCATATAGGGAGAAGGATTGAGAATTTGTACAGCAGAATCAAGGATGTGTTTAGGAATTCTTTTTCTGGCCACGACAGTAGGGGTTACAGCAGGAGCGGGGATAAGAGTAGGAGTCAGAGTAGCTTGATCTTGTTGTTGCTGTTCTGCATCATGATCTCTCTCCCCCTTTTTGATATCATCAGCCATTAGAGGGAGAAAGTTAATCAGCTTGTTGAGAGTCAGCAAGATCTGATCTTGCTTACGCTCCATTTTGTTGATTCGGTCTTCAAGATCAGAAGCAGCAGGAGGTGCCTTGGAGCTCTGTGCAGACTCAGCAGGCTGGGCATTGAGACTTGCTAAAACTTTATCCATTTTAGAATCAAGTTCAACAAGCTTCTTCTTTGTTGACTTGGAAGAGTACGAGTGAGTCGACTTTGATTTCTTGGAGGCAGCAAGAGGAGCCTTAGAAGGATGAGAGTCTTCTAGTTTGACTGGAATAGTAGAGTGTGAACGGATGTATACTTGATGACGTGCACATGAAGGATTTTCCAAAGAAGGATCAGCATGAGGAAGATATCCATCAGCAGCAGGAATGTCAGCAGCAGGTATGATTAGGAATTTATGTCTGCGCATGTCCATTCTGAGTTCTTTTGGTAAAGGTAGCAGCAGTGTCCTCGGTAGCAGGAGAGGAGTTGATCATATTCCAGACTGCCCTCCAAGGATTTTCAATGAGCACGGTGAAGTTTGGCACCCGTCTGAATGAATCCAAAATGGCACACATGCCCATTCTGCTCCAGTATGCATGGAGGAGGGATAGGAATAGAATGAAGTCAGCAGGAAACATGTAGGAAAAGAAATCATCAGAAAGACCCAACCAAAGTTTTCTGCTTCCTGCTGAAGCTTCAAAAGGGATGATCTCTTCTTCAAGTTGTCGTCGAGAAGTACCGTAGATGCAGCTGATGTTTTTAGCAGAGAAGTCCTTGAACTTTTCAACAAACATCCTCTTCTTGAAGTGTTCATATAGAACAATCTCTCTTTCAGCACGTTCGTAGAAGGAAGAATGTCTAACTGGTGCATCAAAGCCAAGTTTCTTCAACCGCTTTAGCAGAATCCTCCAGTAATGCCTTACTATGAGGTCAGGACTAAGATCCAGTAGGCAATAGTCATTTTCAAGTTCCATGCTATGATCTTCAATAAGATCCCTTTTGACCATCCTGATAGCAGTAACATGTACCTTAGCCATTCTTTCTTCAGCAGATTCTTCAGGTACTGTCTGCTCCCCCTCAACAGCAGGCTCCTCGTCAGCAGGAAAGATGTCAACTTCTTTAGTTCCTTTAGCAGCTTCTTCATTTGGCTCCCCCTCAGTAGATACTTTTGCTGGTGAAAAATGACTTGGACCTTTTTGGATTTGTTCAGCAAGGTATGCCTTGGGGTCCAAGCCAGCTTGCTCAGCATCTTCAATAAGCAAGGCTCTGATTAGTTCCTCTGATCTTTGTTCCATTTTTCTTTTGGCAGGAACTTCAACAGAGCTATCAGAGTCGCTGCTGCTGGACTCTGTCTTCTTTGCTTTGCCTTTGCCCTTCATAGCAATGTGTTTTCTTTTTAGTTGTTCCTCTCTAATAGCAAAGGGAGGCAGCACAAGGTGTCTGGCAGCAGGGGGTTTTGTGAGAGCAGGAGTCTCTGTTGTCTGATCATTGGAGAATTCTTCCATAACAGGCTCTAGTTTGATCAAATCAGCAAGACGTTTGTCTGTATGCTGTAGTTCGCCTGTGATTTCAATATCAGTAACATCGTCCTTAATTTCTGGGCCTGTGACACTATCAGGTGTGTCAACAAGCTCCAGAATTTTGGTGATGCTGACCAATTCGGTGGGAGCAGCATCATTGCTTGTTGATGGCAGTTCATCAGTGGGAGTGAGTTGATCAACAACAACTATCTCGCCCGTAACAACATCTATTTCTTTGAAGAGTTCATTAGATGAACTCTTCTGGGTATCAGCAGGAACAATTGATGAGGAGGCAGCAGGATGGTACTTGTCAATCTCCCTGAACAACTTATCATCAACAGAAACAGTAGTGATGGGGACATCAAAGGGTATACCTCATCGTCGGTGGGAGGTTCAACATCTAAACCTCCTTCAGCAACGGCTTGGGTAGCAGCGTCTTCATCATACAATTCCATGTAGAAATCGTACACTGCTCTCTCCTCGGAAGTAAGTGTTGTTGGGTCAAACTCTGGGTCAGCAGCAACTGCCTTCGTTTTCTTCTTCAGCCGATGGATTTGAGCAGCAACTCTTCTTTTCCTACTGGGTTTGACAACAGGGATTGTTGTAGTTGTAGATGATCTTTCAGCAAGAATTGAAATATCCTGCTGTCCCACAACAAGGTTTGTCGATTTCTTTGTTCTTCTTTCGGCAGTTGCTTTTGCTAGGGCAGCAGGGTTCCTTTCATAGTTCAGCAAGATGGCAGGGGTAATGATCTTGCTCTTTGGCAGCTTCTTCGATCTGGTCCCTACTGGAAAATTACTTCCAAGAATACCCTTGAGTAGCAAGGATAGTGTTTGTCCATGGCGGATATTGATTTTATTTTTGCTGGTGAAGAAATCTTTCAGCAGATCAAAGAAAATTTGAGTCCAATTGATCCTCTGCTCAGATTTCAGCAGGGATAGTAGTGAGATGACCTTTGCTGATGCCTCGTCTTGGGAGGTAAATTTACACAGCAAGGTCTTATGGAGGATATCCATAAGAAAGTCCCACTTCTTCGAGAAGTCCTTCCTTTTCTTTGTGTTGTGATTTTTGACATAACCAAGGTCTGTTAACACAACAGGGACTATAGTGGATAGGGGCAGCAGGCCTTGACTTGTCATATGTAGAGTATCCCTGATGGTTGTTGCTGTGATAAGTACTTGTTGTCCATTTACTCTACCACTGATACTATTGTCTTGGACTTGTGCACTTTGGCAGAATTCCCTTAGAATTTCTTCAAAAATGGGCCTATCAACAAAGATGGCATATCTAATGCCACTGTTTCTCAGCAGCCTCATTACATCCAGTGAATCAGCATCCTGCTGACCATCAGTAAAGGAATCTTAGTCAATGATAGACTCAGATTCGATTTTATCAAGCCAATTCGACATCTTGCTGTGTTTGGTCGGAAAAAGTGGTAGTCTAAGGGTTGAAGAATAGTGGTTTTCGGCAGAAGTTTTAGAGAGAGAAAGTAAATTTTTAGAGAGAAGTCAGAGCAAATGATGGTGAAAACAAATGAAAAGGGTTAAAGGACTTATATAGGGGGTGAAAAGAAGTTGAAAAGGTTTAGGGAAGTTACTGAGATGAGTAGTGGAAGAGTTAGTAGGAGAAAAAATTTATGGGTAGTGGTGAGAATTAATTACCGAAAAGATAGTAGCCATAAACAAATAATGGGGCAGAGTGACATTAAATGTGGAGAGAGAAAATAAACGACTGGTATAATGATGGGCTATTTTTACGGCGGTAAAACTGGAAGTGACCAAAGAAAAATTGACAAGTCATGAGATGACAACAAGATGATACAACAGGATGATTGTATGTCTTTGTTGGTGACATATATCCTGCTTATGTAGACAGCAGGATCCATTGTCCTAGCTGATCTCTGTTGCCACTGAAGGTCAGATGAGCAGGGAGATTTAACTTGTTAGCAGCCATAACATCCTTTGCTTATGGTATAAGCAAGGTCTTTGACTTCGTTTCTGAAACAACACTTTTGTCGAGGAGGCTCCCCTTTTTGTGAAATTTGCAGCAGGGTCAATGTTAATTAGGACATCAACATTGATGAATGCTGCTCAATGTAAGCAGGCAATCTTTATCAGCACTGTTAACTAGCAGCGTCTTTATAGATTTCAGTAGGACATAGTGAGTTGACACAGCAGGATTAAAGATGCTGCTTAGCTATAAGTAGGAACTTTTTCTTCACCTGAGCAAGAAGTTTATCATATTGCTAAGAACATAAGTTCTTGCTTAAGCAAACAAAATGTTAGTAGTACAACAGTATCTTACTATAAAATTTTACTCCAAATTAGCGATGTCTAATTCACTTATTAATTTGTTGAAACGATTTTCATCCAAGGGTTTTGTAAAGATGTCTACTAATTGATATTTAGTAGGAATATAGTTTATCTTTATAGTACCTTGTTTTACATGATCTCTAATGAAATGATGCCTTATATCTATATGTTTAGTCGTAGAGTGTAAAACAAGATTATAAACAATGGTTACAACATTAGTATTATCACAGAATATAGGGATAGACTTGAAATCAAACCCATAATCAGCAAGTTGATTCTTCATCCACAGAATTGGTGCAACACAACTTCCTACTGATATGTACTCAGCTTCAGCAGTGGATGTTGATACAAAGTTTTGCTTCTTGCTGAACCATGAGACAAGTCTTCCTCCTAGAAATTGGCATGTACCACTAGTGCTTTTACGATCAATTTTACACCCAGCAAAGTCAACATCCGAGTATACAGCAAGGTTGAAGTTAGAATCTTTTGGATACCATATTCCTAAGTTAGGAGTTCCTCTGAGATATCTGAAAATTCTCTTAACAGAAGCTAAATGTGATTCCTTGGGGTTAGATTGAAAATGCGCACAGATACATGTAGCAAACATAATATCAGGTCTGCTTGCAGTTAAGTAAAGCAAGGATCCAATCATACCTCGATAGCTTGTTATGTCTACGGATTTACCTTACTCATCTTTGTCTAACTTTGTTGCTGATGACGTAGGAGTTTTCATAGGACTTGCTGTCTCCAATCCGAATTTCTTAAGTAGGTCTTTGGTATACTTGGATTGATTTATGAAAATTCCATCACTGCTTTGCTTAATTTGAAGTCCAAGAAAGAAATTCAACTCTCCCATCATGCTCATCTCAAATTTACTTTGCATGAGCTTAGCAAATCTTGCACAAAGTTTTTCATCAGAAAAACCAAATATTATATCATCTACATAAATTTGTACAAGTAGTGTTTTATCTTTATGCTTCTTAATAAATAAAGTGGTGTCAACTTTACCTCTACTGAACCCTTCATTAACTAAAAAGGAAGATAAAGTGTCATACCATGCCCGTGGTGTTTGCTTAAGTCCATATAAAGCTTTGTCAAGTCTATATACATGGTTAGGGTGTGAATGATCAACAAAGCTTGGGGGTTGCTCAACATATACTTCCTTCTAAAGTTGTCCATTCAAAAATGCACTCTTGACATCCATTTGAAACACCTTGAAGTCTTGATAAGCAGCATAAGCAAGAAAGATTCTTATGGCTTCGCGCCTTGCTACTAGAGCAAAGGTTTCATCATAATCAATCCCTTCCTCCTGTGAGTAGCCCTTAGCCACAAGTCTTGCTTTGTTCCTTGTGATGATTCCATCTTTATCCATATTATTTCGGAATACCCACTTGGTGCCTATCATTGTATGATTTCTTGGCCTGGGAACTAAATTCCACACTTTTTTCCTGCTAAATTGGTTTAGCTCTTCTTGCATAGCAAGGATCCAATTAGCATAAACAAGAGCATCCTCAATTTTCTTTGGTTCCATTTGAGATAGAAAACTTAGAAAACTATTTTTGTTTTGAGAAGATCTTCTAGTCCTTACTAAACTTGTGGGATTGCCGATTATCAAATCTTCTGAATGAGATTTGTTCCACTTCATTCTTCTTGGTAGATCTGTTCGAATGTCTTGTTGCTTTAGTTCCTCCAAGTTGGGTTCATCATCTTTTGTTATAGCAGGGGTGCTTTTGTTAGAGTGTATGCCCAAGTGGCCAATTATGTAATGATTGTGACACTATATTTATGTTATGTTTTGGTTAAATGATAATTTATTATGTTTTATTTACTACGTTATATAAATGTTAACATAATAAATGTCATTAGAATAATGATACTAATTATATGGATTCAAGTATGTGACTTGAATATGAGATCATATAAGTATGTAATGTATCATTATTCTTAAATGTCCCTAGTCGAGTATCATTGTCAGTGGGACAACAATAATACATTGAGACTAGTATGTGGATTAACTGATGGCCATATCTCATTGGTCATAAATATATACGAGATATATTAAGTTGATACATATGTACATGTTAGAGAACATAGTACTGGATAGACCCACCATGAGAATTCTACATGGAGCGTTATGCAATGTGTCATAAGTAATTCTCATAGTGACAATGATGTAATGGTCCTTCGACTTGAAGTCATGACATTTCTACATAAGGAGTGATGCGTTTTGACATTATCAAAAGTCACCTTTAATCGAGTGGACGATAAAGGTGATTGTTGGATGCATAATGAGTTATGTGAGAAATGGGAATGATGTATATGGAATTTAACCCTCCTATAAATTAGGAGTGATAACTATAGGCCTCTTGATTAAGTGAAACTATGAAATGCATGACCATGCTCAAATAGAGATTTGTTTCATATAGTTTACTCATTGATCAAGAAAACTAAGATTAAATTATGAAGAGGATGACACATCCATGCCTTGAATTTAATCTTAGATATCATGGTTAAAAGGATTAAGTTACATTGAAACATTGGTCACGAAAGGTAACGTCGAATCTATGACTTTATTATTACTTGGGTAACAGTGATGTATTACTAGATGCCGCTCACTGTTTATAATTTTGTAATATGATTTAAAATTATTGCCAACGTACTAATAACCTACAGGGTCACACACAAAGAACATTCATCAAGGAGATATAATTTAAATGTCAATAATTTTAATATATCAATAAGATTGATTTAATTAAATCATGTCTTTAAATTATATACATATAGATTAATATATGTAATCTGTATGAAGTAGAGTCCTTTGGAAGGAAATACGAATATATATTTATTTGTGCATATATATATATATATATATATATATATTAATTAAGTGAGACTTGATTAAATATATATATCTAATAAATATAAAATTCAGATTTTAAGTCTCCTAATTAGATTAGGTTTTGGAATTACTCTATGAAAGACTATATATGGGCCAAGGCGAAGAGGATTAAATGGCAACTTTCAACCATTCTCTCAAACCAACGTTTCACGTTTTCTAAGAACCCTCGTTGCTCATAAGAGAGAAACTAGAGTTCAGAGATATAGAGAGAAAAGAGAGATACAGATCGTACAGCTAGTACTGTAACTCTTCTTGTTCGAATCGTGAGACGATTCGCGGGTGTTCGTGTGGATACCGTAGAGACGCTGTCCTATTGGATTGCGCTAAAGATTTGGAGATAATCAACACCTTCACCAAAGCTTCAGATTCGTACTTTTAATCGGTAAAATCTTAAACTATCTGTATTAAATTGTTTCACATAGATCCTCGGGTTTGGGTTTCGTTTTGTTTTATTTTATATCGTATTTTTCCGCTGTGTTTGATCCTTCGAAACCCAACAATGGTATCAGAGCTATATGTGAGACGTTAATATGGATTTATGTGTTTAGTTGTATTCAATATATTTGATATATGCAGTTAATACAAGTTTACCGAATTCTATGTTGAATATATATGATATTCTGCATGTATTGATATTCTGAAATTACGTATTCTGATCATATTTGATACATGCTTATTGGGTATTCTGCATATTTGATATGTAAGATCGGCGATGGGATGTCGAGATGATGATGGGTTATACGATACTGGACATATAGGATATGTTTATAATTTTGGAATTGTTTCAGAATTTCATATATTAGAATTCTTAGTCTTTGATGACATCATCTTTAGTCTCCGACAGGCTAATTGTAGTCTCTGATGACGTCAGTCTTAGTCTCTGATGATAGAATTCTTAGTCTCTGATGAAGGAATTCTTAGTCTCTGATGACGTCATCTTTAGTCTCCGACAGGCTAAATGTTAGTCTCTAATGACGTCAGCCTTAGTCTCCGACATGCTAAATGTTAGTCTCTGGTGACGTCATCTTTAGTCTCCGACAGGCTAATTGTAGTCTCTGATGACGTCAGTCTTAGTCTCTGATGAAGGAATTCTTAGTCTCTGATGAAGGAATTCTTAGTCTCTGATGACGTCATCTTTAGGCTCTGACAGGCTAAATGTTAGTCTTTGATGACGTCAGCCTTAGTCTCCGACAGGCTAAATGTTAGTCTCTGGTGACGTCAGCCTTAGTCTCCAACAGGCTAAATGTTAGTCTCTAGTGACGTCAGCATTAGTCTCCGACAGGCTAAATGTTAGTCTCTGGTGACGTCAGCATTAGTCTCCGACAGGCTAAATGTTAGTCTCTGATGACGTCAACTTTAGTCTCCGACGGGATAAATGTTAGTCTCTGATGATGTCAACTTTAGTTTCCGATAGGCTAAACGTTAGTCTCTGATGACGTCATCCATAGTCTCCGATAGACTTAATAATTAGTCTCCGACGAGCTAATGGGATTAGTCTCCGATAGGCTTAATTTGAGCTTAGTCTCCGATAGAGAAAAATTGCACAATATAGATTATGACTTATAAAAAATTTTCCAAGGGGCGCTGCCCCCTTAGACCCCTGCTCGCTGATTGGTCAGCGAGACCACTGCTAGGGGCCATGCCCCTTGGACCCCGCTAGGGGCCTCCCGACCCTTAGGACCCCGGCAAGGGGGGGTACTCCTTGACCCCCAGCCGTAGCGCACGATTGTCGTGTCCCCAGATATGGTTTAATGATTTAAAAATTAATTAAAAAATATATATATTATTTTAATTGTTTAAATCATGTTATTATGTGCTTATTATGATATGCATGGTGCACAGTTATGGCCTCACGACCCATAGGTTAGTGGTTTTGGTTTTGAAATACGGCTTGCATGCCGTGCCTTCTCTTATATCTAGATGTAATATTCTCTTCTCATCTTACTCCCCTCGAATGTAACTCGAGGTTTTTTTCTATAATGTAATGTACAACATATAATATTTTAGTATAGGTTTCATTATTATGTAATCTATAAAGATGACCAGCAGAAGATGGAGATAAAGAAAAGGATACATGCAAACGGAGTTTCAAGAAAGTTGCCAAGTTTGAAGATCAATTACCACACTAAACTGACCTTCAATCTTTTCATTAGCTTGGAAAGATTGGCATAGGATTTGGCCATAACTGTGTCACAATTAATTTTGCACTTTATTTATGCTTATATATGATATAATGAATAAATGTGCATGCTTATAAGTTATAGTTGGTGAGATCTAATTTAATTAATAAAATCCCTCATAAAATCATTAAGTCTAAAACAGATGCCTTCCAATGATTAACACTCATCAAGGCCTTGATCGATGGATGTAGGTTTGCCAAAGCAAAGTACCCCATTTATCTTGGCATGGTGAGATAGGATAATTGTGATATCTAAACTGTTAAAATTGGGCTTGACTTAACTAGGCTATCACAATAGGATTGTGGGTTTAGAGGCATAGAGTTTGTATAAGTTCACTAGTTGAGCTTGAACAAATGTTGTTCGACAAACTATCCAAGAGTTATATATGATATAATTGACAAAGTGTTGTCTACCTAAATAATTATGTTTTGAGTGATTAGCCAAAGCTAACTTAGGGCATAATGAAATGTGGATCTTGGCTCACTAGAAGTATTTAAAAGAAATAATTCTGAATTAATGGTGAGGGCTATTAATTTGAATAAAATAGTGTGAGATATATTTTGAATATGCCATTATCAAAAACATAACATTAAAATTTCTACAAATTTACTTATTTATTTTGCATTTATGAATTGTAGATATTAATGGCAAACAACAATAATAGTAGCCTTTCACTGCGATCAGTCCTTGAGAAGGAAAAACTGAATGGGATTAATTTCCTAGGCTGGCATAGGAATTTGAGGATTGTCCTCAAGCAGGAGTGCAAGCTCTACGTCCTGGATGGACCAATTCCTGCTGCACCAGCTACCACTGCACCACGAACAGAGCAGAATGCTTACAAGAAGCATCAAGATGATGCTCTGGATGTGGGCTGCCTTATGTTAGCAACCATGAACCTTGAGCTTCAGAAGCAACATGAGTTGATGGATGCTTATGACATGATTGAACATCTTAAGAAGTTGTTCGAGGGGCATGCTCGACAGGAGAGGTATGATATGAGCAAAGCATTGTATCGTAGTAAGCAGGGTGAACGTGATCCAGCCGGTCCACATGTTCTGAAGATGATTGGATATATTGAGTACATAGATAGGTTGGGATTTCCACTTACTCAAGAGGCTCAAACTGATCTTGTTCAAAATAGGAACTGAGTCAATAGTAATTCAGTTGCTAGAGAAGCTGTAATTAGGTTTACAGAGAATTGTAACTTCGAAGCTGTATAGGTTTTTCATAGTTTTGTATCTTTTCCTATACAAAATAGAAAAGAAGTTGACAATTACATTATTGTAATTGTTAGGATTTGTATTCAATTGTAAATCAATAAAGTAATTGTTTATAAATTGATTCGTATTCTTGTTCTTTATATTCCGCAAGAAAAGTTAATTTCTTAAAGATCAAGTAATACGAAAAGATTTTAAAGAACTTGTATTCAACCCCCCTTCTACAAGTTCTCGGCATCTCACTGGGAAAACAATTGGTATCAGAGTCTGTAATTGAATTTATTCAATTAATACGTTCCAAGAGATGGCCAATGATGAAGCAAGCAGCTCTAGCATAATGACGTATGCGGGAAGTCGTGATGGCGGTACTAGAATTCCCATACTTAAAAGAGAAGAATATCCTATGTGGAAGCAAAAGATGTATACACACTTAAGAGCAACAGATCCAAATTACATTGATAGGATTGAGAAGGGTCCTTATCTACCCAGGAAATTTATTCCTGCTAAAACTGTCGAAGGATCTGTTGTTGTAGAACATTTTGAACTTGCTCCAGAAAGTGATTATACGAATGAAGACAAGTTGCAAGTGTTAAAGGATGCTAAGGTAATGAACATACTTTATAATGGAATTGATAAAAATATGTTCACAAGCATCATAAATTGCACTACATCAAAGCAAATCTGGGACACCATCAAAGTCCTGTGTGAAGGGACTGACCAAGTCCGAAAGAACAAAAGATCATTGTTAACACAACAATATGAGTTCTTTCAAGCAAAGCCTGGTGAACCAATAACGTCAGTATATGATAGGTTCAACACTCTGCTCAACGACTTGAAAATACTTGGGAAGTCCTATGATAATGAGGATGTCAATACTAAGTTCATGAGATCTCTCCCACCAAGTTGGGATCCAAAGACAACGGCAATAAGAGAGGCTCATAACTTGGATATCCTCACACTGGACAGGCTCTACGGGAATTTAAAGACCTATGAACTTGAAGTAGAGCAACGACAACGCATGCATGACAAGGATAGAGGAGCTGCGTTGATGGTTGAGACAAACAAGTCTCAAGAGAAGCTTGATGTGGAATCTTCTGATGCTAGCTCGATTGATCAGGAAGATGAACTGGATTCTGATGATGACATGGAGGAATTCATGGCATTCATGGTCAAACAGTTTAAGAAATTTAGGGCCAGTAGAAAAGGAAGAAAATCATCAAGGAAACCTAACCCTAAACGTGAAGGTCAAAAAGTCACCTTCAACTTAAAAAAGATAAGATGCTACAACTGTGATGGGTTAGGGCATTTTGCCAATGAGTGCAGGAAGCCTAGATCTAGTGATAGATCTAAGGATGAAAAATCAAGGAAAGACTTTGCTGACAAGAAAGCTAAATCCAAGAGCAAAGCCTTGATAACTGAGGGAAAAGATTGGATTGACAGCGACTTTGATGAAGAAGTTGTCAACTTTGCCCTAATGGCTCGTAGTGACGAGTCAAGTGATTTTACAAAGGTATGTAATGCAAATCAGAATTTTAACATGCTTAATTTACTTGATACATCTAGCATTGAAAGCATGCAAAAAGATATGTCTGATTTGCATGTCAGTTTTAAATCATTAACTATTGAACATACCAATGTAAAAGAATCACGTGACAATCTCTTAAAAAGAAACAAGTTTCTTGAAGAGAGATTGGCACAATTTGACACTATCAAGTCTGATTTAAACAAAGCTCATCACATGATTGATGCTTTGAAAAAGAGGGAATATTACTTAGTAGAGCAACTTGAAATTGCTCAAGCTAAGATTAAACAGTGGAAAACTTCCTTTAAAAAGTTAACAGACTTGGTAGAGTGTCAAACAATAGGTCAAAAATCTGGACTAGGTTATGATGAAAATCTAGACAAGAGTTCAGATTTAAATGATCTATTCGAAGTTGCAAACTCCTCAATTAGCAAGCCAAATTTTAAAAGAATTAATTTTGTCTATCTTGTTTTTGAACCTAAATTTGTTAACATTCAAGATCAACAATTCACTGCAAAAACAGAAAGTGATCAAAAGACAGTGAATGTTGTTGATAAGAGTGAAACAAAAAGATTAAATATTGAGTTCATGACAAAGACACAACTAAATAAAAAACTGGAGAATCTTCCAGACAAAAAGGTTGAAAAATTGGTGGAGTTAAGCAGAAAGAAGAAAAATAGGAATGGAAAGATAGGCATTAATAAACATACAAACTATGCTAGAATGCCTGATGCTCCTAGAAAGACATGTCATGTATGTGGTAACCCCAATCACTAGCTATAAACTGTAGGAGCAAAAATAAAATTCCTATAATTGAGACTGCACCTTCAAAGAGAATAAAAGATAAATCACTAGTAAAAAGGTTAGAACATCTTTGCATTAAAACTGAAAATTCTAAGCTTGGCAGTCTCTCATAAATAAGTAGCAAGACTAATGATTGTCCTATTAAAGTTAAAACTGTTAAAAGACAATCAACTCAATCTGAGTTAAGTCTTGAGTCTACAACTAGTGAGAAAGAACCCAAGAAAGTCTGAGTTCCAAAAATCTCAAACTAGTTACTCTCTACTGTGCAGGGCAAAAAGAAGAAATCATGGTACTTGGATAGTGGCTGTTCAAGGCACATGACCAGAGATAAGACCCTGCTAAGACAGTATGAAGAGAAAAGTGGCCCAAAAGTCACTTTTGGAGATGACAGCAAAGGCCATACAAGGGGATATGACAGTGTTGAACATGGAGATGTCATCTTCACAGAAGTAGCACTGGTTGACGGCTTAAAGTACAATTTACTTAGTGTGAGTCAACTATGTGATAAAGGATTCCATGTCATCTTTAAAGAAGACCTATGCCAGGTGTGTGACAAGGAATCTGGGAATGTTATATTGACTGGAAAAAGAAAAGGAAATTTGTATATTGCAAATCTTATTTCTTTTATTGATCAAATCACATGTCTGTATAGCAAAGCTTCAACTGATGAAAGTTGGCTTTGGCATAAGAAGCTTTCCCACATGAATTTCAAGAACATCAACAAGCTTGTGAGGAAAGGATTGGTAGCTGGCATTCCACAATTAGAATTTACACAAGAAGGATTATGTGATGCATGCCAGAAAGGGAAACAAACAAGTGTATCATTCAAGAGTAAACCAGCAACATCAATCACTGACCCGCTACAATTGTTACATATAGATTTATTTGGTCAAGTGAATGTGATGTCTATCTTAAGAAATAGATATGCACTGGTTATTGTGGATGATCACATGAGGTATACTTGGGTAAAATACCTCTTTACAAAAGATGAAGCTGCTCAGTTGATAATTGATCATATCAAGAAGATAGAAACTGAGTCAGGAAAAACAGTAAGGGTTATAAGGAGCGATAGAGGAACAAAATTCAAGAATTCCCAAGTACTTGAATTCTGCACTGAAAAAGGAATAACACATCAATTCTCAGCTCCAAGAACCCCTCAACAAAATGGAGTTGTTGAGAGGAAAAATAGAACCCTTATTGAAGCAGCAAGGACTATGTTACAAGAGGCTAAGCTTCCCACATATTTTTGGGAGGAAGCTATAAGCACTGCTTGCTTTACACAGAATAGATCCTTGATAAACAAAGCATACAACAAAACACCTTACGAGTTAATGACTGGGAGAAAACCAACTCTCAAGTTCTTACATGTGTTTGGTTGTAAATGCTTTGTACTGAGAGATTTATCAGAGTCAAGAGGAAAGTTTGACAATAAATCTGATGAAGCAATCTTCTTAGGTTATTCTCTGTCAAGTAAAGCATACAGAGTATATAATCTAAGAACAAAAGTCATTGTGGAATCAATACAAGTCGTGTTTGATGATAAAAAGATTCCAGGAATGATTGGACAAGGATTGCATGAACCTCTCAGTTTTGAGAATGAATTGGATGCATGGGAATATCCATCAGAGACTACTGAACAACTCCAAGTTAGTAATGATCCCTACTTAGTTGAGGGGGAGCTAACAATTGTGCATGAAGTGCCAAGATCTAATAATTTATCAGAGAATAGATTATTAGATGAAACTCAAGAGACTGGTGACATTAGTAATCTTTCGGAGACTAATGTTTCACCAGAGACTAGAGTCACTGATGCACAATCTGAAACTACAGTGACACCGGAGCAAATAGAAATAAACAGCTCAGGGGGTGCTGATAATGCAGGAGTCAATGGTTTAGGGGGAGCAGTCTCTGATCATGAAGCTAGAATGGATAACACCAATCTAGACAATGAAGCCTCAACTTCAAGATCAAATCTGCCACGTGCAATTCCATGGTTGAGAGACCACACGCCAGATTTGATAATTGGAAGTTTAGAGGATGGAGTCAAGACTAGAAGTGCAACTCAAAATGAATGTTTATATCTCAGTTTTCTTTCAAAGATTGAGCTAAAGAAAATTGAGGAAGCACTTCAAGATCCTGACTGGATAATTGCCATGCAAGAGGAGTTAAACCAATTCACTCGAAACAAAGTCTGGAGACTGGTACCCAAACCAAGGAATAGACAATAATTGGTGCTAAGTGGGTCTTCAGAAATAAATTGGATGAAGCTGGTACAGTTACAAGGAACAAAGCAAGACTGGTTGCAAAAGGATATTCTCAAGAAGAAGGAATAGACTATGATGAGACTTTTGCACCAGTAGCAAGACTTGAAGCTATAAGAATTTTCTTGGCATATGCAGCCTACAAGAACTTCAAGGTGTACCAAATGGATGTCAAAAGTGCTTTCTTGAATGGAAAATTGGAAGAGAAAGTCTATGTCTGCCAACCCCCAGGTTTTGTGGAGCACTTTATGGCTTAAAACAAGCACCAAGAGCCTGGTATGATACTCTATCTCAATTTTTACTTGAAAATAAATTTGTTAGAGGTATCATAGATAAAACCTTATTTTATAGAAAGCAAGGCTCAGACATAATATTGGTGCAAATATATGTAGATGATATTATATTTGGATCTACAAATGAAAAACTTTGTGAAAAATTTTCAAAACTTATGCAGTCTAGATATGAAATGAGTATGATGGGAGAATTAACAGTTTTCTTAGGTTTGCAAATAAAACAATCAACTGATGGAATATTTATCAATCAGTCCAAGTATATCAAAGACTTATTGAGAAAATATGATTTGGTTGATTGTGCATCTGCAAAAACACCATGCCTACTGCCACTAAGCTAGATAAAGATTTAAAAGGAAAGAAAATTGATATTACTAGCTATAGAGGCATGATAGGCTCTCTTTTGTATCTAACTGCAAGTAGACCAGATATAATGTTTGCTACATGTTTATGTGCTAGATTTCAAGCTGACCCTAGAGAGTCACATTTGATTGCTGTTAAAAGAATTCTCAGATATCTAAAGGGTACCCCAAACCTTGGTTTATGGTATCCCAAAGAATTTGATTTTAAACTAATCGGTTATTCAAATGCTGACTATGTAGGTTGCAAGCTTGATAGGAAAAGCACAAGTGGAAGCTGCCAACTTCTTGAAGGCAGACTTGTTTCTTGGTTCAACAAGAAACAAAATTCAGTTTCTACTTCAACAGCAGAAGCTGAATACATCGCAGCTGGGAGTTGCTGTGCTCAAATCCTATGGATCAAGAATCAACTCCTAGACTATGGTATGTGATTATCCAAAATTCCTATTTATTGTGATAATACTAGTGTCATAGGAATAACAGAAAATCCAGTGCAACATTCAAGAACAAAACACATAGATATTAGATATCACTTCATAAGAGAACATGTAAGTGAAGGTAATATCGAATTACACTGGGTAACAACTGATAAACAACTTGCAGACATATTCACAAAACCTTTAGATAAATCTACCTTTTCTAGATTAGTTTCTGAATTAGGAATGTTGAATTATGCCTCTAAAAATTGATTAATTTTTTGAAAACAAGTTGTTTAGTTGATTGCAGCTGTTTTTAATTAAACAGAAATTGTAGAAGCTAGAATTAATTTTCTGGATTGTAGTTGTTTTTAATTAAACAGAAATTGTAGAAGCTAGAATTAATTTTCTGGATTGAAGCTGTTTTTAAAAATAGAATTTTAGAAGCTAGAATTAATTTTCTGGATTGCAGCTGTTTTTAATTAAACAGAATTTGTGGAGCTAGAATTTTAATTCTGAAAAAATTTGATGAAATGAATAATCAAATGGTTGATTATTGAATAATATAAGCTAGAGTGAGTAAGAGACTATTTTAGTCCCTGATAGTTGTTTTTAATTAGTCCCCGACTAAATTAAAAAAATTGAACTATCGGAGACTAACTAGTCCCCGATAGTCAATACTATCAGAGACTACCTTAGTCCCCGATAGTTAATACTATCAGAGACTACCTTAGTCCCCGATAGTTAATACTATCAGAGACTAACTAGTCCCCGATAGTTAATATTATCAGAGACTACCTTAGTCCCCGATAGTTAATACTATCAGAGACTAACTAGTCCCCGATAGTTAATATTATCAGAGACTACATTAGTCCCCAATAGTCAACACTATCAAAGACTAATGTTCTTCTAGTCTCTTACAAGTGAACTTATCAGAGATTAGGGCAATCTCCGATTGAGGGTAATATGGTAGTTATCTTTCCCACGATCAAAAACGGTTCACTACCCTTAAGAATTGCAAACGTTTCAAACAATTTGATAAAACAAAATTCAAACATCTTTGCAATTACAAAGACTCAAGCTCTGAAATTATTTTCTCTCTACAAATACTCTGCAATTTAACCCTTTTTCAAGTTTTCTTCCAAAGTTCACAGATCTCTGAAAATGGCCGCTAAAACTGTTCTGTTCAAGTTTGGAGACTTTGATATCATCAAGACAAACCATGCAAAGGTGGCTGATAAGCATGTCTTTGAAGCTCAGTACCACCCTTTATGGATTTCCTTCAACACTCTAGTCTTTTGTATGCCATTTACGAAGCCCCCATCCAAGCCGCTGAGGTTATCACGGCTGTCTGGTCCACTGCTACCATCCAGGGTGAGAAAACTGCCTCCCCTGTGGTAAGTTTCAGGTATGCAAACTCTGTTTATAATATAGATCATACCCTAGTTAATAATGCTTTACACTTGCTAATTTATGAAAACTTTGACTCACTTGCTTCTGATGAAGAAATTGTTTCTATGTTTAAAAATTTACATTATTCTGCAGAAATTACTTCTGTTGGGTCTATCACACGACCCCATCTAAGGCAAGAGTGGTCACTGTTCTTTGACATAATAACTAAAGCTTTTACTTCTAAGTGCAGTGGCTATGATGCTATCACTACACTCACACAACAAATCACTTTTAGTGTGTTGTATGATAGGCATATTAACATTGGGCTTTTAATTCTGCAAAATCTTTTGATAAAACTTAAAACCAGTAAAAATAAAATTTATTATTCTAGGTTTTTGATGATGATTGTTAAATATCTAATTCCTAACCTTGATAGTACTGGAATGCAAGTTTTACCAACTGTTTTGCAGAGTAAAAGAATATTTACAGATGTGAAGCATAAATCTGCAAAGGTAATAGTTCCTTTATTTTTTCCTCCTGTCATGAGATCTATTCTCATTGACAAGCTTCCAAATCTTTATTCTTTGCAATTTTTTGAGGATATTGAAAGTCAAAACCCCATTAATCCTCCAACCACTTCACAACAACTGTCTATAGCCCCCTCCACAGTCTCTCAACAGATTGTGGTTGTAAAACCAAAGACAATCACAAAACTCCCAATTAAAAGAAAAATAATTGAGGGAGCAAGTGAGGATGAGGGAGAACAAGAAGCTGAAGTTCCACTTCAGAGAAAGAAGAGAGTTATAACCCATAGCCAAAATCAATCCATTGCTTCCCAAAAAGCAGTGGAGGTTATAAGGAAAAACAGTGTACTGTCACCATTCTCCCAAAAGGATGTTGACATTGAAGAAAGTTCCCAACCAGGAACACACTGTATAGAGTCTGCACAACCTCTTGTTCACCACCAAGAGGAAACCCAAAGAGAGAAAATAAAAGAAAAGAGTGACACAAGGAGTGCACACACAGAGTCATCTTTTGATGTTCCTTAATTTTCAATGTCTGAGGAACAGCCAACACTCCAAACTGTACATTCTTCTCCTTTTTCTCCCACTCTTGATTCTTTTGATATACATATGATTGATTCTCTTGATTTTTCCCAAGAGGAGCCAATAATCGAGACAAGCTCTCAAACAGATTCCATGGATAGAACCCTAGCCCAAGATAAACAAAGGGAACCCCCTATCCATGCTGTCACAAGCACTTCTCAAACCCCCACTTCTGTAGGACAGAGTGACACCATCCATATGAGTGAGGTTGTGAGAATAATTAGTGAGAGTCAGGCTCCTGCCCTGGAAAAAGGAGAGACCATACACATACAAGAGAGTCAAGCTTTAGATAGCTTGGAAAAAGGAGAGAAAGAGAAGCTGGGTGCCCAACCCCAGGCAAAAGGAGAGGGTGTGAGCAAGGATGAGATCCTTGAACAAAAGAACAGAGAGAAATTTTCAGCAGGTATATTTTTACAACCTGTTGAAACAAGCTCACAAGAAGCTCTGGTTTCTTCTGCTCCCTCCATCAATATCCAAACAGAAGAACCAGAGATTAGATCAAGCACAGGGGATGCAACTTTACAAGTCATATTAGAAATGTCCAATGCAGATTTTGAACATTTATATGGTCTTCAACAGAGACAAGATCATATTTCTGCATTGAAGACAAGGCTAGCAGATGAACCTGTGCCTGAAGAAGCTCTAGAGCATAATGTTGATGAATGGCTTGATGCCTCTTATGCCAACACTCTGGAGGAAGCAGCCGCCCAATTGAGGCAGGATTATGTGACCAACATCGGGTCCACTGCAGCTGCACCATCCATTAAAGATTTACTTGAAGAGGTAACCAAGGTGGACAAGAAACATACAAAGTTTCACCACTTCTTGGTTACTGGCATAAATGGTGCAGTGCAGCAAATAAAGGAAAGGATGGAGTTGGAGACAGACAAGATTAGAAGGTGCTATGAAGGACACTTGCCAAGGAGGACTGTCACTGCAATTGATTCTTTAGTCAAAGATAAGTCCAAGACTGACAGTCGACTTCAAGCCCTCGAAGCAAACATCCAACTCCTGATCCAAAAGCAAGACAGAATGGAGCAACTTTTGCTGCAAGCCATTCCAACACTGACCACCTCCTCTAAACCCCAAGATGCTGATGTCAAAAAGGGGGAGAGTGGTCCATCCAAACCTGTACATTCACACAAGTCTGGTTCTGTCCTTGATGCAGAATTGCAAGCAATGTTGGACAGGATCATAAAGAAACATTTTGATCTTGCCGCAGCAACAACAACAACACAACTTCCAACAACAACAGCAATAACAGCAACAGCAATAACAACAACAGCAACAATAACAGCAGCAACAGAAGCATCTCCTTCTTCCTCTTCTCAAGCCCGAAAACCAAAAGACAAAGGCAAGGGAGTCATGGTTGAGGAACCAAAGAAATAGATTTCAACTCAACCAGGACAACCTAAGCTATTGGGGGATGCCATGAAGACTGCTCACTTTCCTACTCCTATTGAAATTGAAGTGGAAGGGAAAATTGAGTTAGTCAATCCTCGTGATCAAAGATTAATAGACTCTGATGCGTTGTTAGCTCAGAAACTTCAGGAAGAGGAGGACATGGCAGCAGCAAGGGAGGAGGAGGAGGCAAAGAAGAAGAAGAAAACTTCATCAAGGAGATCAAGTGCATAGAAGGCAGCCGTTACCAAAAAGAAAAATAAAGAGACGGAAGAGGCAGAGAGAAAGTCAAGGAGGAAACCTTTGGTCCAGGAATCTGCAAAGAAACTTGTGATCAAGGCAACCATTAAGAAGCCTACCTCTCAAGATCCTCCAAGGTCAACCGAGACTGCCTTGGTGCCTATAAGTGGATCAACAAAACCACGAACAGTTTCATCAAGAAAGTCCTATAAGGTTGAAATGACTAGCACTGAAGAAATCATCAAGGCTCTGAAGAAAAATACAAATAAGATTGATCTTATCAAGGGTAAAAACAATGAAGAGCTTCTCCATGTCTTTTTAAAAGATGGAGAGTCTCTGAAGTTCGAAAAGCCAGCCTTGGAGGGACAGAAAAAAGAAGATCTGGAGTGGTTGCTGACTGTTGTGCTTGAGACTTCTGATCTCAACATGAAACTTCGAAGCCAAATTCAGAAGGTGATGAAGATGGAGCATAAGGTGGATTCAGTGCCAGAAGCTAAGTCTAAGCCTTTGGGATTGTGGTATGAGACTTTTCATGGAGAGAAGGTTTTCTTTGACTACAACAGAGATATTAACAGTATCAGTGAGAGGCACATTGAAGGATTTCTTACTCTCCTCAAAGATGCTGAAGAAGAAATTGAGCTTGTATTGAAAAATCTATTGAAAAATAGGCTGGAGTTGCTGAGGAAAAACAGAAAAGAACGGCTGGAGTTGTTGAAGAAAAAAATGAGGTAAAATTGTTGTGTTGAAGTTGGTTGTTGAAATAAGTTGTAATTTTTTTTATTTTTGAAGCCAGACTTATAGGATTTAAAACTGAGTCTTGGTGGAAGCTGAACAACAGATCAAAGATCTTAGTTCAGAATACATTTGTAGTTAGAAATTCTTTATTCTTTTTCTAAGTAATTGTAATGTTGAGTTTTGACATCATCATCAACCTTGAAATTATGCTTATCATTCTGATATTCATAATTAGGGGGAGATTGTTAGGTTTTAGAACATTTGATGATGATTGTCTTTAAATTACTTAGAATACAAATGTATAGAAAGTGTTAATTAGTAACACTGAAGTTTTGTAGCTAGCAGTTATCTCTTTGTTTGTAATTCATTCATTCTTTGTAAAGAGATAAATATTTCTCATTTGTAAGTAACTGCTGGAATGGTGTATCGAAGCTTCAGAAAGTCAAGATGTGTATTTAATCTGTTAGACTTTGCAAAAAGGCTTATCGGAGACTAGGAAAATTGGCCAGGGACTAAAAAGATCTGATCTGTCAGAGACTAGTTTTGCCTATCGGAGACTAAGACTTAAGTCATCAAAGATTAAGTCTAAAGGAGTCAGAGACTAAAGCTTACGTCATCAGAGACTAAAGTTAAAAGCATTAGAGACTAAGCTGACGTCATTAGAGAGACTAAGCCTTAACGCGTCAAAGACTAAATAATTCTATCGGAGACTATACAAGCTGACGTCATCAGGGACTAATTGCACCGGAGACTAGTAATGACGTCACCAGAGACTAAAGATGAAGCATCAGGGACTAATCGTGATTTATTTCTTGAAAGATACAGAGTTTGAATTAAAAAGGAACGTCTTCCACGTAAAGTAAAAATATTATTGAAGACGTAGTTGGTAAGGAAACTAACCAGAAATCTGTTCCTATCAAAAAGGAAAGATTGTATTTGATTCGAATAAGGAAATTGAATTTTGTTCAGAATAGGAACTGAGTCAATAGTAATTCAGTTGCTAGAGAAGCTGTAATTAGGTTTACAGAGAATTGTAACTTTAAAGCTGTATAGGTTTTTCATAGTTTTGTATCTTTTCCTATACAGAATAGAAAAGAAGCTGACGATTACATTATTGTAATTGTTAGGATTTGTATTCCATTGTAAATCAATAAAGTAATTGTTTATAAATTGATTCGTATTATTGTTCTTTATATTCCGCAAGAAAAGTTAATTTCTTAAAGATCAAGTAATACGAAAAGATTTTAAAGAACTTGTATTCAACCCCCCTTCTACAAGTTCTCGGCATCTCACTGGGAAAACATGATGTACATATTTGCAGAATACCGACAGAAGAAAATGTTGCAGACCCACTGACCAAGGCTTTGTCGCAGCAAAAGCACGAAGGTCACACTATTGCTATTGGTATTAGATACATGAGTGATTGACTCTAGTGCAAGCGGGAGATTGTTAGAATGTATGCCCTAGTGGCCAATTATGTAATGATTGTGACACTATATTTATGTTATGTTTTGGTTAAATGATAATTTATTATGTTTTATTTACTGCATTATATAAATGTAAACATAATAAATGTCCTTAGAATAATGATACTAGTTATATGGATTCAAGTATGTGACTTGAATATGAGATCATATAAGTATGTAATGTATCATTATTCTTAAATGTCCATAGTCGAGTATCATTGTCAGTGGGACAACAATAATACATTGAGACTAGTATGTGGATTAACTGATGGCCATATCTCATTGGTCATAAATATATACGAGATATATTAAGTTGATACATAGGTACATGTTAGAGAACATAGTACTGGACAGACCCACCATGAGAATTCTACATGGAGCGTTATGCTATGTGTCATAAGTAATTCTCATAGTGACAATGATGTAATGGCCCTTCGACCTGAAGTCATAACATTTCTACATAAGGAGTTATGCGTTTTGACATTATCAAAAGTCACCTTTAACCTGGTGGACGATAAAGGTGATTGTTGGATGCATAATGAGTTACGTGAGAAATGGGAATGATGTAGATGGAATTTAACCCTCCTATAAATTAGGAGTGATATCTATAGGCCTCTTGATTGAGTGAAACTATGAAATGCATGGCCATGCTCAAATAGAGATTTGTTTCATATAGTTTACTCATTGATCAAGAAAACTAAGATTAAATTATGAAGAGGATGACACATCCATGCCTTGAATTTAATCTTAGAAATCATGGTTAAAAGGATTAAGTTACATTGAAACATTGGTCACGAAAGGTAACGTCGAATCTATGACTTTATTATTACTTGGGTAACAGTGATGTATTACTAGATGCCGCTCACTGTTTATAATTTTGTAATATGATTTAAAATTATTGCCAACTTACTAATAACCTATAGGGTCACACACAAAGAACATTCGTCAAGGAGATATAATTTAAATGTCAATGATTTTAATATATCAATAAGATTGATTTAATTAAATCATGGCTTTAAATTATATACATATATATTAATATACGTAATCTGTATGAAGTAGAGTCCTTTGGAAGGAAATACGAATATATATTTATTTGTGCATATATATATATATATATATATATATTAATTAAGTGAGACTTGATTAAATATATATATATATCTAATAAATATAAAATTCAGATTTTAAGTCTCCTAATTAGATTAGGTTTTGGAATTACTCTATGAAAGGCTATATATATGATGTATCAGCCATTCTCTCAAACTAACGTTTCACGTTTTCTAAGAACCCTAGTTGCTCATAAGAGAGAAACTAGAGTTCAGAGATATAGTGAGAAAAGAGAGATACAGATCGTACAGCTAGTACTGTAACTCTTGTTGTTCGAATCATGAGACGATTCGCGGGTGTTCGTGTGGATACCGTAGAGACGCTGTCCTGTTGGATTGCGCTAAAGATTTGGAGACGATCAACACCTTCACCGAAGCTTCAGATTCGTACTTTTAATCGGTAAAATCTTAAACTATCTGTATTAAATTGTTTCGCATAGATCCTCGGGTTTGGGTTTCATTTTGTTTTATTTTATATCGTATTTTTCCGTTGCGTTTGATCCTTCAAAACCCAACAGCTTTCTATTTGAATATTGCCTTCTGAAGGTTCTTCAGTAGGATCTTCCTTTATTTCTATAGTCTGTTGACCTTCATCATGTTCATGCTCAAATATAAGAGGGAGTGAACCACTTGGTTCCTCATGGTTAGATTCATCAAATACAACATGAATAGATTCTTCAACTGTTAATATTTTTTTATTGAAAATGTGAAAAGCCTTGTTGTGAGTGGAATACCCTAAGAAAATACATTCATCAGATTTTTCTTGAAATTTAGTTAAGTATTCCTTACCATTGTTGTGGACATAACAAGGACAACCAAAGATGTGAAAATAGTTGATGTTAAGTTTTCTTCCTTTTCATAGTTCATATGGAGTCTTGCTTAAAGTAGGATGTATGAGAGAACGATTTTGAGTATAGCAAGCAGTATTTACTACTTCTGCTCAGAAATACTCAGGGAGTCTAGTATCAGCAAGCAATGTTCTTCCTGCTTCTTCCAAAGTTCTATTTTTCCCATTCTATTTTGTTGTGAAGTTCTTGGTGCTGAGAAGTTGTGAGATATTCCTTGCTTATCGCAGAATGCAGTGAAGCCTCCAAAGTCGAATTCCTTCCCACGATCATTCCTTACTGACTTAATTCTGAGTTTCTTCTCATTTTGCACTTGTCTGCTAAACTTCTCAAACTCTGTTAGTGCATCATTCTTGTGAGCAAGAAATAATGCCCATGTATATCTTGTGAAATCATCCACAATAGTGAATGCATATTTTATTCCACCAAGACTTGTTGATATAGGGCCAAACAAATCAAGATGTAATAGTTGGAGAGACATAGAGTTTAATTTTTCAGGTTTGCTTACCAAATTGGTAGGCTCTACAAGGTTTTTCTTTTTCAAAAGAAAATTTCGGTAATCCTTTTACTAGTTCTTTAGCAGCGAGTTTTGAAATAGTTTTGAAATTTAAGTGTGAAAGTCTCTTATGCCATAACCAACTAGCATTTGCTGAAACTTTAGCAAGAAAACAAGTTGTTTCAACAGGACTTAGCTTAGCCAAGTCTACTACATAAACATTACCATTTCTTGAGCCAGAAAGCTTCAGAGAATTTGTTTGAAGATCTCTTACTTGACATTGATTGTCTAAGAAGGTGACCTTATGCCCTTTGTCACACAACTGACTTATACTAAGCAAGTTATGCTTGAGTCCTTCCACATAAGCAACCTTGTTGAAGCAGACTATTCCATTTCCTGCTGAACCATATCCCTTGATTTTTCCAGAACTATTATCCCCAAAAATTACTTGAGGACCATCTTTCTCTTTAAAATTGGTGAGCAAGGCTTTATCTCCTGTCATGTGTCTTCAACATCCACTGTCCAAGTACCAAATTTGTTCCTTGCTCACATCCTATAATTCATAAACATAGTCACTTTGGTACCCAACAAGTCTTGGGTCCATTTAGGTTAGTACCCTTGAGAACCCATACTTGTCTCATTTTTGGTCTTTGAGACCTAATAGTATAGTAGGGATCCGCAAGACAAAGAGAAGCAATGTGACCAAACCTATGGCAACAATAACATCTTAAATGCATCATGTTGTGTTGTGTGTGTTGCTTACCTCTTCTCTTTAGTTGAGGTTGTTTCCAGTGTTTGCTCTTAACCCAACCTTTGCTAAATTCCAAATTCCTTGTTGTGTTGTAATGATGAGCAGAGAGAACATGGTTCTTGCTAAATTTTCCACCCTTGGTCCATTTAGCACCATGTTCTTGCTTATTATTACAGTTAACAGCAAATTTGTGCTTTAGTAGAGTAACATTTCTGTTACCCTTGGTTTTAGCAGGAGGTTCACACTCTGCTGAATGAATGGAGATTACTCTGCTGATAGATTCAGCTTCACTTTCTCCACTTTCTTCAGCAAGAACTTCACAAATTCCGGATCCAATTACTCATCGATCTAGCAAGCTTCTTTGGATTTTTAGCAAAGCACAAACATTAGAGGATGACTTGTTCAATGTGGAGATTGTTGTTGTTAATTCCTCAACTTGGGAGGTTAACTTAGACTCCCTCTCTTGAGAGTCTCTGAGATGTTGTCTAAGCAAGGTCCTTTCATCATCAACAACAACTAACTCCAAATTCTCAGCTCTCACTTTTTCAAGTGTAAGCAGGATTTCAGAGTTCTTGCTCCTTAGTTGATCAGACTCTGCTGAAGCAGTTCTCAACAATCTCTTATATCGATGCCACTGAGATGCAACCTCTTTAAGCAAGGAGCACAACTCAACTTCAGTAATGTTAGTAGAGTCGAAATCAAATACCTTAGTGAGATCTACTTCCTTGCTGGGTTCTGATTCTTTAGCCATTAAGCAAAGATTGACAATTTCTAGTCCTGAATCTTTTGATTCACTCTTACTATCAGTCCAAGATTTTTCAGCAAGGAGTCCCTTGTCTTTCTTGGAGGTTGTTCTTTTGCTGGTACTTCTTTTTGTAGTACTCTTTTCCCTTGCTCTTATCATTAGCAGGGAATTTCTTTTCCTCTCTTACTGTGCTTCGGCAATCAGCAGCATAGTATACTGGCTTCTTATAGTTGTAGCAGAGATCTTTTGATGGATCTCTCTTGCTGCTACTTGTATTTCTTTTGAGGTTTCCTCGGTCTTTCCTTAGAAGCCTTCTAAACTTCCTTGCTAACATAGCCATATCTTCATCACTATCAGTAGACTCTGAGTCTGAATCTGCTAGTTGCTTAGGCTCAATAACCTTCAAGGCCACTCCTCTATCTTTCCTTCTTGGTTCAGATGTGGCATCTCTCTAAGCTAACTCCATTTCGTAGGTGAGCAAGTTTCCATAGAGTTACTGGAGATCAGTAATGTGTAAGTTTCTTAATTCTTTTACAACAGTAGTTTTGGGATCCCACTATCTTGACAAAGATCTCATGAACTTAAGATTGATGTCCTTAGTGTCATAGGTTTTCCCTAGAGCACATAGATTATTGAGCAGGACAGTGAATCTTTCATACACAGCTGCAAGGTTTTCTCCTTACTGCATACTGAACATTTCATATTGCTGTATAAGCAAGGATTGCTTATTTTCTCTGACTTCTGTTGTTCCTTCATTGAGAACTAGCAAGGCATCCCATACTTCTTTAGCAGAGATGCAGTTAGAGACACTTTCGAACATTTCATCCTCAAGAGCTATAAAGAGAATGTTCATTGCCTTCTTATTGAATCCCACTAACTTCTTTTATTCATCCGTCCATTCCTTTCCCTGCTTAGGAATAAGCTTGTTGGGATCAGTAGGGTTTATCTTCTCTGGAATGTAAGGCCCAACTTTTATTGCTTCAAACAATTCTTCATCAATTGCATCCATGTACACCTGTATTCTCAATTTCCAATTAGCAAATCTATCTCTGGTGCACATAGGGGGTTTGCCACCGAAATCACTTCTTAAAGCCATCAAGATTTAGGATCCTCTCAAGCTGTAGGGCTTAGCAAAGAGTGTTAGGCTCTGATACCACTTGTTAGGTCCCGAAGGGAAAAATACTAGAAGGGGGGTTGAATAGTGTTTTTCAAAATTTAAGACTTGCTTAGAAAACTTTGCGGTTTTAAACACTTCTTGCTTATTAAAAGAGTTTCTTATATTTTGAAAAGATTTAGCAGCGGAATTTGTTAAGCAAAGAACCCCTTACATTTAAAAAAAAATTATGGCTAAAGGAGCAATGACAGTAAGTCTTTGCTAAAAGATTTTAGCAGAGACTTTTAGCAAAGTAAGGGTAAAATAAATAAGCAGTAACAAAGATAAGCGGAAAGAAAGATGGGCACGAGAATTTTTATAGTGGTTCGGTCTAAGCCTACTCCACTCTTCTTCTCTTTTACTTGAGAGGGCACTCACTAGAATGTTCACACAGAACAATAAGTAAGGGGACACATAGTCCGAAATTACACAAGGTCACTTAGACCAAATTCAAGTCACACAGACTATAAGCAGATTATAAATTTTGCTTGCTATCAGTAAGTAGAGAGCTCTTTGTTGAGCAAATTTGATAGCACTTGTTCAAGCTTGTTGTTGTGTCTTGCTGAGTTCTTTGAGTGTCAGATTGTCAGAGCAATTCTTGGTTGTTCAGTTCTCTTAAATGAAATTTATGACTCCTATTTATATTACTCTAAAAATCTATTCGTTGAGAATTTTGAAATAGATCCGTTGGGAGTTGTACTGCCTTGACAGTGACTTGTACTTTTCCAATTGGTCCTTGCTTAGTTAAAAAAGATAGTCGTTATTTTGTCTTCCGGAGCTTTTTGAAAAAGCTCTCTAGGAGTTGACTAAGCAGGACAAAAGATAGTCTTTTTCTGACACTTTTGCTTGGATCAAGGTAAGGTATCTTGCTATATTATTCCTTGCTTATTTCCATTTTAAGCAGGACTATCCTTGAACTTTTTCTCTATATCTTCAGCATCCTTCTTAATTGATGAGCAAAGTCTTCATTTGTGATCAAAATCCTTGCTTACCTAGTAGAATATATCCACATAACAATTGGATATTTTTCTAAGTCCCTTTTCATCATATAATCAAGGACTATATTACATCATAAATTCTTATATTAAATAAATATAATTATTTAAGCAGAGTAATATAAGTAGGGATGCATCAACAGATTCGTCATTCATGAATTAGGATTTGGTTGGAAGCGAATCAGAGTTTGAGAGATTTTTGAACTGATAATACGTTATTTGTAGGCTCCTAATTATTTAATTTATTTGTTAGAGGGCTTAGATTAATTAATTAATATTAATTAATTGATTATAGCTTAAATAATTTTATTAATCATTTATTATTCGTCAAAAATTTATTCCTTAATTATTCCTTAATTCTTTTAATTAAACAATAATAATTTCTTAATTAAATCTTAACATAAAAGATTTATAGATCTTTTATCATTTATTAAACATTTATTCTTAAATTATTATTTAATTTTTTTAATTAAATAATAATAAATTCTCGATCAAGTAATTTATTTCTTAATTACCTTGACTTAAATGATTTATTTCATTTAATATTTATTTAGAATTTATTCATTAATTATTATTTAATTATTTTAATTAAATAATATTTAATCTTGATTTACTAATTTAATTAATTAATAATTACTCCTCAATTAATCTTAGCTTAAATTATTTATAAATTATTTATTATAAATTTAGAATTTATTCCTCAATTATTATTTAATTCATTCAATTAAATTATAATCGTTTACAAATTAATAATTTGTCACTTAATTGTAGTAATTAAGAGATTCTTTCTACATTAATTAATTTATTTCAAAATCATAAAAATTTTAATCATGTAAAAAGTTCATTTACATGTCAAAATAATTATTCATAAGTCATTTATTTATCAATTTAAATTGTATATGTATTTTATTTTATTTTTAAATTTGGATTGGGCCAAAAATAAAATAAAAGGGGTTGAGTTTGGTTATAATGGTATATTTATATAACTTATAATTCATTCTTAACCATTAGATTGGTTTTAAAAAAAATTAATTAGATTGTTAAAAAAAATTCCCTTGTTTTTGTCATTTAGGGATGTGTGCTGAAATTTTGAATTTAATTAGTGTTTAACTTTATTTGTTTAGCCAGTAATTGAATTTTAATATTTTGCATTGATTTATTGTATAAATCGAAAAGTTTACCTGCACTGATGAGGAAAAAATGTGATTAAGAAATTCTTATCATAATTAATGTCTCATGACTTTTATAATTTCATGTTTGTTATAATTTGTCGTTAGTGGATATGCGTTAATTTGTGTGATTTACATGTATACTTAATCATAAAATCTATCGATCGTTGAAACAAAACGAAAATTTTATAACTAACACAAATTTAATGTTCATACAATTTATTTGAATTTCCGGGTTCTCACATGCATGATCAGATCGAATAAACAATCACCTTAGTGCCAAGTAAATATGAACGAAATTTTTCTAAAGCAAAAATTATTGCTAAGAGTTCTTTCTTTGTTTTTGAGTAATTGCACTGAGCAACATTGTTTGTCCCACAAGATGGTTTGTAGAAGGGGGAGTTGAATACAAACCACAAAATTCTTTCGAACTTTGTGAGTTTAGTGTATATATTATATTAAAAGTTGTCGAATTGAAAGAATACAATATATCACAAGTGTTTCTGAACTTTTATAAATCAATGAAATATTACAAAAGCTCACTGGTGTGAATGACCAGCTTCTAACAACTCTGTTTAAAATAACAGCTGCACTCTAGAATATAATTTCTAGCTTCTCTCAAGTTTTGAAAACTTGTTTCTCTCTCTCTCTCTGTAAGTTTATTACAATTGCGATATTGTTAGAACAATATAAACTCAAGTGTTTGTAGAAGGGGGGCATGAATGCAAACACTACAAACTTTTTGCTCTTTTTAAACTTCAGTTGGAACCTGATAGGAAACAGCTATAATGAACAGAAAAACTATAAAGTATGAACACAAAGATTCAAATTAAAATAGTTGTATTAAAACTTGAGTTTTTTCTGGAAATCTATATAATCACAAATATGATTAAACAGCTACAAAATCTATAATAAAATTACAGCTTCAAATTCACACTCGCTAAGTTCTAATCTTTCTTTGAAATATTTCTCTCAAGATATATTCCAAAGCTGCTCTAGTGATTTATGTGCTTCTCTATCTTTGTTTGATTTGTTAGATTAATCTATATGTAATGAGGACTCCTTTTCATATGTAAAGATCAGTTGTTGAAATCACGTGCTTGACACGTGCTGCTTTTCTCAACGTAGCCGCAAGTATGTCACATTGTTGTCAGACTGCTGCATGCTTTGTTGCTACTTTTTCTTCCCCTGATCTGTGTGCATTTAATGCGTAAGAGTTCTCATTGGACCATAACAAACTTCAAGAAATATCTTTCCAGTTGATATCTCTTGCTTCTTTAACAAGTTATGTTGATTTGCGTGTAAGAACTGATGACGGGTGCATGCTGTCATAATCATCCACTCACGACCAGTCCTGATGAACTTGATCAGTGCTTTTGGATCCCCTGATTGTTACAGACTGGATCAGGGCTTCAACCTTCACTTGAGTTTTACTCAGTGCTTCTTGATCCACTGATGTTATGACTGTCTACACACAATGATGGCTTCCACCGATTCAATGTTGAGCATTTCCCCTGATGGGTTAGCCTGACACTGTCATACCCTGAAGTCTCACCCTGACGGGTTGGTCTGCCTTCGTCATGCCCTGACAGGTTCCCCTTGATGAGTTTCCCCTGATGGGTTCCTCCTGATGAGTTTCCCCTGATGGGTTTTCCCTGATGGGTTCCCCCTGATGGGTTCCCCTGACGGTTCTTAATCAGCGAAACTTTGTTTAGAATATTTGATGTGCGGAATACTTTGACTGTTAGTAAGTAGTATCAAACATTCTTCTTCACTTTGTCTAGTCCTTTAGATGTTCCATTTTTCTACTTGTCTTGTGAAGTGATTGACCATCCCCTGATGAATAAGATTATCATTAGTGGATGCAAAACTTGTGCTGATCTTAAGGTTTATAATATACCTTAAGTATTTACATGTGCACAATTTATTTCCTAAACATCATCATCATCATTTAACTCTAACAATCTCCCTCTATTTATGTTTATCATTTTGATAATCATAAATTCCTAGATATACTGATGATGATGTCAAAACCAATATTAAATACAAGAAAGAATTTTGAATGAACTAATAAAAGAATTTCTGTACAAGTTTTGCATATATCTTATTACAAAAAAAAATGTGCATTTCTAGACATCAGGATCCCTTTTCCTTTTAGCTGAGACAAAGGGCAATGGATGACTTGATTCAATTGGCTGAGAGTCACTTCCAAGGCCTTGTCTTCTTTGATCTGGATTTTGATAAGGAATCCTTAGTCTGTTGTCTTCCCCTCCAGTAAGCAGCTGATCCAACTCCTTTTGAAGAAGTCTTCTGAAGTTAACAATGTTGACATTCTTGTTGGATTTCAAAGCTTCAAGGACAGATTTAATTTCTTGTATGTTGGTCGCAACAAGTTATGACCAGTAGAAGGTAATGATCTCCCCCTTTTTATTTTTGAATACAACACCCATTGGGTTTGTGATCATTTTTGGATATTCCTTAAATCCCTTCACTGGTGGCACATCCCTTACTGTAGCATTCCCATCATCAGCTTTGGTTTCTTCAATCTCTTTCACTACCTTTTGAATCAGCAGGATTCTGAACTGGATGACATGTTCATTTTTGTGATAAGCTATTTGGCTTAGAACATGCATCGCTTCCTCCAGGTCGAGACCATCAACGTCTTTGATTTTAATGCTTTTCTCCTGCCCATCAATGGATTTGTAAAATAGCTTCAAAGGTCTTTCCAAGGCTATGGGTAGGCTCCTATCATCATTGATAGCTCTCCTCAGCTTCTCAATCATCCCCCTTAAGTCTCTGTTAGCCTCTGACGATTTAGAAATCAGATTCAGCATTAATCCCAACTTTTCAGCATCCATTCTCCTAAACTAGTCCATTGTTACATTGAATTGCGACCCGCTCTAAAGTTGCACTGTTATCAGCTGATCCCTTTTATTGTTGAACCTGACATCTATGCTTTTTATGGAGAACATAAATGTCAGGTTTTTGCGCCTTTCTTCTTTGAGGGATTCAGCTAGAGTGGGTGGACCATATGTTGTGGTAATAGGAGAAGGTGCTTGATCCTTGCCTTCAGATGACTTAGGCTTGGTAGCATCAGGGTCATTAGTTTTGTCTTGGTTCTTATCCCCTGATGCACCTTTGGGATTCTGAGATCTTTTTGGCTGAGATTTCCTGGAGGTCCTGGGTCTGACACTATTTTTCTTCTTTGCTTCCTCATGTTCCTTTGCCATTTCCCTCTCTTCTTCTTCTTGAAGTTGTTGTGCATAGATTGCATCAGCTTCCATGAGCTTTTTGTCCTGAGGGTAGACCAGCTCCACTTTCCCATCAATTACAGCTTTAATGGGTGTTGGAAAGTTGGCTGTCTTCATGGCATCTCCAAGTAGCTTAGGCCCTGATTGAGTGTTGGATTTCTTCTTTGGTTCCTCAATCAGGATGCCCTTGCCTTTGTCCTTGGGTTTTGGAGCAGGAACAGGAGTAGTCACATCCCCTGATGGTTGATTTGTAGATTTCTCAGTAACATCCCTTGACGATGGCCTGGTAGATTTTTCCCCCTTTTTGATAGCATCATCAGTAGGAGTTGAGAGTCGGGATGTGACTTGGAGAACTTGCTTTAGAGTGTCAGCCATGGATTGTTGCAGAGTTTCCATGCTGGTCAGTTGAGTAGTGAGATCAGCAAGCTTCTTGTCTACATTGTCAGCTTGCTTCTTCATCCGGAGCAAGGTTTGGCTGGTGACCAAGGAGTCGACAACTTGCTGTACATTGTTGATCTTTTCTGTAAAATGTGTGTATAGTTTCTTATTCTCAATATCTACAGACTGACCAATCATGATCTGCGATTTTAACACTTTGATCAAGATTGGATCAGTGGTCCTTGTTAGTTCTTGTTTTAGTAACTGTACAGTATCCGACATTTGATTATGCTGAAAGTACAAATCAATTCCGATGAACTAGGAAAAATCATCTTGTGGAGCATTATCTTCATCACTTTCAGAGCTTGAAGTGGTATTTACAGTATCTATATTTCTCTCTGTTCTTTATTTACAAGGATCTCATCCTTATCTCCCTTATTCTCTCCTTTTTCTGTGCCTTCTAAGGCATCACTCGAATTCTCTCCTTTTTCTTTGCCTACTAAGGCAGTACTCTCTTCCTCTCCTTTTGCCGAAGTCCTCTGAGGGGTTTGACTTTGCCTCTCTACACTAAGTATTTTCTCAGCCTCACTCAAAATTGTCCTAGAAGGGCTCCTATGGGCTTGGAGATCAGCAACTGTGGCCAGTTCAAGTAATGTATGTACAGGTTCTGGTACCACAGTAGTGATGAAGAAGGAGTAGAAGTAATGTGTGTATGTATAATTGGAGAAGTGTATGTTTCTATAGAAGAAGTATTTACAATTGGGGGAACATAAAGACTTATTGTTGTGGTATATACATTGAAATTTATGTCCCCTGTCTAATCATCAGTGATTGTTTCAAGGAAAAATGAGTCAACCATTTGAGAGTGGTGACTATCAATCACTATGTCAGGGAGTGTTGGCTCCTCCACGAATTGAGAAAGTGGAGAATTTAATCTTATGACACTAAATGTTTATGTCATAATATCTGAAGAAATTTGAGGAACAAAGAAAGAAGGAAGTGATGTAGATGGGAGTGTTGGCTGAATCACTGAACGAGGAGGTGATTCATCAAAAGATGTTATAGAAGAATGCTTATGACTCATGTTGATCTTATTGAGAAGCTTCTAAACTACAACATCTTGAGTAGTGTGTGCACTCACTGTGTCAGATTTCTGCAAGTGGCTTTTAGAGACCCTGATGTTAGTTTCATCAGAGTCCATGGTCAGTGTATGTGCCTCACTCAACTGTGTCCCTGGTTGAGGACTATTTTCAATAACTAATTCTTTTTGAGAGGAACTAGTTAGAAATATGTTTAATTCCTTATCAAAGGCAGTATCCTTTTGAGAGGATACGCCCTAGTCAGACTGTTGGGTAACACTCGTGGCTCCCTTCTTCTTCTTCAATCTCCTCCTATAGCCAATCACTCTCTCTCCTGGCTCCCCCTCAGTTGATGTGGTAACTTCACTGGGTTTTCTTTTAATCCCAATAGTCTTTTGGGAGACTATGGGTTGGGCTATTGAGAGTGGTTGGGTGAAAATTGGTTGTTCTACTTGGGTAGGCAGAGAGGTGGTTGTTTTCTCTACCATAGTAGATGAAGGTGAAGAATTTACAGGTTGAGAAGTGGAGGGTGAAGAAGTATTTACTACCTGTACCATATGCCGTGGAAGTGCAAATGGTTCGGCTGTATACGATTTCTTCATTATTTCTGCAAACAATTTCTTTGTTTGCTTGTATGTCTGTACAGGTATATCATTCTCAAATGAAAATTAGAAACTTTATCTTTAATAATCATATACAAAAATCTAGCATAATAAACTTCAGATTTCCTATTATTAACACTACCTAATTTATTTACAAGATCATCAAAAATTATTTTACCTATATTTATATTCACATTTTTAATTACTGCATACGCTATCTTTAAAGTTAAAGAGGTGATAACCTCAAAGTTAGAACACTTACCTGAAAACACCTTGGTGATGGTGTCAAAGAGATAAGAAATCTCCCACTTCACGTTCACCCTTTTAGGTCCTTGAACTTTAACACTGTGTTGGGAGCAGCGTTATAGCCCAGTTCCCTCAAGAAGTCAAGCAGTTCAGCATCACCAGGTACTTCCACCAGGTCTTGAGTAGGTAGCCCCAAAGCAGAATTAATTCTGGAAGGAGTTATTTTCCCTTTCTTAGAAGAAATCTTGAATGAGATTCCCTTCACCACATCAGGCCTTGTAGTGGAGTACATGAACTTTGCACTGGTCCACAGTTGGGATAGCGCTTCCCCCGACATTTCTTCATCAGGAAAGATTGCTGGTTTATACTCTGAGTTGAGTAGATAGTTTAGCATAGAGTAGATAGTTTAGCATAGGTTTGAAGCAATCATTTACCGCATCAATGTCAGAGAAACCCACATAGTTTGTGGGTGGGACAACCAGAGTTCATGGGATTTGTTGAGAGCTGCTGGGTGCCATTGATGCTTTTGAAAATTTGAAGTTCTAGGGTTTCTATGAAAATGAGAGAGAAAAACAGAGAAAAACTCGAGCAAATATCAGAGAAAGATTAAATGTTTTGAGGTATTTTAAAAAGTAGGAGAGATAGAGTATTAATACCCGCCTATTGACGTTTGAAAACTGCTCCTAAAAACACGCTATCAAGGAGTCAGTTCAGTTCTATGATGACACGTCATCAGTAAGAGAGGACCTTAGTGATGAGTTGTCATCACTTAACTGAACGTGATTCCTAAAAAAAAAACTTTTTACCTTACCCTGATGTTTACTGTATGTACATACCCTAATACTGATGCATAAGTTAGATAACCTGACGCTGATTCGAGAGCAAGATACCCTAACGCTGATGCGTGAGCATGATACCCTGACCCTAACGCGCGAGCCTGATACCCTGACCCTGACGCGCGAGCCTGATACCCTGACGCGCGAGCCTGATACCCTGACCCCGATGCGTGAGCTTGATACCCTGACCCTGATGCATCAGCCAAAAACAGTTACACCAAACAAAAATATGGAATATACAAGTATACATTTACATATTCACAATTATAACATACATAATCACATATCAATTGATTTTATCAAGAACTTACGAGATGAGTTAGAAATACCAGAACTTAAGAATTTGACTCTGACCTTGACACATAATTCACCATTCCTAGCTCTCCCACAAGATTTGAGAATGTGGCTTCATCAAGAGCTTTGGTGAATATGTCTGCCAGCTGCTGATTTGATGGTACAAACTATAGTTCAATATTTCCATTCATAATATGTTCCCTGATAAAATGATATCTGATTTCTATATGTTTGGTTCTGGAATGTTACACTGGATTTTCAGCAATGACAATGGCACTTGTCTTATCACACCTTATTGGAATCTTGGTATAGTTCAGACCATAATCCATTAGCTGATTTTTCATCCAAAGAATTTGTGCACAACAACTTCCAACTGCAATATATTCAGCTTCAGCAGTAGATGTTGAGATTGAGTGCTACTTTTTGCTGAACCGAGATACAAGCCTTCCTCCTAGAAATTGACAGCTTCCTGTTGTACTTTTTCTGTCAATCCTGCATCCTCCAAAGTCAGCATCAGAATATCCTAGTAATTCAAATCTAGACTCCTTTGGATACCAAAGTTCCAACTCTGTAGTGCCCTTGATATATCTCAAGATCCTTTTCACTGCAATGAGATGAGATTCCTTTGGGTCAGCTTGATATCTTGCACAAAGACATGTTGCAAACATTATGTCTGGCCTGCTTGCTATTAGATACAGCAATGATCCAATCATTCCCCTGTAAGTCTTCAAATCAACTTTCTTTCCATTCTTATCAGGGTCAATCTTGGTTGCAGTGACCATAGGTGTCTTTGCTACCTTGGAGTCCTCCATATCAAATTTCGTTGAGAAGTTCTTTGGCATATTTAGTCTAATGAATGTAAATTCCATCAGTGACTTGTTTGACTTGAAATCCCAAGAAATAAGACAGCTCACCCATCAAGCTTATTTCATATTTGCTTTGCATAAGTTTGGAGAACTTTTCACACAGTCTTGTGTCAGTGGATCCAAAAATAATATCATCAACATAAATTTGAACCAAAACCAGATGACCTTGGTGTTGTATGAAGAACAAGGTTTTGTCAATGATACCCCTTGAAAATTTGTTTTCCACCAGAAACTTTGACAGTGTGTCATACCAAGCTCTAGGTGCTTGCTTCAGTCCATAAAGTGCCTTTTCCAGTTTGTAGACATGATTTGGAAATTTTGAGCATTCAAACCCTGGAGGTTGTTGGACATACACCTCCGATTCCAATTTCCCATTGAGAAAAACACTTTTGACATCCATTTGGTAAACTTTAAAATTTGAATGTGCTGCATACGCTAAGAAAATTCTTATAGCCTCAAGTCTGGCTACTGGTGCAAAGGTCTCATCAAAGTCAATCCCTTCTTCTTGAAGATATCCTTTTGCAACCAGTCTTTCTTTGTTTCTTACAACAATGCCAGCTTCATCCATCTTATTTATGAATACCCACTTAGTACCTATTATGATTCTGTCTTTGGGTTTAGATACAAGCTTCCATACATGATTTCTTTCAAATTGATTTAGCTCTTCCTGCATAGCCAAGATCCAGTCTGCATCTTGAATAGCTTCTTTAAACTTCTTTGGTTCAATTTGAGAAAGAAAGCACGCATATAGGCATTCATTAGATGTTGTTTTCCTGGTCTGCACTCTCTTGCTTGGGTCACCGATAATCAGATCTGTTGTATGACTTCTAGCCCATTTGGATTAGAGATATATCTTGATGAGCTTGCTTGAGAGACATCTCCTCCCCCTAAGTCTGTGCTCCTAGCTTCTGAGAACCCTCCCCCTGAATTAGTGCTTAATTCAAGGTTTAAGTTATCCTTTGATGGTGTATGCCCTGATGAATGATCCCCTGATCTGTTGTCCAGGAAATTGACTCTATCATTGGAAGGGGCTTCTATAGATTTTGGATTGACATCAGGAATGGATAAATTATCCATTTCTCTGCACTCATCAGCTTCAATCTCTTGATAATCAGTTTCATCTTCATTTTCAAACCTAAGCTCTTCGTGAAAACCAGGGTCTTCAAGTCTAGAAATCTCTTGATCATCAAAAGCTACATTTATAGACTCCATCACCACCTGAAGTCTCTTGTTATAAACCCTGTAGGCCTTAGATGTCAGGGAGTAACCTAGGAAAATTGCTTTATCAGCCTTTGGATCAAATTTTCCCAAGTTCTCACCAAAGTTCCTTAACATAAAGCATTTGCATCCAAAAACATGTAGGAACTTGATGTTTGGCTTTCTCCCTGTCATTAGCTCATATGGAGTCTTGTTGTGAGTCTTGTTGATTAATGACCTATTTTGAGTAAAGCAAGCAGTGGAAATTGCTTCAGCCCAAAAATAGGTAGGAATCTTTGCCTCTGCTAGCATTGTTCTAGTATTGTTCTAGGTAGGAATATCCAAAAACATGTAGGAACATGTAGTTTCTTGGTATTTGTAGCTCTGTCACACAATTCTTTTCATTATACAGCCTCCCTTAGATGTCAGCCTGTTTATGTGACTTTTCTGGTGTATATTCACTGCACCAGCTTCCATTTTTCTTCTTGGAGTTCCCAAGATAAGATATCAACAGTATATAACTTATCTTTGTGGACTTCTCTGGACATAATTAGTCCAGCTTCAATGAACTTCTTGCTTCAAGTTGTTATAAGTTGTCTTCTGCAGTATTTCAACTTGCTGTTTTGAAGGTTTCATGCTTGCGGCTTTGCAGGTTTCATACTTGCAACTTGATGTGTGTGTGTGTATAACTTATTTCCTTGAAGTTTCCTTGGTAGCCAATCTCTCCTTATTGGACAACCAATCTTATCTTTATTACCGTCTTTAGTCATATGTCTTCCCTTCTGTCAGTGGAAATTTATTCTCTGATAGATAGTCTCTGGTTGCTTCAACATTAGTCTTTGATGAACAAACACTTAGTCTCTGATAGACCAAAAACTTAGTCTTTGACAGTTCAAAAAACTTAGTCTCCGGTAGTTCAAAAACTTAGTCTCTGATAGTTCAAAAACTTAGTCTCTGACAGTTCAAAAACTTAGTCTCCGATAGTTCAAAAACTTAGTCTCTGACAGACAAAAAACTTAGACTCCGACAACCAAAAAACTTAGTCTCTGACAGACAAAAAACTTAGTCTTCGACAGCCAAAAAACTTAGTCTCCGACAGCCAAAAAAAAACTTAGTCTCCGACAGCAAAAAAAAAAACTTAGTCTCTAACAGGCTCTTATTCTCCGATAGACAAAAGCTTAGTCTCTGATAGGAAAAAACTTAGTCCCCTATAGGCAAAAAGCTTAGTCTCCAATAGATAAAAACTTAGTCCCCGATAGGCAAAAAGTTTAGTCTCCGATAGCCAAAAACTTAGTCCCCGATAGGCAAAAAACTTAGTCTCCGATAGACAAAAACTTAGTCCCCGATAGGCAAAAAGTTTAGTCTCTGATAGATAAAAACTTAGTCTTCGATAGGCTAATTTTGCTTGATCAACTTTGACATTTGTTGAACTTTCCAAGTGCATTCATTGTAGTCTCTGATGCTTTCCTGCAGTTTCTTGATAGTAGATTCTTATAGTGCATTACTGCAGGTACTTGTACATTTACAAAATTTAACAATTCTAAGTGTTATAAATCATCATCAAATGCTATAATTCCTAACAATCTCCCCGTATTTATGTTTATCAATGATAAGCATAAATCAAGGTTTGATGATGATGTCAAAACACCAACCTTATAACTCCATAACTTAGAATTGAATTAAAACATATAAAAACATAAATGTACAAAAACACAATCAATGATGGTTTTGTTGTTTTCAGTTCTTCAAAGCCCAACCATCATTCTGTTAGCCTTTTTAACAATTCTCCCCCTGTCTTCATCAGAATTACTTTGTTTCCCCTGCCTTGATCATTCTCCCATTCTCCCCATTTTTTAGATCAGCATCTTAATGTTGGAAGGTAGGAATCATCAGTAGAGGTTGACTAGAAGGAAGAAATTGTTTGAGCTTTGTTTTGAAGATCATTGATTATGAAGTGTTGGAGCTTGATGTTGTACTTTCTTTTATCAATGCTTCAAAAAATATTCTGTGAGTATAACTGCACATGATCCATGTGTGATCAAATATTCTGATATTAAGTGTGCTGCTTTCAACATTCAAAAATATTGTGTTGCTTGCATCCAACCAAACAATCACAAATTATTTTCTCAGTATCCTTTGATTTTTGATCAGAATGGAGATCAGAGAATACATGAGCTGCAAAGGTAGTGAGTGAAACAATTTCTCTCTATTCTTTTCTTCAAGGATCTCATCCTTGCTCACACCCTTTCCTTTTGCCTGACTTGTATAAGTCAGGTTCTCACACTTAAAAAAATAATCTTTAATTTCTTTTTCCTCACCTTTTTCCAGACACAAGATCTGACTCTCATTTTGAATTCTCTCAAGCTCACTAAATATAAAATCTTCCTGTTGTGGGTGACCTGAAGTGGTGTAGAAAATATAGTAAGAAAGTGTTTTGCATCAGTGGATGTTTGATAAAGTACTATTGTAGTATCCACTGATGAGTTGAGAGCTACTCTTTGTTTAAGCTTCAAAAATTGGCTTCTTTGATGATTAAAATATCAAAGAATCTAAAACCAATGAATAAGGGTATAATTTTTAATATTGGATGCTCCTCTTGAATAGAGAAAAGAGAAACATCAATGTGACACCTTGTGTGTGCATTAAGTGACAGGTTGATCATTGATCAGAGCTTGTTTCTTCTTCTTCTTCTGAAAGGTATTTATAGATGTGATCATTGTAGACTCAAATACTTGTGTCCTTGGAGGTGGACTATTTTCAATAGATACAGCCTTTTGAGAGGTTGCACCTAGAAATGTGCTTTTTCCTTTTAGAACTTAATATCCTTTTGAGAGTAAATTAAGCAGTCTCCAAGGGTTCTCATTGTTCCTTATTTCTTCCTCATAACTTTCTCTAAATGCTCACCCTCCCCCTCAGCTAATGCTGGTGGTGATTGTTTTGATTTTATAACCTTTATCTTTTGAGAGATAGAGGAGGTGGCTTTTGATATAGACTTGTGTTTAGAGGGTTTTGCTACTTGGGTAGAAGGAGTTGGTTCATTACTAACATCCTTCATTGTAACAGAATTAGAAGAATTAAAGAATAATATAGTATAGAGTTAAGACAATACCTGAAACAGCTATGACAAGATCCTTAAATAGATGAAGAATATTAATCATAGGGAATCCTGCATAGTATATTAGTTTTTCTACTATATATATAATCAATAGTTAATTATCTACTAACAAGTAAACTGTTGTAGGATAATTAGCCACTACTTCAATCAGCTGTCAATTAGTCTCTGGTAACTAAGTCATCAGAAAATAATTAACTACTGCTGCAATGTCAGACTTGCACAAAATTTTCAAAGAATCTTATTCACCAAAATTGAGCATACCTAGCTCACTTACCAACCTATTAAAGATGGCTTCATCCAATGGTTTGGTGAATATTTCAGCAAGCTGCTTCTCAGTTGGAACAAAATGAAGTTCCACTGTACCATGCATCACATGTTCTCTGATGAAGTGGTATATGATGTCTATGTGCTTTGTTCTAGAGTGTTGCACAGGATTCTCTGTAATGGAAATGGCACTTGTGTTGTCACAATAAATAGGAATATGATTGTACACCATACCATAGTCCATCAGTTGATTTTTCATCCATAAGATTTGAGCACAGCAACTTCCAGCAGCAATGTATTCTGCTTCAGCTGTTGAGGTTGACACAGAATGTTGTTTCTTGCTAAACCATGATACTAGTTTGCTTCCAAGAAATTGACAGTTTCCTATTGTGCTTTTCCTGTCTAATTTGTAACATGCATAATCTGCATCTGAATAGCCTATTAGATCAAATCCAGAATCTCTAGGATACCAAATTCCAAGATTTGGAGTACCCTTGAGATATCTGAATATTCTTTTAACTGCAATCAGATGAGATTCTCTAGGATCTGATTGGAATCTTACACATAAACAAGTTGAAAACATTATATCAGGTCTACTTGCAGTGAGATATAAAAGAGAGCCTGTCATGCCTCTATAACTTGAAACATCAACCTTTTTACCAATAAAGTCTTTATCAAGTTTACTAGTTGTTGCCATGGGAATTTTAGAAATTGCAACATCTTGTAAATAAAATTTCTTTAAAAGGTCTTTTAAATATTTTGTTTGACTGGTGAAAGTTCCATCAGTGGTTTGTTTAACCTGTAAACCTTAAAAGAAAGTTAATTCTCCCATCATACTCATCTCATATCTACTTTTCATGAGTTTAGAAAACTTATAACATAAGCTCTCATTTGTAGAACCAAATATAATATCATCAACATAGACTTGAACAAGTATAATGTGACCAACATGTTTTCTGTAAAATAAAGTTTTATCTATGATACCTCTAGAAAATTTATTATCAATTAAAAACTAAGATAGAGTATCATACCATGCTCTTGGTGCTTGTTTAAGTCCGTAGAGTGCTTTGTCTAACCTGTAGACATGATTGAGAAACTTTTGATCTTCAAAGCCAAGAGGTTGCTGGACATACACCTCTTCTTGTATTTTCCCATTCAAAAAAGCACTCTTTACATCCATCTGGTACACTTTAAAATTTGCATGAACAACATAGGCAAGAAATATTCTGATGGCTTCCAATCTAGCTACTGGTGCAAAGGTTTCATCATAGTCAATTCCTTCTTCTTGTGAATAACCTTGTGCAACTAGTCTGGCCTTATTTCTTGTCACAATACCAGCTTGTTTCTAAAGATCCATTTAGTACCAATGATTGATTTATTCTTTGGTTTTGGTACTAGTCTCCAGACTTTGTTTCTTTCAAACTGATTAAGTTCCTCTTGCATAGCAATTACCCAATCAGTATCTTGTAATGCCTCCTCAACCTTCTTAGGCTCAATCTTTGATAAAAAGTTGAGGTATAGGCATTCATTATGAGTAGCACTTCTTGTTGACACACCTTTAGTTGGATCTCCTATTATTTGATCCATAGGATGATCTCTTGTCCATTTTATTTGTGGAGGTAAACTTTTTGAAGAGGAAGCTTCTTGATTATAGTTTCCTTCATGGTGTTCAGTGCTCTCAACTTCATTGAAAACTCCCCCAGAATTAGTGCTCAGATCAGGGTTTAAGTTTTCCCTTGATGGTGCATTCCCTGATGAAGCTTCTAAATGACTTGAATTGTCATCAAGGATTACTAGATTTTTCATTGATTTGCACACATCAGCTTCATCATCTGATGAGTCAATTTCAGCATCCGTTGACTCATATTCATTTTCAAACTTTAGTTTGACATGGCTTCTTTCTGATTATCATTCATTCCTTCAATTTTTTTATCATCAAAGGCTATATGAACTGATTCCATAACAATGTGTAGTCTAAGGTTGTAAACTCTATATGCTTTGCTTGTTAAAGAATACCCTAGGAAAATTGCCTCATCAGCTTTGGCATCAAATTTTCCTAAATTTTCTCCTTGACGTTTGAGAACAAAGCATCTGCAACAAAACACATGAAGAAACTTAAGTGTGGGTTTTCTACTTGTCATGAGCTCATAAGGAGTCTTTTGATGAGCTTCTACAATAATTGATCTGTTCTGAGTGAAGCAAGTAGTAGAGATAGCTTCAGCCCAGAAGTAGGTAGGTAACTTAGCTTCTTCAAGCATGGTTCTTGCAGCTTCAATCAAGGTCCTATTTTTCCTTTCAACAACTCCATTTTGTTGAGGAGTTCTAGGAGCTAAAAAGGTATGTGAAATGCCTTTTTCCACACAAAACATTTCCACTGTTGAATTCTTGAATTCAGTCCCATTATCACTCCTTAGGGCCTTGACTTTCTCTCTAGCTTCAAGTTTTATTCTTTTAATGTGATCAATGATCATCTGGGGAGCTTCATCCTTGGTATGTAGATACTTAACCCATGAGTATCTTGAGTAGTCATCAACAATTACAAATGCATACCTTTTTCTGTATATTGACATAACATTAATAGGACCAAATAAATCCATGTGAATTACATGAATTGGTCTTGTTATTGTTGATGCTTCTTTACTTTTGAAGGAATTTTTCTTTTGTTTTCCCTTCTGACAAGATCCACAAAGACCATCTTGAGAAAATTCAAGTTGTGGCATTCCTGTCACTAATCCTTTTCTCACCAAACTATTGATAGTCTTGAAGTTTAGGTGAGACAGCTTCTTTAGCCATAGCCAACTTTCATATGCTGATGCTTTGCTGTAAAAGCATATGTATAGTCTTTCATTTATTGAGCAGAAGTCAGCTATGTATACATTGTCTTTTCTGACTCCTGACAATGTAACATCTCCAGTTTTTCTATTGCTTATAAGGCATTGTTCATCCTTAAAGACAACTTGATAGCCTTTATCACAAAATTGACTAATATTGAGTAGATTGTGCATTAGACCATTAACTAGAGCTACATTTTCAATGATGACATTTCCATGAACTACTTTGCCATAACCCATAGTGTATCCAATGTTGTCATCTCCAAAGGACACTTTAGGGCCAGCTTTCTCCTCAAACTGTGAGAGTAGGGACTTATTTCCAGTCATGTGTCTTGAACAGCCACTATCCAAGTACCACAACTGCTGCTTCTTCTTGCCCTGCACAAATATGTAAACTAGTTAGATCTTTTAGGAACCCAAGCCTGCTTGGGTTTAGATTTAACAGATTTAATCACAGGTTTACACTTAGTCATTGGTTGTGTATTCTTTTTCTTTTCTTTCTGTTAGGTTTTATAAACATTTGATGATGATTGTCTTTAGAATACTTAGAAATACAAATGTACAGAAAAGTGTTGGTTTGTAACACTTTAGTTTTGTAGCTAGCAGTAGTATCTCTTGTTTGTAAATTAGTCATTATAATAAAGAGATAGGTTCATTTCTTTTGTATGTACTGCTGGAATACTTGTTGAGTTTGTTCAACAAGTTGTTTAAATTAATTAGTCCTTCGGAGATTGATTTTGGCTTGTCGGAGATTAAGGGAAAAGTCCACCAGAGATTAAAGTTTTGTTCATCAGAGATTGGACTTTGCCCATCGGAGATTGAAGAATCCTTCATCGGAGATTAAAATGTTTTGTTCATCGGAGATTGAAGGATTGGTCATCGGAGATTAAAGCTTACGTCATCGGGGATTGTAACTAAAGAGTCAGAGATTAATGCTGACGTCATCAGAGATTAAAACAATACCTCGGAGATTAAAAGCTGACATCACCAGAGACTAAAGCCAAAGCATCGGAGATTACACGAAGTAAAGCATCAGAGATTACACGTTGTAAAGCATCGGAGATTACTCGAAGTGATCAGGGACTAATTAAAGAAGCTATCGGAGATTAGTCGAAGACTTAATCACTGATGGAGTTAAAGTTCAAATCAAAGAAGGAAAGTCTTCCATGAACACGTAGACTTTGTTGAAGACGTAGCTGACAAGGAAACTTGTTAGAAATCTTTCAATTGGAAAGATTGTATTTGATTTGAATTAGGAAGCTAGGTTTTTGATAACTTAGTTTTAGAAGCTGTAATTATAAATTACAGAACAGAAATACGAAGCGAAGAAATGTGTATAGAGAGAGAAAATTGAAAGTGTTGTATTTTATACACAGAATAGAAGCTGACGATCAAAGCTTGTTTTGATTGTTAGAAAACTTGTAATCAATTGTTAAATCAATAAAAGCAATTGTTTATAGAGTTTTGATCTTGTTCTTTATATTCCGCAGAAATTTAATTTCTTAAAGAACAGGAATTCGAAGAAGTTGCAAGAACTTGTATTCAACCCCCCTTCTACATGTTCTAGGCCATCTCACTGGGAAAACAATTGGTATCAGAGCCTCTAATTGAAAATAATCAATTAATAAGATTCTGAGATGGCCAACAACGACGAAGCAAGCAGCTCTAACATGATTGCATATAATGGAGGACGTGATGGTGGAGCCAGGATCCCTATTCTGAAAAGGGATGAATATCCAATGTGGAAACAAAAGATGTATATGCATTTGAGAGCAACAGATCCAGATTATATAGATAGGATTGAGAAGGGTCCTTATCTACCCAGGAAATTTATTCCAGCAAAAAGCGTCGAAGGATCTATTGTTGCAGAACACTTTGTACTTGCACCAGAAAGTGATTATACCAACGAGGACAAGTTACAAGTGTTGAAAGATGCTAAAGTTATGAACATACTTTATAATGGAATAGACAAACATATGTTCAATAGCATCATCAATTGCACGACATCTAAACAAGTCTGGGACACTATCAAGGTCCTATGTGAGGGGACTGATCAAGTCAGAAAGAACAGACGTTCACTGTTGACTCAACAATATGAGTCCTTTCAAGCAAAGCCTAATGAACCAATCACGTCAATCTATGACAGGTTCAATTCTTTGCTTAATGACTTGACCATACTTGGTAAGACATATGATAATGAAGATATCAATACCAAGTTCATGAGAGCCCTTCCTCCTAGCTGGGATCCAAAGACTACTGCGGTAAGGGAGGCTCATGATATGGAAACACTCACATTGGACAGGCTCTACGGAAACTTAAAGACATATGAACTTGAAGTAGAGCAAAGACAGCGCATGCATGGAAGAGATAAAGGAGCTGCGTTGATGGTTGAGACAAACAAGTCTCAAGAGAAGCTTGATGATGAATCCTCTAATGCTAGCTCGACTGATAATGAGGATGAACTGGATACCGATGATGACATGGAGGAATTCATGGCATTCATGGTTAAACAGTTTAAGAAATTTAAGGCTAGCAGAAAAGGAAAGAAGTCATCAAGAAAACCTAACCCTAAACGAGAAGGTCAAAAAGTCACCTTCGACTTAAAGAAAATAAGATGCTACAATTGTGATGGGTCAGGGCACTTTGCCAATGAGTGCAAGAAGCCTAGATCTAATGATAGATCTAAGGATGAAAAATCAAGAAAGGACTTTGCTGACAAGAAAGCTAAATCCAAGAGCAAAGCCTTGATTACTGAGGGAAAAGATTGGATTGACAGCGATTCTGATGAAGAAGTTGTCAACTTTGCCCTTATGGCTCGTAGTGACGAGTCAAATGATTCTGCAAAGGTATGTAATGCAAATCAGAATTTTAACGTGCTTAATTTACTTGATAAATCTAGCATTGAAAGCATGCAAAAAGATATATCTGATTTGCATGTCAGTTTTAGGTCTTTAACTATAGAGCATACCAATGTAAAAGAATCACGAGACAATCTCTTAAAAAGAAACAATTTTCTTGAAGAGAGATTGGCACAGTTTGATACAATCAAGTCGGACTTAAACAAAGCACATCATATGATTGATGCTTTGAAAAAGAGGGAATATTACTTAGTAGAGCAACTTGAAATTGCTCAAGCTAAGATTAAACTGTGGAATACTTCCTCTAAAAAGTTAAAAGACTTGGTAGAGTATCGAACTATAGGTCAAAAGTCTGGACTAGGTTATGATGAAAATCTTGATAGTAGTTCAGATTTAATTGATCATTTTGAAGCTGTTGAGTCCACAACTGAAAAGCCTAAAGATGCTAAAAAAATTAACTTTGTATCTCCTGTTCATGAACCCAGATTTATTAACATTCGAGATCAACAAAACACTGAAAAAACAAGTTTTAATCAAACGACAGTGAATATTGTTGAGAAGAATGAAATCAAACATTTAAATATTGGGTTTATGTCAAAGAAACAGTTAATAAAGAAATTGGAAACTGTTCCAATACAAAAGGCTAAAAAAGTTGTGGAATCAAACAGAAGCAAGAAAAATAGGAATGGCAAGTTAGGCATTAACAAATATACCAACTATGCTTCAATGCCTGATGCTCCTAGAAAAACATGTCATATATGTGGTAATCCAAACCACATAGCTATGCACTGTAGGAGCAGAAATAAAATTCCTATGATTGAGACTGCTAACTCAAAGACAATAAAAGATAAATCACCTGTAAAAAGGTCAAGTAATCTTTGCATAAAAAATAATAAATCAAAGTCAAGTAGTCTCACAAACAATGGAAGCAAGACTATAAATTGCCCAATTAAAATCAAACATGGAAAGAGGCAGTCGACTTATTCTGAGTCAAGTCTTGAAACTGCAGCTAGTGAGAAAGGACTCAAGAAGATTTGGGTCCCAAAAATCTCAAACTAGTTCTCTCTACTGTGCAGGGCAAAAAGAAGAAATCATGGTACTTGGACAGTGGTTGTTCAAGGCACATGACTGGAGATAAGTCCCTGCTAAAACAGTATGAAGAGAGAAGTGGCCCAAGAGTCACTTTTGGAGATGACAGCAAAGGCCATACAAGAGGATATGGATCTGTTGAACATGGAGATGTCATCTTCACAGAAGTAGCACTGGTTGACGGCTTAAAGCACAATCTACTAAGTGTGAGTCAACTATGTGATAAAGGATTCAATGTCACTTTTAAAGAAGATCAATGCTTAGTGAGTGACAAAGAATCAGGGACTGTGATTTTGACAGGAAAAAGAAAAGAGAATTTGTACATTGCAAATCTCATTTCTCCAACTGATCAAATCACATGTCTATATAGCAAAGCTTCAACTGATGAGAGTTGGCTTTGGCATAAGAAGCTTTCCCACTTGAATTTCAAGAATATCAATAGTCTTGTGAGGAAAGGTTTGGTAGCTGGCATTCCACAATTGGAATTTACACAAGATGGATTGTGTGATGCATGCCAGAAAGGAAAGCAAAGAAGTGTATCATTCAAAAACAAACCAGTAACATCAATCACTGACCCTTTACAACTTCTCCATATGGATTTGTTTGGTCAAGTGAATGTGATGTCTATATTAAGAAATAGATATGCACTGGTAATTGTTGATGATCACAGAAGGTATACTTGGGTAAAATACCTCTTTGCAAAGAATGAAGCTGCTCAGTTAATTATTAATCATGTCAAGAAAATAGAAACTGAGTCAGGAAAAACAGTGAGGGTAATAAGAAGTGACAGAGGAACAGAATTCAAAAATTCCCAAGTAATTGAATTCTGCACTAAGAAAGGAATTACTCATCAATTCTCTGCACCTAGAACTCCTCAACAAAATGGAGTTGTTGAGAGGAAAAATAGAACCCTCATTGAAGCAGCAAGGACCATGTTGCAAGAGGCTAAGCTTCCTACCTATTTTTGGGAGGAAGCTATAAGCACTGCATGTTTTACACAAAACAGGTCCTTGATAAACAAAGCCTACAACAAAACACCATATGAGTTAATGACTGGGAGAAAACCAACTCTCAAGTTTTTACATGTGTTTGGTTGTAAGTGCTTTGTACTGAGAGATTCATCAGAGACAAGAGGAAAATTTGACAATAAATCTGATGAAGCAATCTTCTTAGGTTATTCTCTGTCAAGCAAAGCATATAGAGTTTATAACTTAAGAACCAAGGTCATTGTGGAATCCATTCAAGTTGCATTTGATGATGGAAAGATTCCAGGAATGCTTGGTCAAGGATTGCATGAACCTCTCAGTTTTGAGAATGAATTGGATGCATGGGAATATCCAACAGAGAATGCTGAAAATCCCCAAAACAACAATGATTCCTCTTTAATTGAGGGGGAGTTGACTGTTGTGCATGAAGTACCAATGACTGATGTATTATCAGAGACTAGAGTACTGAAACAAAATGAAACACAAGTCACTGATGACATTAATTCTTCATTGGAGACTAATGATACATCAGAGACTAGTATTCCTGATGCACACACAGAGACTATTAAGATATCTAACTCAGGGGGAGTTAATGAAGAAGAGATCAATAGTTTAGGGGGAGCAAACTCTGCTCATGAAGCTGGATTGAATCTTATCAATCTAGAAAATGAAGCCTCAAGTTCAAGATCAAATCTTCCAAAACCTAGACCATGGTTGAGAGACCACACAACAGATTTGATCATTGGAAATATTGAGGATGGAGTTAGGACTAGAAGTGCAACACAAAATGAATGTTTGTACCTCAGTTTTCTATCAAAGATTGAACCAAAGAAACTTGAGGAAGCACTTCAAGATCCTGATTAGATAATTGCCATGCAAGAAGAATTAAACCAATTCACTCGAAACAAATTCTGGAGACTGGTACCCAAACCAAGGAATAGATCAATCATTGGTGCCAATTGGGTCTTCAGAAACAAATTAGATGAAGCTGGTACAATTACAAGGAACAAAGCAAGACTGGTTGCAAAAGGATATTCTCAAGAAGAAGGAATAGATTATGATGAAGCTTTTGCACCAGTAGCAAGACTTGAAGCAATCAGAATCTTCCTGGCATATGCAGCCTACAAGAACTTTAAGGTGTACCAGATGGATGTCAAAAGTGCTTTCTTAAATGGAAAATTGGAAGAGGAAGTCTATGTTTGCCAACCCCCAGGTTTCATAGACTCCAAATTTCCAAATCATGTCTACAAATTAGACAAAGCACTTTATGGCTTGAAACAAGCAACAAGAGCCTGGTATGATACTCTATCTCAGTTTTTACTTGAAAATAAATTTATTAGAGGTATCATAGATAAAACTTTATTTTATAGAAAGTAAGGCTCTGATATTATTTTGGTGCAAATATATGTAGATGATATTATATTTGGGTCTACAAATGAGAAGCTTTGTGAAAAATTCTCAAAACTTATGCAGTCTAGATATGAAATGAGTATGATGGGAGAATTAACATTTTTCTTAGGTTTGCAAATAAAACAACCAACTGATGGAATATTTATCAGTCAGTCCAAGTATGTCAAGGACTTATTGAGAAAATATGACTTAGTTGATTGTGCATCTGCAAAAACACCCATGCCTACTTCTACTAAACTAGGTAAGGACTTAAAAGGAAAGAAAATTGATATTACTAGTTATAGAGGAATGATAGGCTCTCTTTTATATCTAACTGCAAGTAGACCTGATATAATGTTTGCTACATGCTTGTGTGCTAGATTTCAAGCTGATCCTAGAGAGTCACATTTGATTGCTGTAAAAAGAATACTCAGATATCTAAAGGGTACCCCAAACCTTGGATTATGGTATCCTAAAGAATCTGACTTTAAACTAATTGGTTATTCAGATGCTGACTATGCAGGTTGCAAGCTTGATAGAAAAAGCACAAGTGGAAGCTACTAGTTCCTAGGTGGCAGACTTGTTTCTTGGTTTAGCAAGAAACAAAATTCAGTCTCTACATCAACAGCAGAGGCTGAATATATCACAGCTAGGAGTTGCTGTGCACAGATCTTGTGGATCAAAAATCAACTCCTAGATTATGGTATGACACTAACCAAAATTCCAATTTATAGTGACAATACTAGTGCCATAGCCATAACTGAAAATCCAGTGCAACATTCAAGAACCAAACACATAGATATTCGATATCACTTCATTAGGGAACATGTTAGTGAAGGAAATATTGAATTGCACTGGGTTGCAACTGATAAACAACTTGCAGATATATTTACAAAACCATTGGATGAATCTACATTCAACAGACTAGTTTCTAAACTAGGAATGTTGAATTATGGTTCTAAAAATTAAGTTTTAAACTTTCAAGTTGTTTAACAGTTACATGAAACTAGAATTAAATTTCTAGATTGCAGCTGTTCCTGTGAACAGATTTTTATGAAGCTAGAATTAAATTTCTGGATTCTAGCTGTTTTTTAATTAAACAGATTTTTGATGAAGCTAGAATTAAATTTCTGGATTGTAGCTGTTTTTAATTAAATAGATTTTTGATGAAGCAAGAATAATTAATTTTGGAAAAAGAAGCTGTTTTAAATTTGATAAAACAGAAAAATGTAGCTAATAATCATTAATATGATTGTTGGAAAAGTTTTTGAAAGATAAAACTGAAGCAGGGATTAAGTCCCTGAGAAAAAGTGTGATAAGAGATTAAAGGACTTATTCCCCGATATGTAGTTTAACTAATCCCCGATCGGTTAAAATTACTTCATCGGAGACTCGATTATTCCCCGATGTGTATTTTAATTAATCCCCGATAGATCAAAATTACAACATCGGAGAATGTCCTAATCCCCGATGCGTACATTTATAACATCGGAGACTATCTTAGTCCCTGATGAGTTATTTCATCGGAGACTCGACTAATCCCCGATGCGTTCATTTATAACATCAGAGATTATCTTAGTCCCCGATGAGTAATTACTACATCGGAGACTAATCGGGTCAATCTCTTATCACACGGGTTAATCAGAGATTAGGGCAATCTCTGAAAAAGGGTAAATTGGTAGTTACCCATGATCTTTGAATAGCAAACGTTTCTCATATGTTAATAAAAGTAATTTCAAAAACGTTTGTAATCACAAGTATCAAAATCTGCAATTTGATTTCTCTCTCAAATTCTCTGCAATTTAATCTCTCCTTGAGTTTTCTTCATTAAGATTACAGATCTCTTCAATGGCAACCAAAACAGTTTGCTTCAAGTTTGGTGAGTTTGAGTTTATCAAGACTAACCATGCAGGGGTGGCCGATAAGTACGAGTACGAAGCAAAATACTATCCCTTTGTGGATTTTCTAAAGAACTCTCCACTACAATACGCCATTTATGAAACTCCCATCCAAGCTGCAGAAGTAATTACAACCATGTGGAGCACTGCAACAGTCACTGACAAAAGTGATGAATCTTCACAGGTAAGTTTCAGGTATGAAAACACAGAATATACTATTACTTATACCATTGTTAATAATGCACTTCATTTACCCATCAGGGAAAACTATGACCCTCTTGCCTCTGATGAAGAACTTATAGGTATGTTTAAGGAATTAAACTATAATACTGAAATAAGTTCTGTTGGGACCATCACACGTCCCCATCTTAGGTTAGAGTGGTCATTGTTCTTTGACATTATTACAAAAGCTTTTACCTCAAAATGCAGTGGATATGATGCCATCACCACTATTTCATAACAAATTGCATATAGTGTGTTATATGATAGGCATATTAACTTAGGGCTTTAGATTTTGCAAAACTTGATGGACAAACTTAAAACTGGCAACAAAACTAAAATTTATTATGCTAGGTTTTTAATGATGATTGCAAATCATTTAATACCTAACCTTAATATTGCTAGTATGCAAGTTGTTCCTACAGTTTTGCAGACTAAAAGAGTAGTCAGTGATTTAAAGAAGAATGAAGCCAAGGTAAATGTACCTCTTTACTATCCTATTGTCATGAGAAACTCTCTTAGTGACACTCTTCCAAACATATATTCTTTGCAATTCTTTGGGGATACAACACAAACACCAACTTATCCCCCAACATCTTCTCAATCACAATCCAAAGCCCCCTCCACAGCCTCCCAAAAGACTGTGGTTGAATATACCAGAAAAGCCAAAAAGCTCCCAATAAAAAGAAAACTAATTGAGGGAGTAAGTGAGGATGAGGGAGAACCAGAAGCTGAAGTTCCACTTCAGAGAAAGAAGAGAGTTATAACCCAAAGCCAAAAGCAATCCATTGCTTCCCAAAAGGCAATGGAGGTTATAAGGAAAGACAGTAATCTGTTTATGTCCTCCCAAAAGGATATTGACATTGAAAATAGTCCTCAACTAGGGATATCTGTTACAGAGTCTGCACAAACTCTTGGTCACAGCCAAGAGGAACCAAATAGAGAGAATACAAAAGAAAAGAGTGACACAAGGAGTGCACACACAGAGTCATCTATTGATGTTCCTCAAATTTTTGCCCTTGAGGAACAGCCAACACTCCCTACTGTCCTTTATTCTCCTGTTTCCCCTACACTTGATTCTTCTGAAAATATAATCTCTGATCCTCTTGAACTTTCTCAAGAGGAGCCAACACTCTTACTGACTTGGACAGAAACTAGTAAATCTCAAGAGACTAGAACAACATTGCAAACTGTCCAAGATCATACTTCAGGATCTAGCCCACAAGAACCACTTGTTCAAAGTACAAGTGCAGCTAGTTCTCCTACACTTTCCATGGAGGACACCCAACCAATTTCCATTTTAAGGGTAACCCCCCTCCATGAAGACACTACTTCTCAAACCCCACTTTCTGTAGGACAGAGTGCACATATCCATATGAGTGAGGTTGAGAGAATATTTAGTGAGAGTCAGGCTCCTGACCTGGAAAAAGGAGAGGAAATACAAACAGAGAGTCAAGCCTTAGCGAGCTTGGAAAAAGGAGAGATAGAGAAGCTGGGTGCCCAACCCCAGGCAAAAGGAGAGGGTGTGAGCAAGGATGAGATCCTTGAAGAAAAGAAAAGAGAGAAATTCTCAACAGGTGAATTTTTCAAACCTGTGGCTCCCTCCACCCAAATCCAAACAGAAGCTCCAACAAGAGAAGTTGGAGGAAGCTCCAGTGCAGTGGCTGCAAACTTGCAGGTCATATCAGAAATGTCAAATGCAGCCTATGAAGAACTTTTAAATCTTCAACAAAGAGAAGATCACCTTTCTGCTATGAAGACTAGGCTTGCATTTGAATCTACTGCTGCAGAGGAGACTCCAGAGCCAGAGAATGTGGATGCCTGGCTGGATTCAGATTTTAACAACACACTGGAGGAAGCAGCTGCCTTGTACAGGCAGGAATACGTGACCAATATAGGGTCTCTTGCAGATGCCAAATCCTTTCAGGATATTGCAGAAGAAGTAACCAAGTCAGTGCACCTAAATGCTAAATTTTTTCACTACTTGGCAACTGGCATGAAGACTGAACTGGAGGAGATGAGGAAGCAGATGTCTTTACAGACAGATTCTATTAAAAGGCATTATGAAGGACATTTTTCAAGGCAGACTGTCATGAATATTCAGGCTATGATCAAAGACAAAGCTAAAACTGACAGCAGACTGAGTAACTTTGAAGTTAAATTTGATCAAATGCATTCCCTTCTGAAACAAATTGCTACTCAACTCCGTCTCTCTGCCCCCTCTAAGGATGTTGATGTCAAAAAGAGGGAGAGTGATCCAGAAATGAAGTCATATGCAAGTCTTTATGAACTCAAGGTAACCTTGGACAAACTTGAGTCCAGGGTTAAAACATTACCAACAGCAGCAGCAACAATTACTTCTTCCAAACCATCTACAGCAGCCCCAAATTCTTCAAAACCATCTGCAGCAGCCCCAACTACTTCAAAAGACAAAGGTAAGGGAGTCATGGTTGAGCATCCAAAGAAGCAAATCTCCACTCAATCAGGACAACCCAAGCTACTGGGGGATGCCATGAAGACAGCTCATTTTCCCACTCCAATTGAACTAATAGTGGATGGGAAAGTGGAGTTGGTCTATCCTCAAAAGCAGAAATTGATAGATGCTGATGCTATGCTTGCTCAAAAACTTCAGAAGAGGAGGATATGGCTGCAGAACAAGAGAGGAAGGAGGAGGAATCTAAAAAGAAGAAACACTCAACAAAGAAAACAAGTGCAAGGAAAGTGGTAGTAGCCAAGAAAAAGCCTTCAAGGAAAGAGACTACAAATGAAGAACCTCCAAGGTCAACTGAGACTGCCTTGGTGTCTGTAAGTGGACCAACAAAGCCACAAACAGCTCCATCAAGGAAGCCTTACACAGTTGATATGGCTAGTACGAGTGAAATGATCAAAGCCTTGAAAAGAAATACAAGGAATATTAATCTGATCAAGGGTGCAAATGACAAAGATTTACTTCAGATCTTCTTCAAAGATGGAGATTCTGTGAAATATGCTAAGCCAGACTTGAAGGGGCAATCAAAAGATGATTTGGAATGGCTGCTGTCTACAATACTTGTCACTACAAAGCTCAACATGGAATTTCAAAACCAGATCAAGAAGGTAATAAAGGAGATAAAAAGTGTGAACCAAGTTCAAACTGATCTTTCTAAACCTGTACCTCTCGGATTATGGTATGAGACTTTCCATGGGGAGAAAGTTTTCTTTGACTACAACAGAGACATCAATCAAGTGAGTGAAAATCATCTAGAAGGTTTTATCAAACTTCTTAAAGATGCAGAAGAAGCAACTGAAGTTGTTCTCAAAAAGCTGCTGATGGAAAGGCTAGAACGAATAAGGGAAAATAGAAGAAGAAAGAAATATTGATTGTTTTACAAATTTATTGAAGCCAGACATAGTCTTGGGTAGCCAGGAATTATTCTTGGAGTAGCTGAATGTATTATTCAGTGTAGCCAGGTTTGCTTAAACCTTGGAGAAGCTGGGTAAATTAAATTATCCAGGAGAGAGAAGCTGAATGATAGATCAAAGATCTTGAATTCAGGTACATTTGTAATTTTATTATTCTTTATTCTTTTTTAAGTAAATTTTGATAGTTGAGTTTTGACATCATCATCAACCTTGAAATTATGCTTATCATTCTGATATTCATAATTAGGGGGAGATTGTTAGGTTTTATAAACATTTGATGATGATTGTCTTTAGAATACTTAGAAATACAAATGTACAGAAAAGTGTTGGTTTGTAACACTTTAGTTTTGTAGCTAGCAGTAGTATCTCTTGTTTGTAAATTAGTCATTATAATAAAGAGATAGGTTCATTTCTTTTGTATGTACTGCTGGAATACTTGTTGAACAAACTCAACAAGTAT
>CM025787.1:7017189-7037238 GCA_014636745.2 Centella asiatica | reverse complement strand
AATGATTGTTAGCTACATTTTTCTGTTTTATCAAATTTAAAACAGCTTCTTTTTTTTTTTTCAGAATTAATTATTCTAGCTGCATCAAAAATCTGTTTAATTAAAAACAGCTACAACCCAGAAATTTAATTCTAGCTTCTAAAAATCTGTTCTTTGGAACAGCTGAAATCTAGAAATTTAATTCTAGCTTCATGCAACTGTTAAACAACTTGAAAGTTTAAAACTTAATTTTTAGAACCATAATTCAACATTCCTAGTTCAGAAACTAGTCTGTTGAATGTAGATTCATCCAATGGTTTTGTAAAAATATCTGCAAGTTGTTTATCAGTTGCAACCCAGTGCAATTCAATATTTCCTTCACTAACATGTTCCCTAATGAAGTGATATCGAATATCTATGTGTTTGGTTCTTGAATGTTGCACTGGATTTTCAGTTATGGCTATGGCACTCGTATTATCACAATAAATTGGAATTTTGGTTAGTGTCATACCATAATCTAGGAGTTGATTTTTGATCCACAAGATCTGTGCACAGCAACTCCCAGCTGCGATATATTCAGCTTCTGCTGTTGAAGTAGAAACTGAATTTTGTTTCTTGCTAAACCAAGAAACAAGTCTGCCTCCAAGTAGTTGGCAGCTTCCACTTGTGCTTTTTCTGTCAAGCTTACATCCTGCATAATCAGCATCTGAATAGCCAATTAGTTTAAAGTCAGATTCTTTAGGATACCACAATCCAAGGTTTGGGGTACCCTTTAGATATCTGAGTATTCTTTTTACAGCAATCAAATGTGACTCTCTAGAGTCAGCTTGAAATCTAGCACACAAGCATGTAGCAAACATTATATCAGGTCTACTTGCAGTTAGATATAAAAGAGAGCCTATCATTCCTCTATAACTAGTAATATCAATTTTCTTTCCTTTTAAATCCTTATCTAGTTTAGTGGAAGTAGGCATGGGTGTTTTTGCAGATGCACAATCAACTAAGTCATATTTTCTCAATAAGTCCTTGACATACTTAGACTGACTGATAAATATTCCATCAGTTGATTGTTTTATTTGCAAACCTAAGAAAAATGTTAATTCTCCCATCATACTCATTTCATATCTAGACTGCATAAGTTTTGAGAATTTTTCACAAAGCTTCTCATTCGTAGACCCAAATATAATATCATCTACATATATTTGCACCAAAATAATATCAGAGCCTTGCTTTCTATAAAATAAAGTTTTATCTATGATACCTCTAATAAATTTATTTTCTAGTAAAAACTGGGATAGAGTATCATACCAGGCTCTTGGTGCTTGTTTCAAGCCATAAAGTGCTTTGTCTAATTTGTAGACATGATTTGGAAATTTGGAGTCTATGAAACCTGGGGGTTGGCAAACATAGACTTCCTCTTCCAATTTTCCATTTAAGAAAGCACTTTTGACATCCATCTGGTACACCTTGAAGTTCTTGTAGGCTGCATATGCCAGGAATATTCTGATTGCTTCAAGTCTTGCTACTGGTGCAAAAGTTTCATCATAATCTATTCCTTCTTCTTGAGAATATCCTTTTGCAACCAGTCTTGCTTTGTTCCTTGTTATTGTACCAGCTTCATCTAATTTGTTTCTGAAGACCCACTTGGCACCAATGATTGATCTATTCCTTGGTTTGGGTACCAGTCTCCAGACTTTGTTTCGAGTGAATTGGTTTAATTCTTCTTGCATGGCAATTATCCAATCAGGATCTTGAAGTGCTTCCTCAATTTTCTTTGGTTCAATCTTTGATAGAAAACTGAGGTACAAACATTCATTTTGTGTTGCACTTCTAGTCCTAACTCCATCCTCAATATTTCCAATGATCAAATCTGTTGTGTGGTCTCTCAACCATGGTCTAGGTTTTGGTAGATTTGATCTTGAACTAGAGGCTTCATTTTCTAGATTGATAAGATTCAATCCAGCTTCATGAGCAGAGTTTGCTCCCCCTAAACTATTGATCTCTTCTTCATTAACTCCCCCTGAGTTAGATATCTCAATAGTCTCTGTGTGTGCATCAGGGATACTAGTCTCTGATGTATCATTAGTCTCCGATGGAGAATTAATGTCATCAGTGACTTGTGTTCCATTTTGTTCCAGTACTCTAGTCTCTGATAATACGTCAGTCCTTGGTACTTCATGCACAACAGTCAACTCCCCCTCAATTAAAGAGGAATCACTGTTATTTTGGGGATTTTCAGCATTCTCTGTTGGATATTCCCATGCATCCAATTCATTCTCAAAACTGAGAGGTTCATGCAATCCTTGACCAAGCATTCCTGGAATCTTTCCATCATCAAATGCAACTTGAATGGATTCCACAATGACCTTGGTTCTTAAGTTATAAACTCTGTATGCTTTGCTTGACAGAGAATAACCTAAGAAGATTGCTTCATCAGATTTATTGTCAAATTTTCCTCTTGTCTCTGATGAATCTCTCAGTACAAAGCACTTACAACCAAACACATGTAAAAACTTGAGAGTTGGTTTCCTCCCAGTCATTAACTCATATGGTGTTTTGTTGTGTGCTTTGTTTATCAAGGACCTGTTTTGTGTAAAACATGCAGTGCTTATAGCTTCCTCCCAAAAATAGGTGGGAAGCTTAGCCTCTTGCAACATGGTCCTTGCTGCTTCAATGAGGGTTCTATTTTTCCTCTCAACAACTCCATTTTGTTGAGGGGTTCTAGGTGCAGAGAATTGATGAGTAATTCCTTTCTCAGTGCAGAATTCAATTACTTGGGAATTTTTGAATTCTGTTCCTCTGTCACTTCTTATTACCCTCACTGTTTTACCTGACTCAGTTTCTATTTTCTTGACATGATCAATAATTAACTGAGCAGCTTCATCTTTTGCAAAGAGGTATTTTACCCAAGTATACCTTGTGTGATCATCAACAATTACCAGTGCATATCTATTCCTTAAGATAGACATCACATTCACTTGACCAAACAAATCCATATGGAGAAGTTGTAAAGGGTCAGTGATTGATGTTGCTGGTTTGTTTTTGAATGATACACTTCTTTGCTTTCCTTTCTGGCATGCATCACACAATCCATCTTGTGTAAATTCCAATTGTGGAATGCCAGCTACCAAACCTTTCCTCACAAGACTATTGATATTCTTGAAGTTCAAGTGGGAAAGCTTCTTATGCCAAAGCCAACTCTCATCAGTTGAAGCTTTGCTATATAGACATGTGATTTGATCAGTTGAAGAAATGAGATTTGCAATGTACAAATTCCCTTTTCTTTTTCCTGTCAAAATCACAGTCCCTGATTCTTTGTCACTCACTAAGCATTGATCTTCTTTAAAAGTGACATTGAATCCTTTATCACATAGTTGACTCACACTTAGTAGATTGTGCTTTAAGCCGTCAACCAGTGCTACTTCTGTGAAGATGACATCTCCATGTTCAACAGATCCATATCCTCTTGTATGGCCTTTGCTGTCATCTCCAAAAGTGACTCTTGGGCCACTTCTCTCTTCATACTGTTTTAGCAGGGACTTATCTCCAGTCATGTGCCTTGAACAACCACTGTCCAAGTACCATGATTTCTTCTTTTTGCCCTGCACAGTAGAGAGAACTAGTTTGAGATTTTTGGGACCCAAATCTTCTTGAGTCCTTTCTTACTAGCTGCAGTTTCAAGACTTGACTCAGAATAAGTCGATTGCCTTTTTCCATGTTTGATTTTAATTGGGCAATGTACAGTCTTGCTACTGGTGTTTGTAAGACTACTTGACTTTGATTTATTATTTTCTATGCAAAGATTACTTGACCTTTTTACAGGTGATTTATCTTTTATTGTCTTTGAGTTAGCAGTCTCAATCATAGGAATTTTATTTCTGCTCCTACAGTGCATAGCTATGTGGTTTGGATTACCACATACATGACATGTTTTTCTAGGAGCATCAGGCATTGAAGCATAGTTGGTATATTTGTTAATGCCTAACTTGCCATTCCTATTTTTCTTGCTTCTGTTTGATTCCACAACTTTTTCAGCCTTTTGTATTGGAACAGTTTCCAATTTCTTTATTAACTGTTTCTTTGTCATAAACCCAATATTTAAATGTTTGCTTTCATTCTTCTCAACAATATTCACTGTCTTTTGATTAAAACTTGTTTTTTCAGTGTTTTGTTGATCTTGAATGTTTATAAATTTGGGTTCATGGACAGGAGATACAAAGTTAATTTTTCTAGCAGCTTTAGGCTTTTCAGTTGTGGACTCAACAGCTTCAACTAGGTCTTCTAATTCTGAATTTTTGTTTATCCAAGCATCATAGCCTAATCCAGATTTATGACCTATTGTTTGACTATCTACCAAGTCTTTTAAATTTTTAGAGGAAGTATTCCACAGTTTAATCTTAGCTTGAGCAATTTCAAGTTGCTCTACTAAGTAATATTCCCTCTTTTTCAAAGCATCAATCATATGATGTGCTTTGTTTAAATCAGACTTGATAGTGTCAAACTGTGATAGTCTTTCTTCAAGAAAATTGTTTCTTTTTAAGAGACTATCACGTGACTCTTTCACATTGGTATGCTCTATAGTTAAAGATCTAAAACTGACATGCAAATCAGATATGTCTTTTTGCATGCTTTCAATGCTAGATGTATCAAGTAAATTAAGCACGTTAAAATTCTGATTTGCATTGCATACCTTTGTAGAGTCACTGGACTCGTCACTACGAGCCATTAGGGCAAAGTTGACAACTTCTTCATCAGAATCGCTGTCAATCCAATCTTTTCCCTCAGTAATCAAGGCTTTGCTCTTGGATTTGACCTTCTTGTCAGCAAAGTCCTTCCTTGATTTTTCATCCTTAGATCTATCATTAGATCTAGGCTTCTTGCACTCATTGGCAAAGTGCCCTAACCCATCGCAATTATAGCATCGAATCTTCTTTAAGTCGAAGGTGACTTTTTGACCTTCACGCTTAGGGTTAGGCTTCCTTGATGACTTTCTTCCTTTTCTGCTAGCCCTAAATTTCTTAAACTGTTTAACCATGAATGCCATGAATTCCTCCATGTCATCGTCGGTATCCAGTTCATCCTCATTATCAGTCGAGCTAGCATTAGAGGATTCATCATCAAGCTTCTCCTGAGACTTGTTTGTCTCAACCATCAACGCAGCTCCTTTCTCTCTTCCATGCATGCGCTGTCTTTGCTCTACTTCAAGTTCATACGTCTTTAAGTTTCCGTAGAGCCTATCCAATGTGAGGGTTTCCATATCATGAGCCTCCCTAACTGCAGTAGTCTTTGGATCCCAGCTAGGAGGGAGGGCTCTCATGAACTTGGTATTGATATCTTCATTATCATATTTCTTACCAAGTATGGTCAAGTCATTAAGCAAAGAATTGAACCTGTCATAGATTGACGTGATTGGTTCATTAGGCTTTGCTTGAAAGAACTCATATTGTTGAGTCAACAGTGATCGCCTGTTCTTTCTGACTTGATCAGTCCCCTCACATAGGACCTTGATGGTGTCCCAAACTTGTTTAGATGTTGTGCAATTGATGATGCTATTGAACATATGTTTGTCTATTCCATTGTAAAGTATGTTCATAACTTTAGCATCTTTCAACACTTGTAACTTGTCCTCATTAGTATAATCACTTTCTGGTGCAAGTACAAAATGTTCTCCGACAATAGATCCTTCAACAGTTTTTGCAGGAATAAATTTCCTGGGTAGATAAGGACCCTTCTCAATCCTATCTATGTAATCTGGATCTGTTGCTCTCAAGTGCATATACATCTTCTGTTTCCACATTGGATATTCATCCCTTTTCAGAATAGGGATCCTGGTTCCACCATCACGTCCTCCATTATACGCAATCATGTTAGAGCTGCTTGCTTCTTCGTTGTTGGCCATCTCAGAATCTTGTTAATTGAGTATTTTCAATCAATGGCTCTGATACCAATTGTTTTCCCAGTGAGATGGCCTAGAACTTGTAGAAGGGGGGTTGAATACAAGTTCTTACAACTTTTTCCAAATTCCTGTTCTTTAAGAAATTAACTTTCTGCGGAATATAAAGAACAAGATCAAAACTTTATAAACAATTGTTTTTATTGATTTAACAATTGATTACAAGTTTTCTAACAATCAAAACAAGCTTTTGATCGTCAGCTTCTATTCTGTATATTTAGAGATAATACAACCCTTTCAATTCTTTTTGCTATACAGACATACATTTTTTTCGAATTACAATTCTGTAATTTATAATTACAGCTTCTAAAACTAAGTTTACAAAAACCTAGCTTCCTAATTCAAATCAAATACAATCTTTCCAATTGAAAGATTTCTAACAAGTTTCCTTGTCAGCTACGTCTTCAATAAAGTCTACGTGTTCATGGAAGACTTTCCTTCTTTGATTTGAACTCTAACTCCATCAGCGATTAAGTCCTCGACTAATCTCCGATAGCTTCTTTAATTAGTCTCTGATCACTTCGAGTAATCTCCGATGCTTTAATAAATTAATCTCTGATCACCTCGAGTAATCTCCGATGCTTTGGCTTTAGTCTCTGGTGACGTCAGCTTTTAATCTCCGAAGTATTATGTTATTCTCTGATGACGTCAGCTTTAATCTCTGACTCTTTAATTACAATCTCCGATGACGTAAGCTTTAATCTCCGATGACCAATCCTTCAATCTCCGATGAACAAATCTTTAATCTCCGATGAAGGATTTCTTCAATCTCCGATGGGCAAATTCCAATCTCTGATGATCAAAACTTTAATCTCTGATGGACTTTTCCCTTAATCTCCGACAAGCCAAATTTAATCTCCGAAAGACTAATTAACTTAAACCAGCTTGTTGAACAGACTCAACAAGTATTCCAGCAGTACATACAAGTAAAATGAATCTATCTCTTTATTAAAATGACTAAATTACAACCAAGAGATACTACTGCTAGCTACAAAACTAAAGTGTTACAAATCAACACTTTTCTATACATTTGTATTCCTAAGTATTCTAAAGACAATCATCATCAAATGTTAATAAAACCTAACATTGTATTTGATTTGAATTAGGAAGCTAGGTTTTTGATAACTTAGTTTTAGAAGCTGTAATTATAAATTACAGAATAGAAATACGAAGCGAAGAAATGTGTATAGAGAGAGAAAATTGAAAGTGTTGTATTTTATACACAGAATAGAAGCTGACGATCAAAGCTTGTTTTGATTGTTAGAAAACTTGTAATCAATTGTTAAATCAATAAAAGCAATTGTTTATAGAGTTTTGATCTTGTTCTTTATATTCCGCAGAAATTTAATTTCTTAAAGAACAGGAATTCGAAGAAGTTGCAAGAACTTGTATTCAACCCCCCTTCTACAAGTTCTAGGCCATCTCACTGGGAAAACACTTTCCTCTTTTTAGGAGGTGAAAAATTAACATTGGTCCTAGGTGGTTTGTGGACAACCTTTGATCTTTGAGGAGATTTTCTCCTTGTGTTATTATAAACATTAGGCATTGAGGGATGAGTATAATAACAATTTCCACAAGCATTGCAAGCATTTGATGGATGTTTAAAGTCACCACAATTATAACATGACATATATTGAGGTGATGCAATGTATGGACAAGGAGCTGCAATTGAAACATAAGGAGAATGCATGTTATTAGTAATTTTTGTGCATTTAAAAGCAAGGCGGTTGGAGTTCCCACACTTGGTGCATGTCTTCCTAGGTGCATTAGGCATTCTAGCATAATTACTGTATTTATTAATACCTAATTTGCCATTCCTGTTTCTCTTAGGCTCAGATATTGGACTGCTTTTTAGCTTTTCTTTTAATTGATTGTTAGAAAGCAAACCAACATTTTTAGTAGCCTTTTTCTCTAGCCTAGGTTCCAAAGTTTTCTTTACAGAAGTCAAAGTTTTACTTTTAGAATTCTCACCTTTTTCAATCTTAGTAGGTTTAACAAATTTGATTGGTTTTAATTTTCCTATTGATTTAGGCTCTGAGCTAGCTTCTGATTCTTTATCAGTGGTGATGGGTTGTTTACCAACTGATACAACAATGGGCACATCTGAGTAACCTAATCCAGCATTTTGATTTGGATTTTGAGTTTAAAAGATCTTGCACTTTGTGTGAGGATTGTGTCCATTGTTTTATTTTCTCTTGTTTAGCCTTGAGTTTTTCAACTAGATACGCTTCTCTTTTCAAGGCATTGTCAAGATGTCTCTTAGCATTAAGAGCTTCTAATTTGGCCTCTTCTAGGATTAACAAATCAGATTCTAGTAAAGTATTTCTTTTAGAAATAATATTATTGGTCTCTGTAATCCTATTGTTTTCTTTTGTAAGAGATCTTAAACTAGAATGCAAGTCATAAATCTCTTTGGCCATTTCTTGAATGGTGGCATCACATTCAACTTTAGAAATTGAAGAAATATTGAAGTTATGTACCTTAGATGGTGATGAGTTTTGTGATTCAGCTTCTTCTTCAGAATTGCTTGAAGATTTAGCCATTAAAGCCAAATTTACAAATTCTTCCTCAGCATCAGATTCATCTGAATCTACCCAGTCCTTGCCTTCAGCTATGAATGCCTTTCCCTTTTTCTTGAGAAGATCAAAGTACTTCTTTTTGTAATCTACTTGATCAACCTTGAAGTCTTTCTTTTTCTCAGTGCTGGGCTTCTTGCATTCACTGGCAAAGTGACCAAACTCATTGCAGTTATAACACCTGATTTTAGATTTGTCAATCAAAGTTGATTGACTTGGCTTGCCAGAAGTAGATGTTGATGTTGATGAGCTTTTCCTAGACTTCCTCCCTCTTTGAAATCTCAGGTTTTTGAATCTTCTAGCAATGTAGGCCAAGCTTTCATCAATTTCATCTAGCTCCTCAGGTGTGTAGCTTCTAACTTCATTTTCTTGAAACTCACTCTCTTCTTCTTCCTCATCATTGGAATTTTCTTTCTTAATGGAAGCTTTCATGTGTCCACTAAGCTTCTTTTTCTTTGGCTCTGTAATCAAAGAAACAGATTTATCTTTGGAGTGTTGCTTATTCCATTGCTGGATTTCCAACTCATATGTCTTCAAATTTCCATATATCTCATCTAGTGTTAGAAGACCTATATCTTAGTTGGCTTCTCTGATTGCAGTAGTCTTTGGATCCCAATGTCTGGGAAGAGCCCTTAGAAATATGTGATTCACTTGAAGCACAGAATACTCCTGGCCATAGGTAGATAAATCATTAATTAATTGGATGAATCTCTCATATAGATCATCAAGAGATTCACCATCCTTGGCAGTAAACAACTCATATTGTTGAATCAGCAGGAATTGCTTATTCAGCTTGATTTGGTCATTTCCTTCACATAGGACAGTGAGCGTGTCCCAAACCTCCTTTGATGTTTTAGACTTCATAACTTTGTATAGCATGCTGTTATCAAGTGTTGTGATATGGATATCTTTGACCTTTTTATCTTTGGCAGCCTCTTCCTTTTCTAATTCAGTATATTCTTTTAGAGTTTGTGCTTCATACTTGTCATGTGCAATAACTCCATTAGAGGTGATGCCAAGTACAAGCTTCTTTATTTCTAGATGACCTTTTTCAATAATCTCCAAGAATTGGTCATCTTTTGCATCAAGATAACTCAAGATCCTTTGTTTCCAGAATGAGTATTCACCCTTTCTAAGTTGTGGAACTCTGGTGTTGTCCTTCGAATTACTCATGATCTCTAGATTGAATTAATCTAGAACTTCTCTGATACCAATTGTTTGTCCCGTGTGAGTAATTGTAGAAGGGGGGGGGGGGGGGGTTGAATACAATAACAAACTTTTCTTTAAAACCAAAAAGTTATGAACAATTTAATTTCTAAGAATAGTTATAAAACTTTACTGAAATGATACAACAATAGAAACAATAAAGCAAAATTGCAAGATATAAATTGTAATCAACAATAAAGAATGATATTGTCAATTAAATTGAATCTTTACAATTGCTTCTGTTAAAAAAACACAGCTTCTCAAGTTGTAATAACTTGCTTCTTTTTCTATAAAACTAATTACAGCTGCTAACTCTCTATGTGTATGGAAGTGTTGTTCTGAGAGATATGTGATCTAAGATGAAATATATTCTTGTTGTTATCAGTTGTTTCTCAGTTCTCACATATTCACACTTCTCTTTTACCTCAGCTACTCTATGTCTATTTATAGACACAACTTCCATATACTCCAAGCTTCTATTATGAGCTTTTTACCAAAATATCTCTGTAGTTTCTTGGTACTTGTAGCTCTGTCACACAACTTTTTTCATTATATAGCCTCCCTTAGATGCCAGCCTGTTTATGTGACTTTTCTGGTGTAAATTCACTGCACCATCTTCCATGTTTCTTCTTGGAGTTCCCAAGATAAGATATCAACAGTATGTAACTTATCTTTGTGGACTTCTCTGGACATAATTAGTCTAGCTTCAATGAACTTCTTGCTTCAAGTTGTTATAAGTTGTCTTCTGCAGTATTTCAACTTGCTGTTTTGCAGGTTTCATGCTTGCGGCTTTGCAGGTTTCATACTTGCGGCTTTGCAGGTTTCATACTTGCAACTTGATGTGTGTGTGTGTATAACTTATTTCCTTGAAGCTTCCTTGGTAGCCAATCTCTCCTTATTGGACAACCATCCTTATCTTTATTTCCACCGTCTTTAGTCATATGTCATCCATTGTGTCAATGTAAATTTATTCTCTGATAGATAGTCTCTGGTTGCTTCAACATTAGTCTCTGATGAACAAACACTTAGTCTCTGATAGACCAAAAACTTAGTCTTTGACAGTTCAAAAAACTTAGTCTCCGATAGTTCAAAAACTTAGTCTCTGACAGTTCAAAAACTTATTCTCTGACAGTTCAAAAACTTAGTCTCCGACAGTTCAAAAACTTAGTCTCTGACAGACAAAAAACTTAGTCTCCGACAACCAAAAAACTTAGTCTCTGACAGACAAAAAACTTAGTCTTCGATAGCCAAAAAACTTAGTCTCCGACAGCCAAAAAAAACTTAGTCTTTGACAGCCAAAATCTTAGTCTCCAACAGTCAAAAAAAAAAACTTAGTCTCTAACAGGCTCTTATTCTTCGATAGACAAAAGCTTAGTCTCCGATAGGCAAAAACTTAATCCCCGATAGGCAAAAAGCTCAGTCTCCGATAGACAAAAACTTAGTCCCCGATAGGCAAAAAGCTTAGTCTCCGATAGACAAAAACATAGTCCCCGATAGGCAAAAAGCTTAGTCTCCGATAGAGAAAAACTTAGTCCCCGATAGGCAAAAAACTTAGTCTCCGATAGACAAAAACTTAGTCCCCGATATGCAAAAATCTTAGTCTCTGATAGATAAAAACTTAGTCTCCGATAGGCTAATTTTGTTTGATCAACTTTGACATTTGTTGAACTTTCCAAGTGCATTCATTGTAGTCTCTGATGCTTTCTTGCAGTTTCTTGATAGTAGATTCTCATAGTGCATTACTGTAGGTACTTGTACATTTACAAAATTTAACAATTCTAAGTGTTATACATCATCATCAAATGCTATAATTCCTAACATTGTGCCATAGCCTGCTTTCATCAGGAGTTGCCTTGCTGTAAAAACATGATTCTCCACTTACTGAATTGAAATCAGCAACATAAAGATCTCATTTTCTTATTCCTGATAAAACCAGCTTCCCATCATCCTCATTTGAGATCAAGCACTGATCCCCTTTAAAGGAAATGATGTAACCTTTGTCACATAGTTGACTTATGGTTAATAAATTGTGCTTAACCCCATTAACTACTGCTACATTTTCAAATGAGACATTCCCATTTGCTGCTTTGTCACAGCCAAGAGTCAGTCCTTTGCTGTTATCACCAAAAGAAATCACTGGACCATCCTTCTCTTGAAATTCTGTGAACATGGCTTTGTTTCTTGTCATGTGCCTTGAGCAGCCTGTTAGAATAATATAAGCACAAATGTTTGTAGAAGGGGGAGGGATGAATACAAACACCTAAAACTTTTTGCTCTTTTAAACTTTAAAAGTGCTTACTGGAAAACAATTGTAACAAACAGAAAAACTTTAAGAAATGAACACACGGATTCAAGTTAAAATAGTTATATTAAAACTTGGGGTTTTTCTGGAAATCTGTATAATCACAAATGTTATTTACATCTACAAATTCTGTGTTTAAATACACAGTTTCTCACACTCACTAGCTTCTAACTTTCTTTGAAATATTTCTCGCAAAATCTATTACAAAGCTTCTTTCTAATGTTTGTGTGCTTCAGTGTTTGTTTGATCTGTTGGATAGATTCAAATCTCTCTTGTCTGTTATGAGAACTCCGTTGCTTATATGTTAAATCAGTGGGATGAAATCACGTGCTTGAGATGTGCTGCTTTTCTCAACTTAGCCGCAAGTATGTCACATCAAAACTTTATGTGTCAGACTGCTGCATGCTTTGTTGCTTCTTTTTTCTTCCCCTAATCCGTGTGCATTTATTGCGAAAGAGTTCTCATTGGATCAAAAACAAACATCAAGAAATATCTTTCCAATTGATATTTCTTGCTTATGTAACACGTTACGTTGATTTCCGTGTAAGAACTGATGACGGGTGTATGTTGTCACAACGATCCACTGACTGTCAGCCTTGACGGACTTTGATCAGTGCTTCTGGATCCCCTGATGCTTATTGACTGGATTAGGGCTTCAACCTTCACTTGAGTTTTACTCAATGCTTCTTGATCCTGATGGTTATGACTGACGGCATACACTAATGGCTTCCACTGATGTCATGTTGGTCATTCTCCCTGACGGGTTACCCTGATGGGTTTGCCTGACACTGACATGTCCTGAATTGTTTCACTGACGGATTGGTCTGCCCTCGTCATACCCTGACGGGTTCCCCCGACGGGTTCCCCCGACGGGCTCCCCCCGACGAGCTCCCCCCGACGGGCTCCTCCCGACGGGCTCCCCCCGACGGGTTCCAATCAACACAACTTTAGAATTTCTGATGTGCGGAATACTTTGACTTTTTACTAGTAGCATCAGACATTCTTCTTCAGTTTGTCAAGTCCTTTGAATGCTTTTGTTTTCTGACTTGCCTTGTGAATCTATTGACCATCCATTGATGAATAAGTTTATCATCAGTGGATGCAAAACTTGTGCTGATCTTAAGGTTTATAAAATACCTCAATTATTTACAGTTGCACAATTTATTACATAATCATCATCATCATCATTTATCTCTAACAATCTCCCCCTATTTATGTTTATCAATTTGATAACCATAAATCCCTAGATGCACTGATGATGATGTCAAAACCAATACTAAATACATGAAAGAATTTTGAATGAATTAATAAAAGAATTTCTGTACAAGTATAACCTACATCTATTACAAAAAGAATGTTGTATTTAGACATCAGAATCCCTTTTTCTTTTAGCTGAGACAAAGGGCAATGGATGACTTGATTCAATTGGTTGGGAGTCACTTCCAAGGCCTTGTCTTCTTTGATCTGGGTTTTGATCAGGAATTCTGAATCTGTTGTCTTCTCCTCCTGTCTCTAGTTGCTCTAGTTCCCTCTGAAGAAGCTTTCTGAAATTTACTATGTTGACATTTCTGCTTGTTTCCAAAGCTTCAAGGACTGTCTTGATTTCTTGAATGTTGGCTGCAGCAAGTTGTGACCAGTAAAAGGTAATGATCTCCCCCTTTTTGTTTTTGAATTGAACTCCCATGGGGCTTGTGATCATTTTAGGATAGACTTTGAATCCCTTTACTGGTGGCACATCCCTTACTGCAGTGTTCTCATCATCAGCTCTGGTTTCTTCGATCTCTTTCAGTACTCTCTGAATCAGCAGGACTCTGAATTTGATGACATGTTCGTTCTTATGATTTGTAATTTGATTCAGAACATGCATCGCTTCCTCCAGGTCTAGGCCATCAACTTCTTTGATCCTTATACTTTTCTCCTGCCCATCAGTGGATCTATAAAATAATTTCTGTGGACTTTCCAATGCTGTGGGTAGGCTCCTTTTGTTGTTGATGGCTCTCCTCAGACTGTCGATTATTCCCCTTAAGTCTTTGTTAGCCTGCGAGGACCTTGGAATCAGATTTAGGACCAGTCCTAATTGCTCAGCATCCATTCTCCTGAACCAGTCCATTGCTACATTGAATTCTGACCCACTCTTCAATTGAACTGTTATTAGCTGATCCCTTCTATTGTTGAACCTGACATCTATGATTTTTATGGAGAACATAAATGTCAGATTTTTACGCCTTTCTTCTTTGAGAAATTCAGCTTGAGTGGGTGGACCATATTCTTTGGTAACAGGAGAAGGTGCTTTGTCCTTGGCTTCCGATGACTTCTTTGTAGTGACATCAGGGTTTTCAGTTTTATCTTGATTTTTATCCCCTGATGCACTTTTAGGGTTCTGTAATCTTCTTGTCTGAGGTTTCCTGGAGGTCCTGGGCTTGACACTCTTTTTCTTCTTTGCTTCTTCCTCCTGTTCCTTTGCCATTTCCCTCTCTTCTTCTTCTTGAAGTTGCTATGCAAAGATTGCATCAGCTTCTACTAGCTTTTTATCTTGAGGGTAGACCAGCTCCATTTTCCCATCAATTACTACTTCAACAGGTGTTGGAAAATGAGTTGTCTTCATGGCATCTCCAAGTAGCTTAGGCCCTGATTGAGTGTTGGAATTCTTCTTTGGTTCCTCAATCAAGATACCCTTGCCTTTATCCTTGGATTTTGGAGTAGGAATAGGAGTAGTCACATCCCCTGATTGTTTATTTGTATTCTCAGCAACATCCCCTGACGACTGCTTGGTTGATTTCTCCCCCTTTTTAACAGCATCATCAGTGGGAGTTGAGAGACGGGATGTGACTTGAAGAACTTGTTTCATGGTGTCAGCCATGGATTTTTGCAGAGTTTCCATGCTGTTCATTTGAGTAGAAAGATCAGCAAGCTTGTGGTCTACATTGTCAACTTGTTTCTTCATCCGAAGTAGAGTCTGGCTGGTGACCAAAGAGTCGACAACTTGCTGTACATTTTGTAACTTTGTAGAAAAATGTGTATACAATTTTTGGTTTTCTATATCTATTGAATGACCAATCATGATCTGTGACTTTAACACTTTGATCAAGATTGGATCAGTAGTCCTAGCTAACTCTTGCTTCAATAACTGTACAATATCAGACATCTGGTTCTGTCGAAAGTATAAATCAACTCCGATGAACTGGGAAAAATCATCTTGTGGAGCATCATCTTCATCAGAGTCAGAGGTAGAAGTAATATTTACAGTATCTGTGTTTTCTCTCTGTTCTTTATTTACAAGGATCTCATCCTTATCTCTCTCATCCTCTCCTTTTTCTTTGCCGTCTAAGGCATCACTCGTATTCTCTCCTTTTTCTTTGCCTACTAAGGCAGTACTCTTTTGCTCTCCTTTTGCCAAAGTCCTCTCAATGGTTTGACTTTGCCTCTCTATACTAAATGTTTTCTCAGTCTCACTCAAAATTGTCCTAGAGGGGCTCCTATGGGCTTGGAAATCATCAACTGTGACCAGTTCAAGTGATGTATTTACAGATTCTGGTTCCACAATTGTGATAGGAGTAGGAGAAGAGGTAAAGTGTGTATGTATAATTGGAGATGTGTATGTTTCTATAGAGGAAGTATATACAATTGTGGGTACATAAAGAGTTATTGTTGTAGTATGTACAGTGATGTCTATGTCCCCTGTTTGATCATCAGTGTTTGTGTTAAGCAAAAATGAGTCAACCATGTGAGAGTGGTGACTATCAAACACTGTGTCAGAGAGTGTTGGCTCCTCCACGAATTGATAATGTGGAGAATCTGATTGAATGACACTTAATGTTTGTGTCATTATATCTGAAGAAATTTGAGGAACAGAGAAAGAAGGAAGTGGTGTAGATGGGAGTGTTGGCTGAATCACTGAACGAGGAGGTGATTCATCAAAAGATGCTGTAGAAGAATGCTTATGACTCATGTCAATCTTATTGAGAAGCTTTTGAGCTACAACATCTTGAGTGGTGTGTGCACTCACTGTGGAGGATATCTGCAAGTGGCTCTCAGAGACCCTGATGGTAGGTTCATCAGTGTCTATGGTCAGTGTATATGCCTCACTCAATTGTGTCCTTGGTTGGGGACTATTTTCAATAACTAATTCCTTTTGAGAGGAACTAGTTAGAAATATGTTTAATTCCTTATCAAAAGCATCATCCTTTTGAGAGGATACTGCTAGGTCAGGCTGTTGGGTAACACTCGTGGCTCCCTTCTTCTTCTTACGCCTGTAGCCAATCACTCTCTCTCCTTGCTCCCCCTCAGTTATTGTGGTAACTTCACTGGGTTTTCTTTTAATCCCAACAGTCTTTTGAGAGACTGTGGGTTGGGCTGTTGAGGGTGGTTGTGAAGAAATTGGTTGTTCTACTTGGGTAGGCATAGAGGTGGTTGATTTCTCTGCCATAGTAGATGAAGGTGAAGAATGTACAGTTTGAGAAGTAGAAGGTGTAGAATTTACTACCTGTACCATATGCGATGGGAGTGCAAACGGTTCGGCTGTAAAAGATTTCTTTATTATTTCTACAAACAGTTTCTTTGTTTGCTTGTAGGTCTGTACAGGTATATCATTCTCAAAAGAAAAATTAGTAATCTGATCTTTAATCATAAACAAAAATCTTGCATACTATACTTCAGTTTTCCTATTATTAAAATTACCTAATTTATTTACAAGATCATCAAAAATAATTTTACCTATATTTATATTTACATTTTTAATTATTGCGTATGCTATTTTCAAAGTTAAAGAGGTAATGACCTCAAAGTTGAAACAGTTACCTGAGAACACCTTGGTGATGGTGTCGAAGAGATAAGAAATCTCCCTCTTCACGTTTACCCTCTTGAGATCCTTGAACTTTAACACTGCGTTGGGAGCAGCGTTATAGCCCAGTTCCCTCAAGAAATCCAGCAGACCTGCATCACTGGGTATATCCACCAGATCTTGAGTGGGTAGCCCCAAAGCAGAGTTAAGTCTGGAAAAAGTTATTTTCCCTTTGTCAGACGAAACTTTGAATGAGATACCCTTGACCACATCAGGCTTGGTGGTGGAGTACATGAACTTGGCACTTGTCCAAAGTTGTGATAGTGCCTCCTCCGACATTTCTTCATCGGTAAAGATGGCGTTACTATACTCAGAGGTGAGCAGATAGTTCATTATCGGTTTAAAGCAATCACTTACCTCATCAATGTTAGAGAAGCCCACGTAGTTTGTGGGTGGAACTGTCAAGTTCCTCTGAATTTGTTGACGTGCCATGGATGCTTTGAAGATTTAAAGTTCTAGGGTTTCTGTAAAGATGAGAGAGAGAGAAAAAAAAACTCTAGCAAATATCAGGTATAGATTAAATGTTTTGGGGAGTTTCAAAAAGTAGGAGAGATAGAGTATTAATACCTGCCTATTGACGTTTGAAAACTTCTCCTGAAAACACGCTATCAGGGAGTCAGTTCAGTTTCGGTGATGACACGTCATCAGTGAGAAAAGAACTTAATGATAAGTTGTCATCACTTAACTGACCTAGAAACCAGATGCAGAAAAATTTAAACTTACCCTGATGATTTACTGTATGTACATACCCTGACCCTGATGCACAAGACGGACACCCTGATCCTAACGAACAAGTCGAATACCCTGACCCTGATGAGAGATACTGACGCACAAGTCGGATACCCTGACCCTGATGCGTCCTTAAGGAAGCCCTGACCCTGATGCATCAGACAAAACAAAAACAAAACAACAAAATGCAGAAAATACAAGTATATACATATTTACAATTTGAACATATATAACCACATATCAATTGATTTTATCAAGAACTTATGAAATGAGTTAGAAATACCAAATCTTATGAATTTGACTCTGACCCTGACGCATAATTCACCATTCCCAGCTCTCCTACAAGATTTGAAAATGTGGCTTCATCAAGAGCTTTGGTGAATATGTCTGTCAGCTGCTGATTTGAAGGTACAAACTGTAATTCAATATTCCCATTCATAACATGTTCCCTGATAAAATGATATCTGATTTCTATATGCTTAGTTCTGGAATGTTGTACTGGATTTTCAGCAATGGCAATGGCACTTGTGTTATCACACCTTATTGGAATCTTGGAATAGTTCAGACCATAATCCATCAGCTGATTTTTCATCCATATAATTTGTGCAGAACAACTTCCAGCTGCAATATATTCAGCTTCAGCAGTAGATGTAGAAATAGAATGCTGCTTTTTGCTGAACCAAGATACAAGCCTTCCTCCTAGAAATTGACAGCTTCCTGTTGTACTCTTTCTGTCAATCCTGCATCCTCCAAAGTCAGCATCAGAATATCCTAGCAATTCAAATCCAGACTCCTTTGGATACCAAAGTCCCAACTCTGTAGTGCCCTTGATATATCTCAAGATCCTTTTCACCGCTATGAGATGAGATTCCTTTGGGTCAGCTTGATATCTTGCACAAAGACATGTTGCAAACATTATGTCTGTCCTGTTTGCTGTCAGATATAGCAATGATCGAATCATTCCCCTGTAAGTCTTCAAATCAACTTTCTTTCCATTCTTATTAGGGTTAATCTTGGTTGCAGTGGCCATAGGTGTCTTTGCTACTTTTGAGTCCTCCATATCAAATTTCTTGAGAAGTTCTTTGGCATATTTCGTCTGATGAATGTAGATTCCATCAGAGTCTTGTTTAACTTGCAATCCCAAGAAATAAGATAACTCACCCATCAAGCTCATTTCATATTTGCTTTGCATGAGTTTGGAGAATTTTTCACACAGTCTTGTGTCAGTGGATCCAAAAATAATATCATCAACATAAATTTGAACCAAAATCAGATGACCTTGGTGTTGTCTGAAGAACAAGGTTTTGTTAATGATACCTCTTGAAAATTTGTTTTCCACCAGAAACTTTGACAGTGTATCATACAAAGCTCTAGGAGCTTGCTTCAGTCCATAAAGTGCCTTTTCCAATTTGTAGACATGATTTGGAAATTTTGAGCATTCAAAACCTGGAGGTTGTTGGACATACACCTCCTGTTCCAATTTCCCATTTAGAAAAGCACTTTTCACATCCATTTGATATACTCTAAAATTTGAATGTGCTGCATAGGCTAAGAAAATTCTTATCGCCTCAAGTTTGGCTACTGGTGCAAAGGTCTCATCAAAGTCAATCCCTTCTTCTTGAAGATATCCTTTTGCAACCAGTCGTGCTTTGTTTCTTACAACAATGTCAGCTTCATCCATCTTATTTTTGAATACCCACTTAGTACCTATTATGATCCTTTCTTTGGGCTTAGGTACAAGCTTCCATACTTGATTCCTTTCAAATTGATTTAGCTCTTCCTGCATTGCCAAGATCCAGTCTGCATCTTGAATAGCTTCTTCAAACTTCTTTGGTTCAATTTGAGAAAGAAAACAAGCATATAGGCATTCATTAGATGTTGTTTTCCTGGTCTGCACTCTTTTGCTCGGGTTACCAATAATCAGATCTGTTGTGTGACTTCTAGCCCATTTGGGATTAGAGATGTGTCTTGATGAGCTTGCTTGACTATCATCTCCTCCCCCTAAGCCTGTGCTCCCAGCTTCTGAAAACTCTCCCCTGATAGTGCATGTCCTGATGAATGATCCCCTGATGGAGTATCCCCTGATCTGTTGTCCAGGAAATTAACTCTATCTGTTGAAGGGGGTTCTACATTGATTGGATTGACATCAGGAATGGATAAATTCTCCATTTGTCTGCACTCATCGGCTACATTCTCTTGATAATCAATATCATCTTCATTTTCAAACCTGAGTTCTTCATGAAAACCAGGGTCTTCAAGCCCAGATATTTCTTGATCATCAAAAGCTACATTTATAGACTCCATCACCACTTGAAGTCTTTTGTTGTAAACCCTGAAGGCCTTGGATGACAGAGAATAACCTAAGAAAATTGCTTCATCAGCTTTTGGATCAAATTTTCCTAAGTTCTAACCAAAACTCCTCAGAACAAAACATTTGCATCCAAAAACATGGAGGAACTTGATA
>CM025787.1:6981959-7012189 GCA_014636745.2 Centella asiatica | reverse complement strand
GATGGGAGTGCAAACGGTTCGGCTGTAAAAGATTTCTTTATTATTTCTACAAACAGTTTCTTTGTTTGCTTGTAGGTCTGTACAGGTATATCATTCTCAAAAGAAAAATTAGTAATCTGATCTTTAATCATAAACAAAAATCTTGCATACTATACTTCAGTTTTCCTATTATTAAAATTACCTAATTTATTTACAAGATCATCAAAAATAATTTTACCTATATTTATATTTACATTTTTAATTATTGCGTATGCTATTTTCAAAGTTAAAGAGGTAATGACCTCAAAGTTGAAACAGTTACCTGAGAACACCTTGGTGATGGTGTCGAAGAGATAAGAAATCTCCCTCTTCACGTTTACCCTCTTGAGATCCTTGAACTTTAACACTGCGTTGGGAGCAGCATTATAGCCCAGTTCCCTCAAGAAATCCAGCAGATCTGCATCACTGGGTACATCCACCAGATCTTGAGTGGGTAGCCCCAAAGCAGAGTTAAGTCTGGAAGGAGTTATTTTCCCTTTCTCAGACGAAAATTTGAATGAGATACCCTTGACCACATCAGGCTTGGTGGTGGAGTACATGAACTTGGCACTTGTCCAAAGTTGTGATAGTGCCTCCTCCGACATTTCTTCATCGGTAAAGATGGCGTTACTATACTCAGAGGTGAGCAGATAGTTCATTATCGGTTTAAAGCAATCACTTACCTCATCAATGTTAGAGAAGCCCACGTAGTTTGTGGGTGGAACTGTCAAGTTCCTCTGAATTTGTTGACGTGCCATGGATGCTTTGAAGATTTAAAGTTCTAGGGTTTCTGTAAAGATGAGAGAGAGAGAAAAAAAAACTCTAGCAAATATCAGGTATAGATTAAATGTTTTGGGGAGTTTCAAAAAGTAGGAGAGATAGAGTATTAATACCTGCCTATTGACGTTTGAAAACTTCTCCTGAAAACACGCTATCAGGGAGTCAGTTCAGTTTCGGTGATGACACGTCATCAGTGAGAAAAGAACTTAATGATAAGTTGTCATCACTTAACTGACCTAGAAACCAGATGCAGAAAAATTTAAACTTACCCTGATGATTTACTGTATGTACATACCCTGACCCTGATGCACAAGACGGACACCCTGATCCTAACGAACAAGTCGAATACCCTGACCCTGATGAGAGATACTGACGCACAAGTCGGATACCCTGACCCTGATGCGTCCTTAAGGAAGCCCTGACCCTGATGCATCAGACAAAACAAAAACAAAACAACAAAATGCAGAAAATACAAGTATATACATATTTACAATTTGAACATATATAACCACATATCAATTGATTTTATCAAGAACTTATGAAATGAGTTAGAAATACCAAATCTTATGAATTTGACTCTGACCCTGACGCATAATTCACCATTCCCAGCTCTCCTACAAGATTTGAAAATGTGGCTTCATCAAGAGCTTTGGTGAATATGTCTGTCAGCTGCTGATTTGAAGGTACAAACTGTAATTCAATATTCCCATTCATAACATGTTCCCTGATAAAATGATATCTGATTTCTATATGCTTAGTTCTGGAATGTTGTACTGGATTTTCAGCAATGGCAATGGCACTTGTGTTATCACACCTTATTGGAATCTTGGAATAGTTCAGACCATAATCCATCAGCTGATTTTTCATCCATATAATTTGTGCAGAACAACTTCCAGCTGCAATATATTCAGCTTCAGCAGTAGATGTAGAAATAGAATGCTGCTTTTTGCTGAACCAAGATACAAGCCTTCCTCCTAGAAATTGACAGCTTCCTGTTGTACTCTTTCTGTCAATCCTGCATCCTCCAAAGTCAGCATCAGAATATCCTAGCAATTCAAATCCAGACTCCTTTGGATACCAAAGTCCCAACTCTGTAGTGCCCTTGATATATCTCAAGATCCTTTTCACCGCTATGAGATGAGATTCCTTTGGGTCAGCTTGATATCTTGCACAAAGACATGTTGCAAACATTATGTCTGTCCTGTTTGCTGTCAGATATAGCAATGATCGAATCATTCCCCTGTAAGTCTTCAAATCAACTTTCTTTCCATTCTTATTAGGGTTAATCTTGGTTGCAGTGGCCATAGGTGTCTTTGCTACTTTTGAGTCCTCCATATCAAATTTCTTGAGAAGTTCTTTGGCATATTTCGTCTGATGAATGTAGATTCCATCAGAGTCTTGTTTAACTTGCAATCCCAAGAAATAAGATAACTCACCCATCAAGCTCATTTCATATTTGCTTTGCATGAGTTTGGAGAATTTTTCACACAGTCTTGTGTCAGTGGATCCAAAAATAATATCATCAACATAAATTTGAACCAAAATCAGATGACCTTGGTGTTGTCTGAAGAACAAGGTTTTGTTAATGATACCTCTTGAAAATTTGTTTTCCACCAGAAACTTTGACAGTGTATCATACAAAGCTCTAGGAGCTTGCTTCAGTCCATAAAGTGCCTTTTCCAATTTGTAGACATGATTTGGAAATTTTGAGCATTCAAAACCTGGAGGTTGTTGGACATACACCTCCTGTTCCAATTTCCCATTTAGAAAAGCACTTTTCACATCCATTTGATATACTCTAAAATTTGAATGTGCTGCATAGGCTAAGAAAATTCTTATCGCCTCAAGTTTGGCTACTGGTGCAAAGGTCTCATCAAAGTCAATCCCTTCTTCTTGAAGATATCCTTTTGCAACCAGTCGTGCTTTGTTTCTTACAACAATGTCAGCTTCATCCATCTTATTTTTGAATACCCACTTAGTACCTATTATGATCCTTTCTTTGGGCTTAGGTACAAGCTTCCATACTTGATTCCTTTCAAATTGATTTAGCTCTTCTTGCATCGCCAAGATCCAGTCTGCATCTTGAACAACTTCTTCAAACTTCTTTGGCTCACTTTGACAAAGAAAACAAGCATATAGGCATTCATTAGATGTTGTTTTCCTGGTCTGCACTCTTTTGCTCGGGTTACCAATAATCAGATCTGTTGTGTGACTTCTAGCCCATTTGGGATTAGAGATGTGTCTTGATGAGCTTGCTTGACTATCATCTCCTCCCCCTAAGCCTGTGCTCCCAGCTTCTGAAAACTCTCCCCTGATAGTGCATGTCCTGATGAATGATCCCCTGATGGAGTATCCCCTGATCTGTTGTCCAGGAAATTAACTCTATCTGTTGAAGGGGGTTCTACATTGATTGGATTGACATCAGGAATGGATAAATTCTCCATTTGTCTGCACTCATCGGCTACATTCTCTTGATAATCAATATCATCTTCATTTTCAAACCTGAGTTCTTCATGAAAACCAGGGTCTTCAAGCCCAGAAATTTCTTGATCATCAAAAGCTACATTTATAGACTCCATCACCACTTGAAGTCTTTTGTTGTAAACCCTGAAGGCCTTGGATGACAGAGAATAACCTAAGAAAATTGCTTCATCAGCTTTTGGATCAAATTTTCCTAAGTTCTAACCAAAACTCCTCAGAACAAAACATTTGCATCCAAAAACATGGAGGAACTTGATACTTGGCTTTCTCCCTGTCATTAGCTCATATGGTGTCTTGTTGTGAGCCTTGTTGATTAGAGATCTATTCTGAGTAAAGCATGCAGTGGAAATTGCTTCAGCCCAAAAATAGGTGGGAATCTTTTCCTCTGCTAGCATTGACCTAGCAGCTTCTATCAGGGGTTCTACTTTTCCTTTCCACTACACCATTCTGTTGAGGAGTCCTTGGAGCAGAAAATGTATGATTTATGCCTTTCTCCACACAAAATCCCTCAACAACTGCATTCTTGAATTCAGTTCCGTTATCTGTTCTCAACATTCTAACCACTGAACCTGATTCTGTTTCCACCTTCTTGATATGGTCAATTATTTGTTGAGATACTTCTGATTTAGCATGCTGAAACTTTACCCAAGTGTATCTGGTGTAGTCATCCACAATGACCACTGCAAATCTTTTCTTTGACACTGACATAATGTTGACAGGGCCAAAGAGATCCATATGTAACAATTGAATTGGATCTTTGATCATGGTGGCTTCCTTGCTGACAAAGGATGACTTCCTTTGCTTCCCTTGTTGACATGCTGAACATAATCCTTCTTGGATAAACTCCATTTGGGGTAGTCCAGTTACCAACTCTCTCTTCACTAGATCATTAATTGACTTGAAGTTCAGGTGAGAGAGCTTCTTATGCCATAGCCTGCTTTCATCAGGATATGCCTTGCTGTAGAAACATGATTCTCCATTTACTGAATTAAAATCAGCAACATAGAGATCTCCTTTTCTTATCCCTGACAAAACCAGCTTCCCATCACTTTCATTTGAGATTAGGCACTGGTCTCCTTTGAAGGAAGTGATGAATCCTTTGTCACTTAGTTGACTTATGCTTAGCAAATTATGCTTGAGCCTATCAACCAGTGCTACATTTTCAAATGAGACATTCCCATTTGCTGCTTTGCCATAACCAAGAGTTAGTCCTTTGCTGTTATCACCAAATGAAATTACTGGACCAACCTTTTCTTGGAATTCTGTGAGCAGGGCTTTGTTTCCTGTCATGTGCCTTGAGCAGCCACTATCTAGAAACCAGATTTGACTACTTTTGACCTTTCCCTGCACACAAGAAAATATTTAAATTATTTTTGGTACCCAATTTGTTTTGGGTCCTCTTGGTTTAGTCACAGTAATATGTAATACAACTTTTTCTTTATCAGTGACTTTTGTTTTTGGCAAATTTAAAACTTTCTCCTTTTTAGGAGCTTCAAAATATGCTTTTGATTTCTCAACAGTTATCTTACCTTTTTCCTTGGAGGAGCAGGCTTTAATAGTTGGTAAATCATCAGCATAAAAAATTGTTCCAGTCAAAATTTGTGGTTTTACTTTGCATTGAAAAGACAAATGATTACAGTTACCACAATTCCAACACACTTTTCTAGGGGCTTCATGAATAGAAGAATAATTGCTAGTTTTATTAACACCTAGCTTACCATTTCTATTCTTCCTGCTTTCCCCTGATAGGCCTTTTTCCCTTGACAGGCTACAACGGCCTGCTGAACTTTTTTCCCCTATCGACTGTGTACCCACAGATGCACAGTCTAGTTCTTTCATAACTGGAGGGTTGAGTGCTTTGGCAAGAATAATTTTCTTGCCTCTCCCACCACTCGTGGAAGCTTCACACACTGGGAAGACATTCCCTGATTCTAGCTTTGTTGCTGCCTTAACAAACTTGATAGTTTGGGATGGCCTTTTTCCAAAGCTAACTGTCATCTCAACCTCAATGGGAGGTTGCTGCACTTGAGTCTATTTATAGCCCAAACCAGATTTTGGATCAGATTTCTGACTTTTCAAACGATCCTCCAGTTTCCTGCTAGACTCATTCCATCTCTTACTGATTTCCCTTTCTTGACTAAGAAGATTTGAGGTCTATTCCTCCCTTTTTATAGCACAGTCAAGAAAATTTTTAGTCCTTGAGAGTTCTTTTTCAAGACTCTCAAGTCTGGAGTTTTCTGATTCTAAAAGAGTGTTCCTGGCAGATAACTGTTCATTTATTTTCTGCACTCTCTCAGTTTCAGCTACAGTACTCCTCAGGGTGTCATAGAGATCCTTTATCTCACAGGCCATTTCCTTAACAGTTTTAACACAATCAGTTTTAGACATGTTAGAGGAAATTTCGAGGCTTACCTGTGAGCTGCTACTGTCAGTGGATGAGGCCATCAGGGCTAGGTTGACATACTCTTCATTTTCTTCTTCATCAGAGTCAGCCCAGTCTTTTCCCTCTGCAATATATGCTTTTCCCTTCTTGTTTGCATTAAGAAGGTCAAAGTATTTCTTCTTGTAGTCCACAACAGCTTCTTTGTCTCTGGATTCACCATCTTTTGTGGCCTTGCGGCACTCATTTGCAAAGTGACCCATCTCATTACATTTGTAGCACTTTATTGTTGATTTGTCAATAAAGTTTTTCGTGCTACTGGGTTTCCTTGCTTAAAATCTTTTAGATCCCGAAGGCTTTTGGAATTTCAGCTTGGAAAACTTTTTTGCAAGAAAGGCCATGGTTTCATCTAGCTCCTCTAACTCTTCCGGAGTATATTCTTCCTCCTTGAAGTAAGTTTCTTTGTCCCCTTCTATTTCAGCATCTTCTAGTTGCTGCTTCATCAAGACACTTGGCCTTGCTTCTTGTTTGTCCTTCGTGGCAGCCATCAGGGCTACAGATTTAACCTTTCTGGCATCCCCTAACATTTCAGATCTTTGTTGAACCTCAAGTTCATATGTCTTTAGGGTGCCATAAAGCCTATCCAAGTCTAGAAGATTCATGTCCTTGGATTCCTTGATGGCTGTTGTCTTAGGATCCCATGATATGGGAAGGGCTCTCATGAACTTTCTGTTCACATCCTTGTTAGCATAAGCCTTCCCATATAATCTTAGGTCATTTACCAACTAGTTAAATCTGTCGAACATTTCAGTAAGTGTTTCACCATTCTTCATTGTGAACCACTCATACTGTTGTGTCAACAACTGCAATTTGTTCTCCCTCACTTCCTCAGTACCATCGCAAAGGATTTGTATGGTATCCCATATAGATTTAGACGTGGTGAGATTTATGATACTATTCAACATATCATCATCTAAACCATTATATAGGATCCCAGTGACTTTAAGATCCTTTTTCACCTTTTCTCTTTCCTCTATCGTCATTTCGTCAGTTGTCTTTGGGACAAGCTTTTCAGGAATACTGACTCCATTAATGACTTCTATAGGAATGAGCTTCTTGGGAACGTGAGGTCTTTCTTCTAGAATCTGCAAGTATTCATCATCAATAGCTCTCAGATGAACTATCATTCTTTGTCTCTAGAAGAAGTATTTGCCCTTTTCCAACTTGGGGACTTTACTGTTTCCAGCTTTGTTGGCCATAGATAATGATCGTTTTAGCAAGTGAAATCTGCTAAGAGGCTCTGATACCAATTGTTAGAATAATATAAGCACAAATGTTTGTAGAAGGGGGGGGGGGGGGGGATGAATACAAACACCTGAAACTTTTTGCTCTTTTAAACTTTAAAAGTGCTTACTGGAAAACAGTTGTAACAAACAGAAAAACTTTAAGAAATGAACACACAGATTCAAGTTAAAATAGTTATATTAAAACATGGGGTTTTTCTGGATATCTGTATAATCACAAATGTGATTTACTGCTACAAATTCTATGTTTAAATACACAGCTTCTCACACTCACTAGCTTCTAACTTTCTTTGAAATATTTCTCGCAAGATCTATTACAAAGCTTCTTTCTAATGTTTGTGTGCTTCAGTGTTTGTTTGATCTGTTGGACAGATTCAAATCTCTCTTGTCTGTTATGAGAACTCCGTTGCTTATATGTTAAATCAGTGGGATGAAATCACGTGCTTGAGACGTGCTGCTTTTCTCAACTTAGCCGCAAGTATGTCACATCGAAACTTTATATGTCAGACTGCTGCATGCTTTGTTGCTTCTTTTTTCTTCCCCTAATCTGTGTGCATTTAATGCGAAAGAGTTCTCATTAGATCAAAAACAAACTTCAAGAAATATCTTTCCAGTTGATATTTCTTGCTTCTGTAACACGTTACGTTGATTTCCGTGTAAGAACTGATGACGGGTGCATGCTGTCACAACGATCCACTGACTGCCAGCCCTGACGGACTTTGATCAGTGCTTCTAGATCCCCTGATGCTTATTGACTGGATCAGGGCTTCAACCTTCACTTGAGTTTTACTCAGTGCTTCTTGATCCTGATGGTTATGACTGACGGCATACACTAATGGCTTCCACTGATGTCATGTTGGTCATTCTCCCTGACGGGTTACCCTGATGGGTTTGCCTGACACTGACATGTCCTGAACTGTTTCACTGACGGATTGGTCTGCCCTCGTCATACCCTGACGGGTTCCCCTTGACGGGTTCCCCCTGACGGGTTCCCCTGATGGGTTCCAATCAACGCAACTTTAGAATTTCTGATGTGCGGAATACTTTGACTTTTTATTAGTAGCATCAGACATTCTTCTTCAGTTTGTCAAGTCCTTTGAATGCTTCTGTTTTCTGACTTGCCTTGTGAAGTTATTGACCATCCACTGATGAATAAGTTTATCATCAGCGGATGCAAAACTTGTGATGATCTTAAGGTTTATAAAATACCTCAAGTATTTACAGTTGCACAATTTATTACATAATCATCATCATCATCATTTATCTCTAACACAACCACTGTCTAGAAACCAGATATGACTGCTTTTAACTTTTCCCTGCACACAAAAAATATTTAATTTGTTTTTGGTACCCAATTGGTTTTGGGTCCTCTAGGTTTAGTCACAGTTATAGGTAAAACAGCCTTTTCTTTAATTGTGACTTTTGGTTTTGGCAAATTTAAAATTTTCTCCTTTTTAGGAGCTTCAACATATGTTTTGGATTTCTCAACAGTTATTTTGCCTTTTTCCTTAGAGGAGCAAGCTTTAATAGCTAGTAAATCATCAGCATATAAAATTGTGCTAGTCAAAATTTGTGGTTTCTTTTTGCATTGAAAAGTAGATGATTATTGCTACCACAATTCCAGCATACTTTCCTAGGGGCTTCATAAATGGAAGTGTAATTACTATCCTTGTTTACACCTAGCTTTCCATTCCTATTCTTTTTACTATCCCATGACAGTCCTTTTTCCTTTGAAGGGCTACGATGGCCTGATGCACTCTCTCCCCCTGACGATTGTGTATCCACTGATGCACAGTCTTGTTCTTTTCTAACTGGAGGTTTGAGTGCTTTGACAAGAATCAATTTCTTACCACTCCCACCATTTGTGGAAGCTTCACACATAGGGAAAACATTCTCTTTTCCTAACTTTGTTACAGCTTTTACAAACTTGATAGGTTGTATTGGCCTTTTTCCAAAGCTAGCTGCAATTTCAACCTCAAGAGGAGGTTGCTTCACTAGAGTCTCTCCATAGCCTAAACCAGATTTTTGACTGTTTAATTGATCCTCCAGTTTCTTGCTAGACTCAGTCCATCTCTTTATGACTTCCCTTTCTTGACTCAGGACATTTGAGGTTCATTCCTCTCTTTTGATAGCACAGTCAAGAAGATTTTTTGTTCTTGAGAGTTCTTTTTCAAGATTCTCAAATCTGGAGAGTTCTGATTCTAAGAGAGTGTTTCTTGCAGTCATTTGCTCATTTATTTTATGCACTCTCTCAATTTTAGCTACAGCACTCCTCAGGGTGTCATAGAGATCCTTTATCTCACAAGCCAATTTCCTTAACAGTTTTAACACAATCAGTTTTAGACATGTTAGAGAAAATTTCAAGACTTGTGAGCTGCTACTGTCAGTGGATGAGGCCATCAGGGCTAGGTTGATATATTCTTCAGCATCTTCTTCATCTGAGTCATCCCAGTCCTTTCCCTCTGCAATATATGTTTTTCCCTTCTTGTTTGCATTAAAAAGGTCAAAGTATTTCTTCTTGTAGTCCACTTCGGCTTCCTTGTTTCTGGATTCACCTTCTTTTGTGGCCTTGCGACACTCATTTGCGAAGTGGCCCACCTCATTGCACTTGTAGCACTTTATTCTAGATTTGTCAATAAAGTTTTTAGTGCTACTAGGCTTCCTTGCTGAAAATCTTTTGGCTCTCGCAGACTTTTGAAATTTCAGCTTGGAAATCCTTTTTGCAAGAAAGGCCATGGTTTCATCCAGCCCTTCTAACTCTTCCGGAGTATATTCATCATCCTTGGAGTCAACTTCGTTGTCCCCTTTTATTTTAGCATCTCCCAATTGCTGCTTCATCAAAACACTCGGTCTTGCTTCTTCCTTGTCCTTCTTGGCAACCATCAGGGCTACAGATTTTAGCTTCCTAGCATCACCTGACATTTCAGATGTTTGTTGAACCTCTAGTTCATATGTCTTTAGGGTGCCATAAAGCCTATCCAAGTCTAGGAGATTCATGTCCTTGGATTACCTGATGGTCGTCGTCTTAGGATCCCATGATATGGGGAGGGCTCTCATGAACTTTCAGTTCACATCTTTATTTGCATATGCCTTTCAATATAATCTCAGGTCATTTACCAACCTGTTAAATCTGTCGAACATTTCAGTAAGTGTTTCACCTCTTTTCATTGTGAACCACTCATATTGTTGTGTCAACAGCTGCAGTTTATTTTCCCTCACTTCCTCCGTTCCTTCACAAAGGATTTCTATGGTATCCCATATAGATTTAGACGTTGAAAGATTCATGATACTATTCAACATATCATTGTCTAAACCATTATACAGGATCCCTGTGACTTTGAGATCCTTTTTCACTTTCTCTCTTTCCTCGAGTGTCATTTCGTCAGTCGTCTTTGGGACTAATTTTTCAGGAACAGTGACTCCATTGACAACTTCTTGAGGAATGAGCTTCTTGGGAACTTGAGGGCCTTCTTCCAGAATCTGTAAATATTCATCATCAATAGCTCTTAGATGAACTATCATTCTTTGTCTCCAGAAGAAGTATTTTCCCCTTTCCAACATGGGGACTTTACTATTTCCAGCTTTGTTGGCCATAGATGTTGATCTTTGTTAGCAAGTGTAATCTGCTAAGAGGCTCTGATACCAATTGTTAGAACAATATAAGCTCAAGTGTTTGTAGAAGGGGGGGGGGGGGATGAATGCAAACACTACAAACTTTTTGCTCTTTTTAAACTTTAGCTGGCCCTGATAGGAAACAACTACAATGAACAGAAAAACTATAAAGTATGAACACAAAGATTCAAGTTAAAATAGTTGTATTAAAACTTGAGATTTTTCTGGAAATCTATATAATCACAAATATGATTAAACAGCTACAAAATCTATAATAAAATTATAGCTTCAAATTCACACTCACTAACTTCTAATCTTTCTTTGAAATATTTCTCTCAAGATATATTCCAAAGCTGCTCTAGTGATTTATGTGCTTCTCTATCTTTGTTTGATTTGTTAGATTAATCTATATGTAATGAGGACTCCTTTTCATATGTAAAGATCAGTTGTTGAAATCACGTGCTTGACACGTGCTACTTTTCTCAACGTAGCCGCAAGTATGTCACATTGTTGTCAGACTGCTGCATGCTTTGTTGCTACTTTTTCTTCCCCTGATCTGTGTGCATTTAATGCGTAAGAGTTCTCATTGGACCATAACAAACTTCAAGAACTATCTTTCCAGTTGATATCTCTTGCTTCTTTAACAAGTTATGTTGATTTGCGTGTAAGAACTGATGACGGGTGCATGCTGTCATAATCATCCACTGACGACCAGCCCTGATGAACTTGATCAGTGCTTCTGGATCCCCTGATTGTTACAGACTGGATTAGGGCTTCAACCTTCACTTGAGTTTTACTTAGTGCTTCTTGATCCACTGATGTTATGACTGTCTACACACAATGATGGCTTCCACTGATACAGTGTTGAGCATTTCCCCTGACAGGTTACCCTGATGGGTTAGCCTGACACTGTCATACCCTGAAGTCTCACCCTGATGGGTTGGTCTGCCTTTGTCATCCCCTGACAGGTTTCCCCTGATGAGTTTCCCCTGATGGGTTCCCCCTGATGAGTTTCCCCTAATGGGTTCTCTGACGGTTCTTAATCAACGAAACTTTGTTTAGAATATCTGATGTGCGGAATACTTTGACTGTTATTAAGTAGCATCAGACATTCTTCTTCACTTTGTCAAGTCCTTTAGATGTTCCATTTTTCTACTTGTCTTGTGAAGTTTTTGACCATCCCCTGATGAATAAGATTATCATCAGTTAATTTATACTTTGAGATATAATTTTTTTTTACACGCTGAGTAACAATTTTAAATTGCTGAGGAACTACCAGATTATCTGGAGATACGTGTGAGGTTATTTGATTAATAAGCTGCATGTGTGTCATCAGTTGATCATGTGAGAACCCAAAATTCCAAATGAGTTTTGTAATATGATTAATTCATTTTGTGATTTATTTTATGCATGGAGGTTTAATTTCTTTTATTCGGTATGAATAATGAAAGTTCAATGGCAATGTAATGTCCAAAAGATTTTAAATGTATTTTGAGCTCAAATCTTTATATGATTATTGTATTCAAGTTTATCAAAAGGAAGTGTAATGATTTTCATGTGGGGAGAAACAAACGGGTGTGAACGGGTTTAGGCTGTAGTACCCACTTGAACCAAAGACTGCTGTGGGACAAGTAGTAATTAATGTATCTCAGAGTTGTGCATGTGACTCGTCCATTGCATATCATCTCCAACAGTGCACTAGAGTGGGCAATGATAGATAACCGACTGTCTATTAATAGTCGTAACACCGCCTTTTCAAACCAATCACTTCTTTCTAAAGCTTGTTATTTCGTTTCACAGCCAACGGCTAAAATCCAATATCAAATAATCCAATGGCTCTTGTTGTTCAACAAGTGATATATATATATATATCGTGTTGGTACAACCCTAGCCCCACCTTCATAAATTTCTATACAGTATACCACCAAATCCAGGTTCGCTATCAAAGCAACTGTCTTTTTGGAAGAACAACTAAAGCTTTTAACTTCTTCTTTGCAACCAAGGAGGTAAGAGCATTACATTAAAGTCCTACTCTGTTTGTTACACTTTTGTTCTGTTATGCATGCCACGTTTAATACCTCGTTCATTCATTTCCAAAAGTGCGATTTAATGCATGCTTTTAACACTTGGAGTTAATGCCTTTTTATTTCAAAAGCGATCCAAGTTGAGTGTAAGAATGTTGACAACCAACTGGTAGACAAACCAAACATTTCTTTTTTATCAGTAGTTGGAAACACCATGCTTGAGCCTTGTCAACTTGAGTTTTGAAGCCTAAACTGTATCTATAAGAACTAGTAGACCCTAAGAGATGTTATGTTGTATTACTGAGAGGATGATGAGAGTTGACCTAAGTATGGTGTTGGTTGAGAACACCACCCAAGGAGGAGTGAGGAAGACACTACTGTATCAGAGACAAGTCCTAACTTAGTCTCTGATGGGTTAGAGTTAGTATCTGATGAGATACAATTGTTAGTCTCTGACGAGGAATCCTTAGTCTCTGATAAAGGAAGTTTAAATTAGTCTCTGATGACGTCATCCTTTGTCTCTAATAGGCTTAGTTTAGTCCCTAATGACGACATCCATAGTCTCTGATGAGCAAAATATGTTAGTCTCTGACGGCTAAAGATATTAGTCCCCGAGGAATTTGGCGATAGCCAACTGAGTTCGGCGCTGAACAACTTTTCTCCATGGAGTTTGGCGCTGAACAAATTATCCACTGATGAAGTTTAGTGATGACTTACTAAGTTTGGCGATGAACAAATCATCCCCTGACAGCTAAGAGAGTTCGACGATAGCCAAAGTTATCACCCGATGAGTTTGGCTATGAGCAAATTATCCCCTGATGGGTAAGTCATTCCCAATGACTATCCCCTGACGAGTTAATGATACCCTGATGGTCAAAGGCTATCCCGTGATGATCGAAGACCATCCCCTGATGGGTAAGTCATCCCCTGATGACTAATGATCCCCTGACGTGGAAGATTATCCCTGACGCGCAGTTGTCTTCAAAACTATAAAACATTATTTTCTTAAATTATTTTATGATGTTTTAATTATTTATTTAACCTCAACGGTTCTTTTGTCAGATTTGAGACATTAAAAGTTTAAGGACATCACATATGCATTTTGTTTCATATTTCAACCAAGGTATTAAATTTATCATGTGATATACATGTTTTACAGAGTCTTTCGCTCACAAGTGGTTTAAATTAGATTTAACTGAGGATTGAGGCAAGTATATACATTCAATTTGATGCTTATTTCGATTTAACGCAGTATCATTTGATTCGATATGCGTGCAAGGCTTTGATTATATGTTTCAATTGCTTTTATGAATGAGAATGCTATGCTTTAAATTTTGCTAGCATGATATGAATGAAAGTGCATGGATATAACTGAGCTTTGATTATCAATTATTTTTCAATCTTATATCTGTGCTAATGAATGAGAATGATATGTCCCTTAAATGGGTTATGCCACATGGTTGGCTAGAGGAAAGGAAAGGTGCTGATTTGTTCTTCACCTGACCTAGAGGAATTATAAGTGACTATGTACGTTCACACAAGGAGGGATCATGCGGTCATAATTAGGCCAGCTGTATACCGTATGGTTAGCAGATCCAACGGGTTTAGCCCCCGATGGATATTTTGAGAAAGTTGTACACAGGTGAATACCTGCCTTTTTTCAAGGAAGATTACACGTTGTTTATCATTAGTGATCCTAAAGATTTTTTTTTAAAGTTTTCCGAGGCATTAGTATTGTTTCACTGAGCCTCATAAACAGAATTGAACTTCCATCAATATTCCAAATTTGTTTATATACTTGTTCGGCGTAAATCGTTCATTCTTGTTGAACTTAATGTCTTGCAGGGTATGGTCCAAAGGCTGAACCCTCTGACAAGGGGAAGGCAAAGATGATCAGCTACTGAGTTTTATTAACCCTTTTGAGTGCCGATAAGGAAGGAAGGACGATGTTTTGAAGTGTGATGTTATGTATTATAATATAGAGATAGAATAGCTTTCGCTGAGAATGTAATATTTTGGGTTGTAATAACTCTCTACTATTTCCTTTTATCAGTATTTATCTTATGTATGGATGTGAGGTTATCTTTCCTTCTTTGACGAAGCCCTGGTCCGGTAAGGGATTTTGAGGTCCTCACCGATTAAGTTTAATCTGCATGTAAGCAGCAGCTGCTTGATTTTAATACCAACTATTAAGGTGTTATGATAAACTGCCATTTTTATCGCCAAAGTTGACCAATCATTTTATCTCAAAGAATAATCTCAGCCTACTATTCAAATCGACTCAAGAACACTATAAATACCCCATTTTGAGACAAAATTCTAATCTCTTTCTCTTAGAACTTCTCTTTAACCCACTATCTTCATAAATTTTAAGTTCTTCCTCCTGAGCAGCTATCACTTTAGAGCAGCTAAGCTTTCAATTTCTTCCTTAGAGTCGAAGAGGTAAGACCTTTATTAATCATATACTCTGCTCTACTCTCTTTTAGTTTCTCATACGTGAACATTTAAGAATAATAGTCGAGTATGCTAGTGTTCAAGAAGGAATAAAGTTTTTAAAAGCCGTAGTAGTATACTGTTGCAAATTTGTGTGTGTAAAGAAGTAATACACATAGCAAATAGATTTATGATGTACCCTAAGTTGGGTTTGTTTGTTGTTAAGCATCATCCATGAATTTTTTGAAAGGTCTTCCATCATAGCAGAGATAAGTCCTAACTTAGTCTCCGATGGGTAAAAGTTAGTCTCTAATGAGTAACAAAGTTAGTCCCTGATGACTAACAATGTTAGTCTCCGACGAGCTTGGCACTGAACATTTATCCACTGATAGGTTTGGCGCTGAACAAGTGAGTTTGGCGTTGAACATTTATCAACTGATGAGTTTGGTGTTGAACAATTATCCACTGATGAGTTCAGCGCTGAGTTTGGCGCTGGCTAAACAATTGGCGATGAGTTTGGCGATAGCCAAAAAGAGTTTAGCGATAGTCAAAATTGTCCCCGACAAGTTTGGCGATGAACAAATTCATCCCCTGATTAGTTATAGACCATCCCCTGATATTTGAAGGTCATCCCCTAATGGTCAGGAGCAATTCTCTGATGACTGAATATGTATCCCCTGACGGGTAGCTTGACCGATAATTATCCCCTGACGGGCAAAGTCTTCCCCTGATGGCCATCCCCTGACGGGTAGCCCATCCCCTGACGGCCATTCACTAATGAGTAGCCCATCCCCTGATAACCATTCCCTAATGGCCATCCCCTGTTTATACACAGTTTTATATTATCTTTCAAGATATGGATTTCTCACGTTATACCAATAATTATGTTTTACAGAACTTTTCACGCACCAGTGTGTTGAAATTAAAATTAGCTAAGGAACCAAGGCAAGTATATACTCATTCTACTTCTTTTTCATTGAATACATAAGATCATTGATTCGATTTACGCAAATGATTGATGTTACTTCTTATGTAAGACAATGTTTTTCATGAATAAGTAGCGTACGATTCGTTGATCCGATGTACGTGAAAAGATGTTGTTTATTGAGCCAAGTGTTAATGGGTGGTTACTAGCTGTCTTAAATTCGCTAGCACACCAAAGAAAAAATCATATATAGATATAGAAGCCTATTCTCTTATCATCTACTTACAAAGTATATCCATATGTGTAGTTAAGGGCTAGTGGGTGCGTTCGCCTAACACCACGGCCAGTAATAGGGAATGAAAAATCGAGGCATCGGTAATCAGACCTTCGCAGACCAATGCTTTCTGCGGTGACTACGTATGTCATGACGAAGTCAAATGACCAGACTGACCAGCTGGGATGACATTTGATGAAGAGGAAGTCAGATAATGATCATGTTGGTCAGATGATGCATTATCTGGTGAAGAGAGGGCGAATCAAGATTTATTTATTGAAGAGGGTCAACCCCTTGTTATCACTCGGGAACCCTGAAAGTTACATGTTTATTGATTCACCAAGAGGTGTTAGCTTTGCTTCGCCCAACCTCATTAAACACTTAAGCCGTTGAAATATCTGTTTCTTTTGCTTGAACTTACTCGACTTATGATTATGTACTTGCTGAGTGTAAATCCCTCATGTGGATTATTATGAAATGTTTTATAGGTCATGTCAAGAAGGCCGAGTCGGCTAAAAGAGAAAATGGCATAGCGAGATTTTCCTAATCACTCTCCCATGGATAGCCTTTAGAGGGAAGGTAAAGCGAGAGGTCATCATAGAAATATTCAAATTGAAAGGCCAGATGGGCCATTTGTAGACTTCCACTGCTAAATATCTAAAATTTTGTAATAAAAGGTTATATGCCTTTAAATCATATGGATTATGGTTTTGTAATAGAGAGTATACTTCTCTTAATTAATGATGTTTATGCTTGGTTTATGATGTTTTCTGTTGTCAATTCCTGGCGGAGCCCGGAGTCCAGCATGGGATCTTTGGGGATTGTCACACAATTTCTGACAGCACCTGAAACCCAGCTTGGATTTTTGGGGCCGCCACAACTAGTCTCCAGACTTTGTTTCTTTCAAACTGATTGAGCTCCTCTTGCATAGAAATTACCCAATCAACATCTTGTAATGCTTCCTCAAACTTTTTAAGTTCAATCTTGGATAGAAAGTTGAGGTATAGACATTCATCCTGAGTAGCACTTCTTGTTGTCACACCTTTAGTTGGATCTCCTATGATTTGCTCAATAGGATGATCCCCTATCCATTTTATTTGTGGAGGTAGACTTCTTGAAGAAGAAGCTTCATGATTGTTATTTCAATGCAATTGAGGTATAGACCATGATTGTTATTGAAAGTAACTTAGGAAAATTGTTTCATTGACTTTGGGATCAAATTTTCTTGAATTCTCACCTTGACTTTTTAGCACAAAACATCGGCCACCAAATACATGAATAAATTTGACATTTGGTTTCCTACCTTTTATAAGCTCATAAGAAGTTTTGTTGTGAGCTTTATTAATCAATTCCCTATTTTGAGTGAAGCATGTAGTTGAAATTGCTTCAGCCCAAAAATAGGTAGGAAGTTTGGCTTCTTCAAGCATGGTTGTAGCAGCTTCAATAAGAGTTCTGTTTTCCTCTCAACTACTCCATTCTATTGAGGGGTTCTTGGAGCAGAAAATCTGTGAGATATTCCTTTGTCCACACAGAAACATTCAACTTTGGAGTTCTTGAATTTTGTTCCATTATCAGTTCTTAGAACTCTGATAGTCAGCCTAGATTCAGTTTCCACTTTCTTGATGTGATCAATCACCAACTGAGTTGCTTTATTTTTGGTATGTTGAAATTTTACCAATGTGGTGAAATCATCAACTATCACCAGACAATACATTTTCTTTGAGATATACATAATGTTTACAGGTCCAAATAAATCCATATGAATTAGTTGCATTGGACTTGTAATTGATGAAATCTCCTTGCTTCTAAAGGAAGTCTTATTTTGCTTCCCTTTTTGACAAGCTCTGCATAAGCCATCTTGAGTGAATTCCAGTTGCGGAAGTCCTGTCACTAATTCTTTCTTCACCAAAATGTTGATTATCTTGAAATTCAGGTGAGAAAGCTTCTTATGTCATAGCCAACTTTCATCTACTGATGTTTTACTATAAAAGCATGTGAACTGATATTTATCAGATGAATCAAAGTCAGCTATGTAAAGGTTACCTTTCCTAACTCCAGATAGAATTATTTTTTCATCTCTACTGTTACTTATCAAGCAATGTTCATCTTTGAAAGCAACATTATAACCTCTGTCACACAGTTGGCTAATACTAAGTTGTGCTTAAGACCATCAACTAGTGCTACATTGTCCAAGATGGCATTTCCATTTGTTACTTTGTCATATCCCAAGGTATATCCTTTGTTGTCATCTCCAAAAGAAACACTTGGGCCAGCTTTCTCCTCAAATTGTGTTAGCAGGGTCTTGTCTCCAGTCATGTGTCTTGAACAACCACTATCCAAGAACCAAATCTATTTCTTTGTACCCTGCACACAGTAAACAACTAAGTTAATTTAGGAACCTAGACTTACTTGGGTCGATTGATATTTTTAAAGTTTAATTTAGCACTTGTTAAGAGTTTTTCAGTTTTATCTTTCTTTTTCACCCACTGCTTACAAGAAATAATTTTTTTCTTAGCCTTAGGTGCATCAGATTTTTTCCTTACCTTTAGAAGAGTTTTCAGATAACTGTTTTTAACCTTTTGAACATTTGAGTGGTTCTTAACAGTTAACTTTTTCCTTTTATCAGAAGGTAAGTTTCTAGTATACATGTTCCTAGGGATATTTTTACACTTATAAGCAAGGTGGTTGGGATTTCCACACTTCCAACAATGTTTCCTAGGTGCATTAATAACAGGAGTATAATTAGTATATTTGTTAATTCCCTCCTTACCATTCTTATTATTTTTCAACTTAACCTCTGATGAGTGAGTGGGCTTTGGATTAGAGCTTTTGGCTCTAAAGTCATTTAATTTCTTTTCCTGCTCACTAACTCTTTGTTCTAGCATAGTCTCCTTATATTTTTCTTCAGTAGCTCCTACCTTAACAAATTTTATCTTTTTAAAGGTAGGAGTAGTAGCTACTGGAGTACTTTTACTTATGCTAGTTTCACCAGTTCCAGTGATTGGCAATTCCTCAATCACTGGCTGATTTCCCTGGCCCTTATTATTATAGCCTAGCCCTTCATTTTGACTGGTGTTATATTTTTCTATTGTCTCCTTAACTATTTTAGAGGAGTTAGTCCATTCTTTTATGATGTCCTGCTCTTTCTTAAGTTGTGCTCTTAGCTATTCTTCTATTTCTTTAACACAAACAAGATCATCTAGTGCCTTTTTGCACTCTTTCCTGACTTGTTCAAGAACACCTAGCTCAGACTCTAAGTAAGAATTTCTATTTTTTAACAGTTCAATGAATTCAATGAGTCTAGCATTTTTTTTATAGAGCATCTAAGTGTTCCTTTTAAATGGTACATTTCTTTACACATGTCAGTTAAGCTTTCTTGGCAATCAGATAATGACATAGTAGAAGAAATAGTCAAGTCAGTTACCTGGGAGTTCTTGGAATTTGGACTTCCAAAAGTGTTACTGCTATCAGAGGAGTTGGTCATCAGTGCCATGTTAACAAATTCTTCATCCTCTGATTCTGTATCAGCCTAATCCTTGTCTTCTATGATCAGTACCTTTCCCTTGCCCTTGCTGCTGTTGAAGAGATCATAGTATTTCTTTTTATAGTAATCCTCATCTCTTGTACCATCCCTGGGCTCCCTTGTCTTTTTGGTAGACTTAGGCTTCTTGCACTCACTAGCAAAGTGTCCAAGAGCATCACAATTGAAACACCTGAACTTAGATCTATCAACCTTGCCAGATTGACTTTCTTTGTTTGATGAAAAGACATTGTTGAATCCAGGATTTCTCCTGGCAAATTTAAGCTTTTTGAATTTTCTAGCTATTAAAGCTAGAACTTCATCAATGTCTTCTAAATCTTCAGGTGTGCAGAGTTCTTCCTCTACGTCCGCGTCTTTAGCTTCTTTATCAGATTCTTGATCAGAATCTGATTCCTTAATGAGAACTCTTTTCCCATCAAGCTTCATATCACTTGTTTCTACTATAAATGCAACAGACTTGTTTGTCCCACAAGATGGTTTGTAAAAGGGGGGGGGGGAGGGGGGGGGGGGTTAATATAAACCACAAAATTCTTTCAAACTTTTGTGAGTTTAGTGAATATACTATATTAAAAGTTGTCGAATTGAAAAAATACAATATATCACAAGTGTTTCTAAACTTTTATAAATCAATGAAATATTACAAAAGCTCATTGGTGTGAATGACCAGCTTCTAACAACTCTGTTGAAAATAATAGTTGCACTCTAGAATATGATTTCTAACTTCTCTCAAGTTAAGAAAACTTGTTTCTCTTTCTCTCTCTGTAAGTTTATTACAGTTGCGATATAATCTGAGATAATATGTATACTAGTGTTTTTGTGTATCTCAGTGATATCTTGTTGTTATTTTTCATATCTTGTCTTAGCTGCTCCATGTCTCTATTTATAAACATAGTCCTTTGTCCTCCAAGCTTCTCCAGCGAGTTACCTTAAAAAATATCTCTGATATTCTTTGGTAATTGCAGCTCTGTCACATAACTTCTTCTTTTTTCATAACCTTCCTTGCACGCCAACATGTTATGTAACATCTCTAGTGTATCAGTACACAAGCTCCCTTATTTTCCTCTTGGATTTCCCATGATAAGTTATCTTTGTAGTGAATAACTTATCTCTATGAGCTTCCTAGTTTTTGATTGGACCAGCTTTCACTTTTTCCTCCTTCAAGTTTTTATAAGTTATCTATGCAGTTTACACATGAGTAGCTATATACGCATGCTAGTGTATAAGTATGACTTATCTCCATTATTTACTTTATCGGTGTTCACACCTGCAATGTATAACTTATCTCCTTGAATCTTCTCTGGTAGCCAATCTCTCCTTATTGGACCACCATCTATATTTTAATTTCGCCGCCTTTAATCTTGAGTTAGTGAATTTATGAACTCAGTCATGAGTCATCCCAGATGTCATTTTTAGTCTCTGATTATTTTATCCCCTAATAGACAGTCTCTGTTCATCAGTGGATATCTATCCCCTGACGAACTGAACAGTGGATATTTATCCCCTGATGAGCTATTTTGTTCATCAGTGGATATTCATCCCCTGATGCGTTGTTTTGTTCATTAGTGGATATTCTTCCCTTGATGCTCGAGCATTTGTTCTTCAATGATAGAAATTTTTTCGATGACTTTGGCGATAGTCATTTTGAGTTTGGTAATGTTGTTGATTTGCTCGACGACTTTGGCAATAGTCATTTTGAGTTTGGTGCTATTGTTTGATTTGTCCGACGACTTTGGCGATGGTCAAATTTTCTCAAGGCTACTTTAATGCATTGAAGTGTCTTTGCCTTATTCTCTAGTAGCTTCAACATTAGTCTCCGATGAGCAAATACTTAGTTTCTGAAAGACTTAGTCTCCGATGAACAAAAAATCAGTCTCCGATGAACAAAAAACTCAGTCTCCGATGAACAAAAACTCAGTCTCTGATGAACAAAAACTTAGTTTCTGATAAATTAATTTTGCTCGACCAATTTTGACTTTTGTTAAATTCTCCAAATGTAGTCATTGTAGTTTCTAATGTGTACCTGCAGACTCTGATGTTAGTCTCTAATAGAACACTACTGCAGGTACTTGTACAATTACAAAATCTAACAATTCTAAGTGTTTATACATCATCATCAAATACTATAATTCCTAACAGACTTCTCTTTCTTGAAGTCAGGATTTAACATGCTTCTCTGTTGTACTTCAAGCTCATAAGTTTTGAGATTACCATAAAGCTTGTCCAAGGACATGGTATTCATGTCCTTAGCTTCCCTTACAATAGTTGTCTTGGCATCCCACGACTGTGGAAGTGACCTTATCAATTTAATATTTGTGTCTATATTCTCATAGACTTTCTCATGTAATGTAAGATCATTGATGAGTCTGTTGAATCTATCATATAGTTAAGTAATAGATTCTCCAGTTTTGGCAGTGAAATACTCATATTGTTGAATGAGTAAATGACCTTTTGTTAGCCCGTACTTCTTCAGTTCCTTCACATAATATTTGAATGGTTTCCCATATCTCCTTAAAACTTTGGCAGTTGATGACACTGTTGAACATATCATTGTCCAACCCATTTTAGAGGATGTTCATGATTTTTCTGTCTTTTAAGACTTCCTCTTTTTCTTCTTTGGAGAGCTCATTTGGCTTTTTAGGTACAAATGTCTCTAGGGTTGGAATGCCATCAACAATACCTTGCAGCACAACTTTTGTGGGAATAACAGGTCCATCCTTAAGGATGTCAGCATTTTGAGAATCAGTCGATTCTAAATGCAAAAGCATTATCTTCTTCTACAAGAAGTACTCTTCCCTCTTAAGTATTGGAATTTTGACATTTCCATCCTTCTGTCCCATCTTTTGATCTATTGATTGGTGTTTTAATCAATAGGCTCTGATACCAATTGTTTGTCCCACAAGATGGTTTGCAGAAGGGGGGTTGAATACAAACCACAAAATTCTTTTGAACTTTGTGAGTTTAGTGAATATACTATATTAAAAGTTGCGGAATTGAAACAATACAATATATCACAAGTGTTTCTAAACTTTTATAAATCAATGAAATATTACAAGAGCTCACTAGTGTGAATGACCAGCTTCTAACAAATCTGTTTAAAATAACAATTGCACTCTAGAATATGATTTCTAGCTTCTCTCAAGTTATGAAAACTTATTTCTCTCTCTCTCTGTAAGTTTATTACAACTGCGATATAATCTGAGATAATATGTATACTAGTGTTTTTGTGTATCTCAGTGATATCTTGTTGTTGTCTTTTTCGTTTTTTTTTTCGTATATAGTCTCAGCTACTCCATGTCTCTATTTATAAACATAGCTCCCTTGTCCTCCAAGCTTTTATAGTGAGTTGCCTCCAAAAATATCTATGATATTCTTTGCTAACTGCAGCTCTGTCACATAACTTTTTCTTTTTGCATGACCTTCCTTGCATGCCAACTTGTTATGTAACATCTTTGGTGTATCAGCACACCAGCTCCCTTATTCTTTTTCTTGGAGTTCCCATGATAAGTTATCTTTGCAGTGAATAACTTATCTCTATGAGCTTCCTAGTTTTTGATTAGACCAACTTTCATTTTTTTTCTCCTTCAAGTTTCTATAAGTTATCTCTGTAGTTTTCACACGAGCAGCTATATATGCATGCTAATGTATAAGTATAACTTATCTCCATATTTTACTTTATTAGTGTTCACACCTGCAGTGTATAACTTATCTTCTTGAAGCTTCTTTGGTAGCCAATCTCTCCTTATGGGACCGCTATCTATATTTTAATTTCACCGCCTTTAATCTTGAGTTAGTGAATTTGTGAACTCAGCCATGTGTGATCCCAGATGTCATTTTTAGCCTCTGATTATTTTATCCCCTAATGGACAGTCTCTATTCATCAGTGGATATTTATCCCCTGATGAGTTGTGTTGTTCATCAGTGGATATTCATCCCCTAATGCGTTGTTTTGTTCAATAGTGGATATTTTTCCCCTGATGCTCAAGCATTTGTTCATCAGTGATAGAAATTTTCTCAATGACTTTGGCAATAGTCAGTTTGGCATTGTTGTCTGATTTGCCCGACGACTTTGGCAATAGGCAAATGACTTTGGCGACAGTCAAAATGACTTTTACTTTGAGTAATATTGAGTTTAGTGTGAAACAAATAACTTTGGCGACAGTCAAATCTTCCCAAAGCTACTTTGATGCATCGAAATGTCTTTACCTTAGTCTTTAATAGTTTCAACATTAGTCTCTGATGAGCAAACACTTAGTCTCTGAAAGACTTAGTCTCCGATGAACAAAAACTTATTCTCCGATGAACAAAAACTTAGTCTGTGATGAACAAAAAATTAGTCTCCGATGAACAAAAATCTAGTCTCCGATAAATAAAAACTTAGTCTCCGATGAACAAATTTTGCTTGACCAATGTTAACTTTTGTCGAACTTTCCAAATGTTGTCTTTGTAGTCTTTGATGCTTACCTGCAGACTTTGATGGTAGTCTCTGATAGAACAATACTGCGGGTACTTGTACAATTACAAAATCTAACAATTCTAAGTGTTTATACATCATCATCAAATACTATAATTCCTAACAAGCATCAAGAGTTCTTGAAGCATAATATATGACGTGCGATGCTTTCCCAACTCGTTGACCGAGAACTGCACCCATAACATGATTGTTTGCATTGCACATGATTTCGAATGGAAGGTTCCAATTCGGAAGTTGTATGATTGTAGCTATAGTTAACAACTCCTTTAACTTGTCAAATGCTCACTTGCACTCTTCATCAAACACAAACATCACATCGTTTTGAAGTAATTTGCATAGTGGTTGACATATCTTTGAAAAGTCTTTCATAAAACGTCTATAAAAACCTGTATGTCCAAGAAATGTACGAATCTCCCGCACACTAGTGGGGTAAAGCAGGGATTTTATGACATCAATTTTAGCTTTATCAACTTCAAGACCCTTAGAAGATATAATATGACCCAAAATATTGCCTTGATCAACCATAAAATGACATTTTTCGTAGTTCAATATAAGATTTGATTTTATACATCTTTTGAGAACTTTTCCAAGGTTAGATAAACATAAATCAAAAGAATTACCATAGACAGTAAAATCATCCATGAATACCTCCATGATATGTTCTACAAAAACAGAAAATATGCTAACCATACACCTTTGGAAAGTGGTTGGTGCATTGCAGAGACCAAATGGCATACGTCAAAAGGCAAAAGTACCAAACAGACATGTGAATGTGGTCTTCTCTTGATCTTCTAGTTAGCATTAAGACAAAAGTACCTGCCAATCTTTCGAGCATTTTCTAGGCAAAAGTACCAAACAGACAGGTTATTTGGTGAAAACCTGAATAACCATTAAGACAACAATAATAAGCCATACCTGCCAATCTTTCGAGCATTTGATCAATGAAAGGAAGAGGGAAGTGATCTTTTCTTGTTAAAGCATTCAATTTCCTATAATCTATACAAATCCTCCAACCATTTTGAATTCGAGTAGGTACCATTTCCCTTTCTGAATTTTCAACTACAGTTATACCTGTCTTTTTTGGAACTACTTGTGTCGAGCTTACCCATTTACTATCCGAAATATAATAGATTATACCTGCATCTAACAATTTTTGTATCTCCTTCTTTACTACTTCCATCATAGGAGGGTTCAATCGACGTTGTGCTTGACTAGAGGGTTTAGAATCCTCCTCAAGTAGTATTTTGTGCATACATGTAGAAGGACTAATGCCTTTAATATCAGCAGTAGTCCATCCAATAGCCTCTTTATGATCCTTGAGTAGTCGAATCAAGTTTTCTTCTTGCTGAGAGTTTAGTTTGTTTGAAATGATCACTGGAAGTGTTTTCTTTTCTCCCAAAAAATAAGTACTTGAGATGACTTGGTAGCTTTTTCAATTCCAATTTCGGTGCCTGCACAATTGAAGGAGGAATTTTAGTATTGGATGTAGGTAAGTCTAAATAAGACACATTTTGTTTAACAAATTTAAGAGAGTTGAGTTTAGAATTGTTTCTTGCAATTCAGATTTCAACTCAAATTCCTTCTCTTTTTCTTTCAAATCAGTTGTGAGAGCAACATTCAACACGTCCTCATCCTTAAGCTCAAAAATTTCCTATTGCAAAGAGTCAATAACATCTATGCCAAACACAGAATGATCGTCAGTAGGATATTTAATGGCATCATTAATATTAAATTTATTAATCTCACCATCAAACTCCATAGTAAGTGTTCTGTCATAAAAATTTATGGTAGTCCTAGATGTGTTCAAAAATGGTCTTCCTAACAAAATAGGGGCAGAAGAAAGAAAATCATTTTTTTCCCATATCAACAACATAGAAATCTGTTGGAAAAACAAAATTACTAACTTGAACTAATATATCCTCAAGAACACCCTCTGGGTATGCATTAGATCGATCAACAAGTTGAAGTATCACCCTTGTTTCTTTTAATTTACCCATGTTTAAAGTTTCATAAATAGAAATAGGCATACATAAAGTGAAGCACCTAAATCTAGAATTACTTTTTCAATCCTTACATTACCAATCTTATAAGGGATAGTGAACATACATGGGTCCTTGCATTTAGGAGGTAATTTTCTTTGAAACACAACTGATACATTTTCATCTATAAGAACCCTCTCATCACCATTAAGTTTTTTCTTGGAAGTGCATAATCCCTTAAGGAATTTTGCATATCGAGGTGCTTGCTTAATGGCATTAAGAAGTGGAATATTTACCTCAATTTTGTAGAATGTCTCAAAGATCTCCTCGTCTTTTTCCTCTGTCTTGGACTTTGCAAAGCGGTTGGGAAATGGAGGAAGTATCACAATCGACCTAGGTTGTTCTTCTTTTGACTCTTTTTCTTGAGTAGCTGAAGATTTTGCCACTTCCTTCTCTGACTTTACTTCACTGTGACGACCCCAAAATCCGTTACTGGAGCAGGGATTCGTCAAAAGAAGGAAAGATAACTTCACATCCATTCATAGCATAGATACTAAAAAAAAGAATTAGTAAAGAGTCATTACAACCTAAAATATTACATTGTCAGCGGAAGCTATTCTATCTCTATATTATAGTACATAACATCACAACTTCAAAACATCTTCCTTCCTTCATTCCTTATTGACACTCAAAAAGGGTTAGCCAAACTCAGTAGCCGAACATCTTTTCTTTCCCCTTGTTAGAGCATTTAGCCTTTATACCCTGCCCTGTAAGACATTAAAATTCAACAAGAATGAGCGATTTACGCCCAACAAGTATATAAACAATTTGGGAAAGCAAATCTGGAATGTTACTAGGGATTCAATTCTGTTGAGAGGCTTAGTGGAACAATACTAATGCCTCAGAAATCTTTGAAGAATCTTTAGGATTACTGATGATAAATGACATGTAATCCACCTTGAAGAAAAACAGGTATTCATCTGTTTACAACTTTCTCAAAAAAAAAATTCATCGAGGGCTAAACCCATTGGATCTGCTAACCATACGGTACAAAACTGGCCAACCTATGACCGCATGATCCCTCCTTGTGTGAATGTACATTCATTTAAAATTCCTCTAGGTCAGGTGACGAACAAATCAGCACCTTTCCTTTCCTCTAGCCATCCATGTGGCATAACCCATTTAAGGGACATATCATTCTCATTTATTGCACAGATATAATATTGAAAAATAACTGATAAATCAAAGCTCCGTTATATCCATGCGCTTCCATTCATATCATGCTAGCGGAAACTAAAGCATAGCATTCTAATTCACAAGGAAATTTAAACATAAAAGTCATAACCTTGTACGCATGTCAAATCAATTGATCATGCGCTTAACAAAAATAAGTATAAGAGTAAGAATATACTTGCCTCGGTCCTTTGCACACAATCAAATTCAATTTACTTGTGAGTGTAAGATTCTGTAAATCATGCATATAATATTTTAATACCTTAATAAGAATTATGAAAGAGAATGCATATCTGATGTCCTTAAACCTTTAATGTTTCAAATTTGAACCATTGAGGTTAAAGGAAAAACATCATCAAATAATTTAAGGAAAAGATAATGTTTTATAGCTTTTGAAGACAGGCCGCGCATCAGGTGATACCTAGTCATCAAGGGATGACTGGACATCAGTGGGAAAACTACCCGTCAGGGGATGTCTCGGTCGTCAGGGGATAACCCATCCGTCAAGGAATCGTAGTATGAACTATACACGTAAATAGCGTACATAAATTTATGAAACAAACTCATATAAAATTTTTGGGTTCTCACATTCACGGTTAGATATTGGTAGCTCTAGCTCCTTCCCTCTTCTCAAAGTAATTACACTAGCATTCTATTTTGGATTTGCCACTGTCTGTGATGGCAATTTACTTAAGCCTTGAGATTCCAATCGGCTCATTGATGTTGCTAACTGATTGACCTAATTCTCCAAATTCTTTTCACTTGATGTGGTATACTGGATACTAGCTTTTGTATCTTGCTGACATTGTTATGTTTCTTTGTAATCATTTTGTACTAGCAGCAAGTGACTTAACATTATCTTCTAAAGACATACTTGCATCAGAAGATATTTGTTATGGCAGAACTGGCAGTGCTAGTTGCTTAGGCTGATATTGTGCCTAAAAACCTGAAGACCTTTGTACATAATTATAATTTTTGAACTCTTTCCATTCTTGATTGGAATTGTTATTATAATTTCTATGTGGAGGGCTAGGAAATCCACCTACTATATTAGCCTGTTCAGATGACTCTTCATACAGTGAGGGACACATATCAGTTGGATGTCCCACATTAGTGCAGATGCCACAAATTTTTACTTGTTGTGTGCTTCCCATGATGAATTCTTCCACAAGGGAAATGAGATTATCCAAACGTTGAACATAATGAGAATTTGTTACCCTGCTAACATTCTATTATGCATCCATTCTAGTGTTAAGTTGTTGCAAATTATCAACCATCTCAAAAATTACGACCTTTGTTGTTATAGGAGTCTTTTTCTTTAATCCACCTCCATTTGTTGCACCTAACATGTTCCTGTCCATGAGTATTAACCCCTTATAAAAGTATTGGATGAGGAGCTGATTAGGAATCTGGTGTTGAGGACAACTAGCAACAAGTCTTTTGAATCTCTCCTAACAATCATATAGAGATTCACCATTGGATTGTTTTATGCCACTTATATCTTTTCTAATGTTGGTAACGCGTGAAGCAGGGAAGTATGTGAAGACCCCGATTTGTAAATAAATTTCGTGATGAAATCTAATTATTTTTGCTTATTATTATTTTTTTTTATTATTATGAAAATTATTTTCTTATAAGTTGTGAATATTGAAATTATTTTCTTATTATGAAAAATTTATCTGCAATGTGATGTCCAAAAGATTTATTTTCTAAATGATTTTGTAAAGCTTATGAGGATTATAAGTTGTTCTACCTTTAAAGGAGTGTTTTGGCATGAATGCTTCGGGTAGCTACAGTACCCGTTTTTTTTAAAATACTCCACTGATGGGGGGAGGGAACAGCAGCATTAAATGCTCATCATCCCTACCATTACCCTAGAGTCAGCTATGAAAGATGACCGAAGGACACAGCAGCCATTTCAATCACTCTCTCCTTCTTCGGTCATTTCCTTTCTTTTCATAACCAACAGCTGAGATCAAGTTGATCCTACGGTTCTTGTTGTTCAACCAAGTGATATATATACACATCACGCTGTTGTAACCTTGATTCTACCTTTCTAAACTTCCATCAAACTTAAATATAATTTTCGAGACAGCAGTTCTTCTTGAAGGATAAACCGAAGCATTTATTTTCTTCCTACAGTAAGGAGGTAAGAGCATCTTATTTAAGTCTTGCTAAATTTCTTGCGTCTCTGCTCTACCTACCACCTTTAATACCATGTTCATTTATTCTCAAAAGTATGACTTAATGCATATTCTAACGATCGGAGTAAATGTCATTTATTTCAAGTTGTCTAGTTGGGTGTAGTGTTGTTGACAACCACCTGATGGACAAACCTTTAACTACCAAACATTCTGTTGACAGTAGTCGCAACCCCATGCTTGAATATTCTTTAACCTGATTTTCTTTACCCTAAACCGTGTTTAGGATGGCATGCAGACCAAAAGAAATGTTATGTATCACTGAGAGAATGATGAGTTTTGACCTAAGTGTGGATATGGTTGAGGGCACCACACATGGAGGAATAAGGAAGACGACCCTGTATCTGAGGCAGACTTTAACTTAGTCTCTGACAAGTATGAGTTAATCCCCGATTAATCCCTGATGAGTTAATCCCTGATGAGTTAATCCCCGATTAATCCCTGATGAGTTAATCCCTGATGAGTTAATCCCCGATTAATCCCCGATGGGTTGATAATCCCCGATGGGTTGATAATCCCCGATGGGTTAATCCCCGATGGGTTGATAATCCCCGATGGGTTGATAATCCCCGAT
>CM025787.1:6957412-6973667 GCA_014636745.2 Centella asiatica | reverse complement strand
AACCACTATAAAAATTCTATCTCTTCTCCTGCTTATCTTTTATATTGTTTCCTTGCTTTGTTGTGCTTTGCTTTAGTCCTGCTGAACTTGTTCAGCAAAGACTTACTATCTTTGCTACTTCAAGCCATTAACTTTTGATACAAAACCTAAGGGGTTCCTTGCTTAAAACAGATTCCACTGCTAAATTCTTTGAAAATCATAAGAAATTTTTTTTATAAGCAAGAAGATTTTTAATTCATTAAAGTTTTCTAAGTAAGTCTTAATTTTTGAAAAACACTATTCAACCCCCCTTCTAGTATTTTTTTACCCTTTGGGACCTAACATTGAAGATTTGAAGTTCTAGGGTTTCTGTGAAAATGAGAGAGAGAAAAAGAAAACTCGAGCAAATATCAGAGATAGATTAAATGTTTTAAGGTGTTTTAGAAAGTAGGAGAGATAAAGTATATATACCCGCCTATTGACGTTTGAAAACTCCTCCCGAAAACACGCAATCAGGGAGTCTTTTCAGTTTTGTAACGACACGTCATCAGTGAGTGAAGAACTCCCTGAATAGTTGTCATCACTTTACTGAACGTAATCCCCTAATGCAGTTAAAAGAATTTTACCTTATCTTGATGCTCATTGTATATACATACCCTGACCCTGATGAATGAGCTGAATACCCTGACCCTGATGCACGAGCCGGATACCCTGACCCTGAAGCGCGAGCCGGATACCCTAACCCTGATGCGCAAGCCGGATACCCTGACCCTGATGTGCGAGCCGGACACCCTGACCCTGATGCTCCTTGACAGAGACCCTGACCCTGATGTTCCTTGACAAAGACCCTGACCCTAATGCAACAGTCAAAAACAAACACAAACAAACAAAAACACAGAATGTACAAGTATATATATATATATATATACATATTTACAGTAATAACACATATATAATCACATATCAATTGATTTCATCAGGAACTTATGAGATGAGTTAGGAGTACCAGAACTTATGCATTTGATACTCTGTGTTGTTTTAACTACCTTTCTGACAAGACTTTTGTCCAGATATTTCACTTTCACTTTGCATAACTCACCATGCCCAGCTCTCCCACAAGATTAAAGAAAGTGGCTTCATCAAGAGCCTTGGTGAATATATCTGCCAGCTGCTTGTTGGTAGGAACAAACTGTAGTTCTATAGTTCCATTCATGACATGTTCCTTGATGAAATGATATCTGATTTCTATATGTTTGGTTCTGGAATTTTGCATAGGATTTTCAGTAATGGCAATGGCACTAGTGTTGAAATTCAGGCCATAATCCATTAGCTAATTTTTCATCCATAGAATTTGTGCACGGCAACTTCCAGTTGCAATATATTCAACTTTATCAGTTGATGTTGAAATTGAGTGCTGCTTTTTGCTTAACCAAGATACAAGCCTTCCTCCTAGAAACTGACAACTTCCTATTGTACTTTTTCTGTCAATTTTGCATCCTCCAAGTCAACATCAGAATATCTCAGTAATTCAAATCCAGACTCCTTTGGATACCAAAGTCTCAACTCTATAGTGCCCTTGATATATCTCAAGATTCTTTTCACTGCAATGAGATGAGACTCCTTTGGGTCAGCTTGATATCTTGCACAAAGACATGTTTCAAACATAATGTCAGGCCTACTTGTTGTTAAATACAGCAGTGATCCAATCATTCTCCTGTAAGTCTTCAGATATACTTTCTTTCCATTCTTATCAGGGTCAATCTTGGTTACAATGGTCATAGGTGTCTTTGCTACTTTTGAGTCCTCCATGTCAAATTTCGTGAGAAGTTCTTTAGCATATTTAGTCTGATGAATATAAATCCCACTCCTATTGAACTTGAGCTGGGAGGGAAAGTTGAGTTAGTTAATCCTCGAGATCCAAGATTAATAGATGCTGATGCAATGCTTGCTCAAAAACTTCAGCAAGAGGAAGATATGGCTGCAGAACAAGAGAGGAAGGAGGAGGAGTCTAAGAAGAAAAAACACTCCACAAGGAAGACTAGTACAAGGAAGGTAGCTATGACCAGGAAAAAGACTTCAAAATCTACAGAGCAAGAATCTCCAAGGTCAACTGAGACTGCCTTGGTGGCTGTAAGTGGAATAACAAAACCACAAACAGTTCCATTAAGGAAGCCTTATAAAGTTGATATGGCTAGTACAAGTGAAGTGATCAAAGCCCTGAAGAGGAATACAAGAAATATAAATCTGGTCAAGGATGAAAATGGCAAGGATTTACTGCATATCTTTTTCAGAGATGGAGACTCTATGAAGTATGCTAAGCCAGACTTGGAGAGGCAATCAAAAGAAGACTTGGAATGGTTATTGTCTACTGTACTTTTTACTACAAAGCTCAACATGGAATTTTGAAGTCAAATCAAGAAGGCTATAAAGGAGATAAAGAGTGTGGACAAAGAGCCAACCGATCTTCCTAAACCAGTACCTCTTGGATTATGGTATGAGACTTTCCATGGTGAGAAAGTTTTCTTTGACTATAACAGAGATATCAACCGAGTGAGTGAAAATCATATAGAAGGATTTATTAAACTTCTTAGAGATGCAGAAGAAACAACAGAAGTTGTTCTCAAAAAGTTACTGATGGAAAGGTTAGAACAACTCAGGGAGAATAGAAGGAAAAGAAAAGAGTTGTTGAACTAAAGGTATGTTGTTTGCTGTGAAAGTTGTAATTTTATTTCTTTTTGAAGCCAGATTTATAGGATTTAAACCTGAGTCTTGGTGGAAGCTGAACAAAAGATCAAAGATCTTAGTTCAGAATACATTTGTAGTTAGTAATTCTTTATTCTTTTTCCAAGTAATTGTAATATTGAGTTTTGACATCATCATCAACCTTGAAATTATGCTTATCATTCTAATATTCATAATTAGGGGGAGATTGTTAGGTTTTAGAACATTTGATGATGATTGTCTTTAGATTACTTAGAATACAAATGTATAGAAAGTGTTAATTAGTAACAATGAAATTTTGTAGCCAGTAGTTATCTCTTTGTTTGTAATTCATTTATTCTTTGTAAAGAGATAAGATTATTTTTATTTGTAATTAATTGCTGGAATGGAGTATCGAAGCTTCAAAAAGTCAAGTTGTGTATTTGATCTGTTAGAGTTTGCAAAAAGGCTTATCAGAGACTAGAAGAACTGGTCAGAGACTAAAATGTTTTAACTGTCAGAGACTAGTTTTTCTATCAGAGACTAAAAGCTTACATCATCAGAGATTAAAGAAAAAGGAATCAGAGACTAAGCTGACGTCATCGGAGACTAAGCCTTAACGTGTCAGAGACTAAATAACACTATCGGAGACTACACAAGCTGACGTCATCAGGGACTAAACGTACCAGGGACTAAAAGAGTCATCAGGGACTAAATGTACCAGAGACTAAAAGATATGTCAGGGTCTAAAAGAAGCATCAGAGACTAATTGTGAATTAATCTCTGATAGATACAGAGTTCGAATTGAAAAAGGAATGTCTTCCACGTAAAGTAAAATATTATTGAAGACGTAGCTGGTAAGGAAACTAACCAGAAATCTGTTCCTATCAAAAAGGAAAGATTGTATTTGATTCGAATAAGGAAGCTGAATGTTATTCAGAATAGGAACTGAGTTAAATGTAATTCAGTTGTCATAGAAGCTGTAATTAGTTTTACAGAGTGTAATTCAGAAGCTGTATAGGTTTTTCATAGTTTTGTATCTTTTCCTATACAGAATAGAAAAGAAGCTGACGATTACATTATTGTGATTGTTAGGATTTGTATTCAATTGTAAATCAATAAAGCAATTGTTTATAAATTGATTCATGTTCTTGTTCTTTTTATTCCGCAAGAAAAGTTAATTTCTTTCAGAACAAGTAATTCGAAAAGATTTTAAAGAATTGTATTCAACCCCCCCCCCCTTCTACAAGTTCTCGGCATCTCACTGGGAAAACACTATCCCAAGAAATAAGATAACTCACCCATCAAGCTCATTTCATACTTGCTTTGCTTGAGTTTGGAGAACTTTTCACACAGTTTAGTGTCAGTGGATCCAAAGATAATATCATCAACATATATTTGAACCAAAATCAGATGACCTAGGTGTTGTCTAAAGAATAATGTCTTGTCGATGATACCTCTTGAAAACTTGTTTTCCACCAAAAACTTAGATAGTGTGTCATACCAAGCTCTAAGAGCTTGCTTCAGTCCATAAAGTGCCTTTTCTAATTTGAATACATGATTTGGGAATTTTGAACTTTCAAACCCTGGAGGTTGTTGGACATACACCTCCTGTTCCAATTTCCCATTGAGAAAAGTACTTTTCACATCCATTTGATAAACTTTGAAGTTTGAATGTGCTATATAGGCTAAGAAACTTCTTATGGCCTCAAGTCTGACTACTGGTGCAAAAGTTTCAGCAAAGTCAATCCCTTCCTCTTGAAGATAACCCTTTGCAACCAGTCTTGCTTTGTTTCTCATAACAATGCCAGCTTCATCCATCTTGTTTCTGAATACCCATTTGGTATCTATTATGATTCTATCTTTGGGTTTAGGTACTAACTTCCATACTTGATTTCTTTCAAACTGATTCAGCTCTTCTTGCATAGTCATTATCCAATCTACATCTTCAATGGTTTCTTCAAATTTCTTTATCTCTACTTGTGAAAGAAAACAAGCATATAAGCATTCATTAGATGTTGTTTTTCTGGTCTGCACTTTCTTGGTTGGGTCACCAATAATCAAATCTATTGTGTGACTCCTAGACCATTTGGGATTAGAGATGTATCTTGATAAGCTAGCTTGATTATCATCTCCTCCCCCTAAGTCTATGCTCCCAGCTTCTGATAAACCTCCCCTTGAATTAATGCTTAAATCAGTATTCAGATTATCCCCTGATGGAAGATCCCCTAATGGAGTATCCCCTGATCTGTTTTCCAGGAAATTGACTCTATCTGTGGAAGGGGCTTCTATTGGGTTTAGATTGACATCAAGAATGGATAAATTCTCCATTTGTCTGCACTCATCAGCTTCATTCTCTTGATAATCAGTCTCATCTTCATTTTCAAATCTGAGCTCTTCGAAAACCAGGGACTTCAAGTCTAGAAATCTCTTGATCATCAAAAGCTATATTTATAGACTCCATCACCACCTGAAGTCTCTTGTTGTAAACCCTGTAGGCCTTAGATGTCAGGGAGTAACCTAGGAAAATTGCTTCATCAGCCTCTTGATCAAATTTTCCTAAGTTCTCACCAAAGTTCCTTAGTATAAAACATTTGCATCCAAAAACATGTAGGAACTTGATGTTTGGATTTCTCCCTATCATTAGCTCATATGGTGTCTTGTTGTGAGCCTTGTTGATTAAGGATCTATTTTTAGTGAAGCAAGCAGTGAAAATTGCCTCAGCCCAAAAATAGGTAGGAATCCTTGCCTCTGCTAGCATTGTTCTAGCAGCTTCTATCAGGGTTCTGTTCTTCCTTTCCACTACACCATTTTGTTGAGGAGTCCTTGGAGCAGAAAATGTATGATTTATGTCTTTCTCCACACAAATCCATCAACAGCTGTATTCTTGAACTCAGTTCCATTGTCTATCCTCAAAATTCTAACCACTGACCCTGATTCAGTTTCCACTTTCTTAATATGGTCAATGATTTGTTGAGGTACTTCTAATTTAGAATTTTGAAACTTAACCCAAGTATATCTGGTGTAGTCATCCACAATAACCATAGCAAATCTTTTCTTTGACACTGGCATAATGTTGACAGGGCCAAAGAGATCCATATTAAGCATTTGAATTGGATCTTTAATCTTTGTGGCTTCCTTGCTGACAAAGGATGATTTCCTTTGCTTCCCTTGTTGACAAGCTGAACATAATCCTTCTTGAATGAATTCCATTTGAGGTAGTCTAGTTACCAACTCTCTCTTCACTAAATCATTGATAGCCTTGAAGTTTAGGTGAGAGAGCTTCTTGTGCCACAATCTGCTCTCATCAGGGGTTGCCTTGCTGTAGAAACATGATTCTCCACTTACTGAATTGAAATCAGCAATGTAGAGATCTCCTTTTCTTATCCCTAACAAAACCAGCTTCCCGTCATCCTCATTTGAGATCAAGCACTGATCCCCTTTGAAAGAAATGATGTATCCTTTGTCACATAGTTGACTTATGCTTAACAGGTTGTGCTTAAGCCCATCAACTAGTGCTACATTTTCAAATGAGGCATTCTCATTTTCTACTTTGCCATAACCAAGAGTCAATCCTTTACTGTTATCACCAAAAGATATTACTAGACCAACCTTCTCTTGAAATTCTGTGAGCAGGGCTTTGTTTCCTATCATGTGTCTTGAGCAACCACTATCTAGAAACCAGATTTGACTGTTTTTGACTTTTCTCTACACACAAAAAACATTTAATTTGTTTTTGGTACCCAAGTGGCTTTGGGTCCTCTAGGTTTAGTCATAGTTAATGGTAAAACAGTCTTTTCTTTATAAGTGATTTTTGATTTTGGCAAATTAAAAACTTTCTCATTTTTAAGAGCTTCAATGTACGCTTTTGATTTATCAACAATTTCCTTATTTTTACCCTTATGGGTGCATGCTTGAACAGAAGGCAAATCATCAGCATATAATATTGTGCCAGTTAAAATTTGTGGTTTATCTTTACACTGAAAAGATAAATGATTCTTACTACCACAATTCCAGCTCACTTTTCTAGGGGCTTCATGAATGGAAGTGAAATTACTATCCTTGTTTACACCTAGCTTACCATTCCTATTCTTTTTAATTTCCCCTAAGAGGCCTTTTTCCCTTGAAGGGCTACGATGGTCTGATGCACTCTTTCCCCCTTATGACTGTGTATCCACTGATGCACAGTCTAGTTCTTTGCTGACTGGGAGTTTGAGTGCTTTGGCAAAAATGGGTTTCTTGCCACTCCCACCACTTGTGGAAGCTTCACTCATTGGGAATATAATCCTTTTTTTCTAACTTTGTTGCAGCTTTCACAAACTAAATAGGTTGTATTGGCCTTTTACCAAAGCCAACTGCATTTTCAACCTCAATAGGAGGTTACTTCACTAGAGTCTCTCCATAGCCTAAGCCAGATTGGGGATCAGATTTTTAACTTTTCAATTGATCCTCCAATTTCTTGCTGGACTCATTCCATTTCTTTATGACTTCCCTTTCTTGAATCAGAAGATTGGAGGTCCATTATTCTATTTTAATAGCACAATCAAGGAGATTTTTAATCCTTGAGAGTTCTTTTTCAAGACTCTCAAGTCTAGTGAGTTCAGATTCTAAGAGAGTGTTTCTTGCAGTCAAATGCTCATTTATTTTCTACACTCTCTCAATCTCAGCTACTGCACTCTTCAGGGTGTCATAAAGATCCTTTATCTCACAAGTCATTTCCTTAACAGTTTTAACACAATCATTTTTAGACATGTTAGAGAAAATTTCAAGACTTGTGAGCTGCTACTATTAGTGGATGAGGCCATCAGGGCTAGGTTGACATATTCTTCATTTTCTTCTTCATCTGAATTAACCTAGTCCTTTCCCTCAGCAATATAAGCTTTTCCCTTGGAAGCATTAAGGAGGTCAAAGTACTTTTTCTTGTAATCCACTTCAGCTTCCTTTCCCCTGGATTCACCTTCCTTTGAAGTCTTGCGACACTCATTTGCAAAATGGCCCATTTTATTGCATTTGTAGCACTTTATTCTTGATTTGTCAATAAAGTTTTTAGTGCTATTGGGCTTCCTTGCTGAAAATCTTTTGGATCCTGCTGGCTTTTGAAATTTTAGCTTTGAAAACCATTTTTGCAAGAAAAGCCATGGTTTCATCCAGTTGCTCTAACTCTTCAGGAGTATATTCATCCTCATTTGAGTCAGCTTCGTTGTCCCCTTCAATTTCAGCATCCCCTGACTATTGCTTCATCAAGACGTTGGTCTTGCTTCTTTTTTGTCCTTCTTGGTAGCCATCAGGGCTACAGATTTAAGCTTCTTGGCATCCCCTGACATTTCAGATCTTCATTGAACTTCAAGTTCATATGCCTTTAGGGTGCCATAAAGCCTATCCAAGTTTAGGAGATTCATGTTCTTGGATTCCCTGATGGTTGTTATCTTAGGATCCCATGATATGGGAAGGGCTCTTATGAACTTTCTGTTCACATCTTTATTTGCATAGGCCTTCCCATATATTCTCGGGTCATTTACCAACCTGTTAAACCTGTCAAACATCTCAGTGAGTGTTTCACCATTTTTCATCGTGAACCACTCATACTGCTGTGTTAACAGCTACAATTTATTTTCCCTCACTTCTTCAACTCCATCACATAGGATCTGAATGGTATCCCATATTGACTTAGATGTTGTTAGATTCATGATACTATTTAGCATATCATCATTCAAGCCGTTATATAGAATGCCTATAATTTTGAGATCCTTCTTCACATTTTCTCTTTCCTCTAGTGTCATTTTATCAGTTGTCTTTGGAACTAATTTTTCTAGAATACTGACTCCATTGACGACTTCTTGAGGAATGAACTTCTTTGGAACACGAGGGCCTTCCTCCAGAATCTATAAATATTCATCATCGATAGCTCTTAGATGAATTACCATTCTTTGTTCGAGAAGAAGTATTTTCCCCTTTCTAACATGGGGACTTTACTATTTCCTACTTTGTTGGCCATTGAATAGTAGGCTCTGATACCAATTGTTAGAATAAAATAGACTCAAATGTTTATAATGGGGGGGGGGGGGGGGGGGGGAATTCAAACACTCAAAACTTTTTCTTCTTTTTCAAATTTTTGTACAACACGAAATAGCTACAACAGTTAGAAAAACAATAACAGATAATCAGATGAACACACGTATTCAAGTTAAAATAGATCTATTAAAACTTGAGGTTTTTCTGGAAATCTGATTAATCACAATTGTGATTAATTAGCTACAAATTCTCTAATGAATTACAGCTTCTAATTCACACTCACTAGCTTCTCACTTTCTTTGAAATATTTCTTTCTAGATATATTACAAAGCTGCTCTAGTGATTTGTATGCTTTAGTGTTTGTTGATCTGTTGAATTGATGTTTTGGTAATGAAAACTCTTTTGCATATATAGAAGATCAGTGGTTTAAACCACGTGCGTAGACGTGCTGCTCTTTTCAACTTTGCCGCATATATGTCACATCGTTGTCCTTTAGAAACTATGTGTCAAACTACTGCTACTTTTGTTGCTTCTTTTTCATCTCCTGATCTGCGTGCATTTAATGTTCGAGAGTTGTCATTGGACTAACAAACTTCAAGAGATATCTTTCCAGTTAATATTTCTTGCTTCTTCAACAAGCTTCATTGATTTGCGTGTTAGACCTGATGATGGGTGTATGCAGTCACAATCATCCACTGACGGTAAGCCTTGATGAGAACTTGATCAGTGCTTCTGGATCCCCTCATGGCTAGTCTTGTTAAAGACTGGATCAGTGCTTCGAACTTCACTTGAGTTTACTAAGTGCTTCTTGATCCCCTGATGTTATGACTCACGACATACACTGATGGCTTCCACTGATGCAGTGTTGAGCATTCCCCTTGACGGGTTAGCCTGACACTGTCATACCCTGATGTCTTACCCTGACAGGTGACATGTCTTGATCATGCCCTGACACGTTCCCCCTGATGAGTTTGGCCAGCCACTGCCATACCCTGACGCGTTTCCCTTTTGGGTTAGTCTACCTTTGTCATCCCCTGATGGGTTCCCCTGACGAGTTCTTAATCATTGAAGCTTTGTTTGGAATATCTGATGTGCGGAATACTTCAACTATTTTTGAGTAACAACAGACATTCCTCTTCACTTATCAAGTCCTTTAGAAATTCCTTTTTACGACTTGTTTTGTGAAGTGTTGATCATCCCCTGATGAATAAGTTTATCATTAGTGGATGCAAAACTTGTGCAGATATTAAGGTTTATAAAATACCTTAAGTATTTACAGATGCACAATTTATTCTATAAACATCATCATCATTATTTAGCTCTAACAGAACCCTGATAAAAGCTGCTAGAACAATGCTAGCAGAGGCAAAGATTCCTACCTACTTTTGGGCTGAGGCAATATCCACGGTTTGCTTTACTCAAAATAGGTCATTAATCAACAAAACTCACAACAAGACTCCATATTAGCTAATGATAGGGTGAAAACCAAGTATCAAGTTTCTACATGTTTTTGGATGCAAATGCTTTGTATTAAGAAGCTTTGGTGAGAACTTAGGGAAATTTGATCCAAAGGCTGATGAAGCAATTTTCCTAGGCTACTCCGTGACATCAAAGGCCTACAGGGTTTATAACAAAAGACTTTAGCTAGTGATGGAGTCCATAAATGTAGCTTTTGATGATCAAGAGATTTCTAGACTCGAAGACCCTGGTTTTCATGAGGAGCTTAGATTTGAAAATGAAGATGATTCTGATTATCAAGAGAATGAAGCTGATGAGTGCAGACAAATGAAAAATTTAACCATCCCTGATGTCAATCCAAACACTCTAGAAGCCCCTTTAACAGATAGAGTCAATTTCCTGGACAACAGATCAGGGGATCATCCATCAGGGCATGCACCATTAGGGGATAATTATAACCCTGATTTAAGCATTAATTCAGGGGGAGTTCTCTCAGAAGCTGGGAGCACTGACTTTGGGGGAGGAGATGATAATCAAGTAAGCTCATCAAGATACATCTCTAATCCCAAATGGTCTAGGAGTCACACAGCAGATTTAATTATTGGTGACCTAAACAAGAAAGTGCAGACCAGAAAAGCAACATCTAATAAATGCTTATATGCTTGTTTTCTTTCACAAGTAGAGCCAAAGAAACTTGAAGTAACCATTCAAGATGCAGATTGGATAATGGCTATGCAAGAAGAGCTGAATCAGTTTGAAAGAAATCAAGTATGGAAGTTGGTACCTAAACCCAAAGATAGAATCATAATAGGTACCAAATGGGTATTCAGAAACAAAATGGATGAAGCTGGCATTGTTATCAAAAACAAAGCAAAACTAAATGCAAAGGGTTATCTTCAAGAGGAAGGGATTTACTTTGACAAAACTTTTGCACCAGTAGCCAGACTTGAGGCTATAAGAATTTTCTTAGCCTATAAAGCACATTCAAACTTCAAAGTTTATCAAATGGATGTGAAAAGTGTCTTTCTCAATGGGAAATTGGAACAGGAGGTGTATGTCCAACAACCTCCAAGGTTTGAAAGTTCAAAATTCCCAAATCATATATTTAAATTAGAAAAGGCACTTTATGGACTGAAGCAAGCTCCTAGAGCTTGGTATGACACACTATCTAAGTTTCTGGTGGAGAACAAGTTTTCAAGAGGTATCATTGACAAGACATTATTCTTTAGACAACACCAAGGTCGTTTGATTTTGGTTAATATATGTTGATGATATTATCTTTGGATCCACTGACACTAGACTGTGTGAAAAGTTCTCCAAACTCATGCAAAGAAAGTATGAAATGAGTTTAATGGGTGAATTATCTTAATTCTTGGGATTGAAAATCAAACAAGTCACTGATAGAATTTACATTCATCAGACTAAATATGCTAAAGAACTTCTCAAGAAATTTGACATGGAGGACTCAAAAGTAGCAAAGATACCTATGGCCACTACAACCAAGTTTGACCCTGATAAGAATGGAAAGAAAGTTTATCTGAAGACTTACAGGGGAATGATTGGATCACTGCTGTATCTAACAGCAAGTAGGCCTGACATTGTGTTTGCAACATGTCTTTGTGCAAGATATTAAGCTGATCAAAGGAGTCTCATCTCATTGCAGTGAAAAAAAATCTTGAGATATATCAATGTCACTATAGAGTTGGGACTTTGGTATTCAAAGGAGTCTGGATTTGAATTGTTGGGATATTCTGATGCTGACTTTGGAGGATGCGGAATTAACAGAAAAAGTACAACAGGAAGCTATCAATTTCTAGGAGGAAGGCTTGTATCTTGGTTCAGCAAAAAGCAGCACTCAATTTCAACATTAACTACTGAAGTTGAATATATTGTAGTTGGAAGTTGTTGTGCACAAATTCTATGGATGAAAAATTAGTCATTGCCATTGCTGAAAATCCTGTGCAACATTCCAGAACCAAGCATATAGAAATCAGATATCATTTCATCAGAGAACATGTTATGAATGGAACTATTGAACTAAAGTTTGTTCCTACCAACAAGTAGTTGGTAGACATATTCACCAAGGCTCTTGATGAAGCCACTTTATTCAATCTAGTGGGAGAGCTGGGCATGGTGAGTTATGTAAAGTGAATGTAAAATATTTGGATAAAAGTCTTGTCAGAAAGGTACTTGGAACAACACAAACTATCAAATGCCTAAAGTTCTGGTACTCCTAACTCATCTCATAAATTCCTGATGAAATTAATTGATATGTGATTATATATGTTAATACTATAAATATGTGTATATATATTTGTGTATACTTTTTTTTTTTTTGTATTTGTTTTTGACTGATGTATCAGGGTCAGGGTCTCTGTCAAGGCACATCAGGGTCAGGGTATCCGACTCGCTCATTAGGGTCAGGGCATTCGACTCGCACATCAGGGTCAGGGTATCCGATCCGTGCATCAGGGTTAGGGTATTCGACTCACGCATCAAGGTTAGGGTATCCGATCCGTGCATCAGGGTCAGGGTATTCGACTCGCGCATCAGGGTCAGGGCATCCGTCTTGTGCATCAGGGTAAGGTAAGGTGTTTTTAACTGCATCAGGGGATTATGTTCAGTAAAGTGATGACAACTCATCAGGGAGTTCTTCTCTCACTGATGACGTGTCATCAAAGAACTGAAATGACTCCATAATTGCGTGTTTTCAGGAGCAATTTTCAAACGTCAAAAGGTGGGTATTTATACTTTATCTCTCCTACTCTTTAAAGAACCTTAAAACATTTAATCTATCTCTGATATTTGCTCGAGTTTTCTTTTTCTCTCCCTCCTATTCATAGAAACCCTAGACCTTCAACTCTTACAAAGTATCAATGGCACCCAACAACATTCAACAAATTCCGAGAAACTTGGTGGTTCCATCCACAAATTCTTCACGTTGCTCTAAGGCCGAGGGCGCCAATGATGACCTTCGATCAAAGACCGGGAAAGTCCCCGAAAGTGTGGACGAACTACCTTTAATCGATTTATTGAGCCGCAGACTGGAAAACGTTATGCACTTGAAAATGCAAGTGGCGGAGGAACAGAAGTCACCAGCTTTCATTGGCGGGGAGCTGACTAAAGTCTCCCTAGATGTGTGCTTCTCCAACATGGATGAGGTGAATGATTGCTTCAAGCCGATGATGAACTATCTACTCAAATCTGGGTATAGTTGAGCAATCTTCACTGATGAAGAAATGTCCGAAGAAGCACTTTCACAACTCTGGTCGAGTGTTAAATTTATGAACTCTTCAACAAGACCTGATGTTGTGAAAGGGATTTCATTCAAGATTTCCTCTGAGAAGGGAAAAATAACCCCTTCCAGAATTAACTCCGCATTGGGGTTACCTACACAGGACTTCGTGGAAGTACCTGATGATGCTGAGCTGCTCAACTTCTTGAGGGACTAGGCTATAATGCTACTCCTAGCACAGTGTTAAAGTTCAAGGACCTCAAGAGGGTTAATGTGAAGCGGGAGATTTCTTATCTTTTTGACACCATCACTAAGGTGTTCTCAGGTAAGTCCTCTAACTTTGAGGTAATAACCTCTTTAACTTTAAAAATAGCTTATGCAATAATTAGAAATGTAAATATAAATATTGGAAAATTGATTTTTGATGATCTTGTAAATAAAAAAGGTAGTGTTAATTCTAGGAAATCAGAAGTTTATTTTGCTAGATTTTTGTATATGATTATTAAGGAACAAATTACTAACTTCTCTTTTGAGAATGATATTATTGTACAGACCTACAAGCAAACAAAGAAATTGTTTGTAGAAATAGTAAAGAAGTTGAACACTGCAAAACCATTTGCTCTTCCACTGCATATGGAACAGGTAGTGCGTACTTCTCCCTCTACTTCCCAACCTGTAAATTCTTCTCCTTTAACTACTATGTCAGAAATCACAACCACTTCTTTGCCTTCCCAAGTAGTACAACCAATTTCCACACAACTACTCTCTATAGCCCAACCCATAGTCTCCCAAAAGACTATGGGGAATAAAAGAAAACCCAGAGAAGTTACCACATCAACTGAGAGGGAGCAAGGAGAGAGAGTGATTGGCTATAGGAGATTGAAGAAGAAAAAGGGGGCCACGAGTGTTACCCAATAGCCTAACCAGGCAGTATCCTCTCAAAAGGATACTGCTTTTGATAAGGAATTAAACATATTTCTAACTAGTTCCTCTCAAAAGGAATTAGTTATTGAAAATAGTCCCCAACCAGGGACACAGTTGAGTGAGGCACATACATAACCATAGCCCTTGATGAAACTAACATCAGGGTCTCTGAGAGGCACTTGCAGATAACTGACATAGTGAGTGCACACACAACTTCTTTTGATGGATCACCTCCTCATTCAGTGATCCAGCCAACACTCCTTTCTACACCACTTCCTTCTTTCTCTTTCTTCAGATATTATGACACAAACATTGAGTGTCATAAGATCAGATTCTCCAATTTCTTAATTCGTGGAGGAGCCAACACTCCCTGACACAGTGATTGATAGTCAACACACTCAAATGGTTGACTCATTTTTACTTGATACAATCACTGTTGATCAACCCGGGGACATAAATTCAACTGTATATACAACCGCAATAAGTTTTTATGTTCCCCCAAAAGTAAATACCTCCTCTATAGAAATATATACTTCTCCAATTGTACGTACACAAATTTCTTCCACTCTTCCTTTCACTTCTGTAGAACCAGTAACTGTACATAATTTACTTGAATTGACCACAGTAGCTGATCTCACAGCCCATAGGAGCCTTTCTAGGACAATTTTGAGTGAGGATGTGAGAATACTTAGTGAAGAGAGGAAAAGTCAAACCCCTGAGAGGACTTTGGCAAAAGGAGAGAATGAGAGTACTGCCTTAAAAGGCAAAGAAAAAGGAGAGTCTAAGAGTGATGCCTTAGAAGGCACAGAAAAAGGAGAGCAAGAGAGAGATAAGGATGAGATCCTTGTAAATAAAGAAAATAGATAAAATACAAATACTGTAAATATTGTTGATAATACCAGCTCCTCTGAAAGTGATAAAGATGATGCTCCAACAAACAATTTTTCACAATACATTAGAGTTGATTTATATTTTCAATAAAATCAAATGGCGGATACTGTATAGTTACTCAAACAGGAGCTCTCAAGAACCACTGATCCAATCTTGATAAAAGTGTTAAAATCACAAATCATGATTGGTCAGTCTATAGATATTGAAAACAAGAAGTTCTATACACACTTTTCCAAAAAAATCAACAGTGTACAACAAGTTGTCGACTCCCTTGTGACCAGCCAGACTCTACTCCAAATGAAGAAACAAGCCAATAATGTTGACAAGAAACATGCTGATCTCACCACTCAGATGTCAAGCATGGAAACTCTGTAACTATCCATGGCTGACACTCTAAACAAAGTTCTTCAAGTCACATCCCGATGCTCAATTCCCACTGATGATGCTGTCAAAAGGGGAGAAATCTACCAGGCCATTGTCAGGGGATGTTGCTGAGAAATCAACAATTTAATCATCAAAGGATGTGACTGCTCCTGCTCTTGCTCCAAAATCCAAGGACAAAGGCAAAAGCATCCTGATTAAGGAACCAAAGAAGAAATCATACACTCAATCAGGGCCTAAGCTACTTGGAGATGCCATAAAGACAACTGTTAGTGCAATATTAGCACAAGTGTTTGCAGAAGGGGGGGTTGAATACAAACACCTGAAACTTTTCGCACTTAAAAACTTTATACGGCTTATTGAAAACAGTCGAACAACCAGAAAAACTATATGGAATGAACACACAGATTCAAGTTAAAATAGTTATATTACAACTCGAGGTTTTTCTGGAAATCTGTATAATCACAAATGTGATTTACAGCTAAAAATTCTGTGAATAAAGTTCACAGCTTCTCACACTCACTAGCTTCTAATATTCTTTGAAATATCTCTCTCAAGATCTATTGCAAAGCTTCTCTCTAGTGTTTTGTGCTTCAGTGCTTGTTTGATCTGTTGGATGGATTCAATCAATCGTTATTTGTGTAATGAGAGCTCCGTTGCTTATATATCAATCAG
>CM025787.1:6939852-6957402 GCA_014636745.2 Centella asiatica | reverse complement strand
ATCAGTGCTTCTAGATCCCCTGATGGTTATTGACTAGATCAGGGCTTTGTCCTTCACTTGAGTTATACTCAGTGCTTCTTGACCCTGATGGTTATAGCTGACGGCATACACTGATGGCTTCCACTGATGTCATGTTGGTCATTCTCTCTGACAGGTTACCCTGATGGGTTTGCCTGACACTGATATGTCCCAAAGTGTTTCCCTGACGGATTAGTCTGCCCTCGTCATACCTTGATGGGTTCCCCTGACAGGTTCCCCCTGATGGGTTCCCACTGATGGGTTCCCCCTGATTGGTTCCCCCTGATGGGACTTAATCAACGTAACTTTGACTTAGAATTTCTGATGTGCGGAATTCTTTGTTTGCTTACAAGTAGCATCAGACATTCTCCTTCACTTTGTCAAGTCCTTTAAATGTTCTTGTTTTCTGACTTGTCTTGTGAAGTTATTAACTATCCACTGATGAATAAACTTATCATCAGTGGATGCAAAACTTGTGTTGATCTTAAGGTTGATAAAATACCTCAAGTTTTTACAGTTGCACAATTTATTACATAATCATCATCATCATCATTTATCTCTAACAACAACCCACTTTCCAACACCTGTTGAAGCTGTAATTGACGGGAAAGTGGAGCTGGTCTACCCTCAAGACAGGAAGCTCGTAGAAGCTGATGCACTCTATGCATAGCAACTTCAAGAACAAGAGGAGATGAAAATGGCAAAGGAAAATGAGGAAGAACAAAAGAAGAAAAATAGTGTCAGGCCAAGATCCTCTAGGAAACCTCAACCAAAAAGATCTCAAAATCCCAAAGGTTCATTAGGGGATAAAAACCAAGAAAGAACTAATAACCCTGATGCCACCAAACCCAAGTCATCCGAAGCCAAGGATCAAGCACCTTCTCCTATAACCATAACATATGGTCCACCTACTCTAGCTGAATCCCTAAGAGATGAAAGGCGCAAAAATCTGTCATTTATGTTCTCAATAAAAAACATAAATGTCAGGTTTAACAACAAAAGGGATCAGCTAATTTCAGTACAACTAAAGAGTAGGTCACAATTCACTGTAACAATGGACTGGTTTAGGAGAATGGATGCTGAACAACTGGGATTGATCCTGAACTTAATCTTCAAGTCATCAGTGGCTAATAGAGACTTGAGGGGGATAATCGAGAGGCTGAGGAGAGCCATCAACGATGAAAGGAGTCTGCCCACAGCCTTGGAGAGACTATTGAAGTTATTCTATAAATCCACTGATAGGTAGGAGAAAAGCATAAGGATCAAAGACATTGATGGCCTTGACCTGGAGGAGGCAATGCATGTTCTAAGCCAAATTGCTTATCAAAAAAATGAACATGTCATCCAGTTCAGAATCCTGCTGATACAGAGGGTGATAAAAGAGATCGAAGAAACCAGAGCCGATGATGGGAATGATGCTGCAATAAAGGATGTGCCACCAATAAAAGGATTCAAAGAATATCCTAAAATGATCACAAGCCCCATGGGAGTTGAGTTCAAAAATTCTAAAGGGGAGATCATTACCTTTTACTTGTCACAAATTGCTGCAGCCAACATACAAGAGATTAAATCTGTCCTTGAAGCTTTGGAATCAAGCAAATATGTCAACATTGTGAACTTCAAAAGACTTCTTCAAAGGGAGCTGGAGCAACTAGAAACAGGAGGGGAAGACAACAGACTCAGGATTCCTGATCAAAATCCAAATCAAAGAAGACAAGGCCTTGGAAGTGACTCTTAACTGATTGAATCAAGTCATCCATTGCCATTTGTCTCTGTTTGTCCCACAAGATGGTTTGTAGGGGGGGGGTTGAATACAAACCACAAAATTCTTTCGAATTTTGTGAGTTTAATGAATATATTGTATAACAAGTTGCGGAAATGAAAGAATACAATATATCACAAGTGTTTCTGAACTTTTATAAAAGAATGAAATATTACAAAAGTTCACTGATTTGAATGACCAGCTTCTAACAATCTTGTTGAAAACAACAGCTGCTCACTAGAATATGATTTCTAGCTTCTCTTTCTGTAAACCTAATTACAGCTGCTAACTCTCTACATATGTATGAAAGTGTTGTTCTGAGAGATATGTGATCTGAGATAAGATGTATTCTTGTTGTTAAACTCAGAGTTCTCAGATATCTTACCTCAGCTGCTCTATGTCTATTTATAGACACGGCTTCTATATACTCCAAGCTTCTATTCTGAGTTGTTTACCAAAAATATCTCTGTAGTTTATTGGTACTTGCAGCTCTGTCACACAACTTTCTTCATTATTCAGCCTCCCTTTGATGCCAGCCTGTTTATGTGATTTTTCTGGTGTATATTCACTGCACCAGCTTCCATTTTTCTTCTTGGAGTTCCCAAGATAAGATATCAGCAATATATATCTTATCTTTATGGGCTTCTCTGGACATAATTAGTCCAGCTTCAATGAACTTCTTGCTTCAAGTTGTTATAAGTTATCTCTGTAGTATTTCAACATGCTGTTTTGCAGGTTTCATGCTTATGGCTTTTCAGGTTTCATACTTGCAACTTGATGTGTGTGTGTGTATAACTTATTTCCTTGAAGCTTCCTTGGTAGCCAATCTCTCCTTATTGGACAACCATCCTTATCTTATTTCCACCGTCTTTAGCCATATGTCATCCCTTATGTTAGTGGAAATTTATTCTCTGATGGATAGTTTCTGGTTGCTTCAACATTAGTCTTTGATAAACAAACACTTAATCTCCGATAGACCGAAACTTAGTCTCTGATAGACAGAAACTTAGTCTCCGATAGTTCAAAAACTTAGTCTCTGACAGTTTAAAAACTTAGTCTCCGACAGTTCAAAAACTTAGTCTCTGACAGTTCAAAAACTTAGTCTCTGATAGGCTTTTAGTCTCCGATAGACAAAAGCTTAGTCTCCGATGGGCTAATTTTGCTTGATCAACTTTGACATTTGTTGAACTCTCCAAGTGTATTCATTGTAGTTTCTGATGTTTTCCTACAGTTTCTTGATAGTAGATTCTCATAGTGCATTACTGCAGGTACTTGTACATTTACAAAATTTTAACAATTCTAAGTGTTATACATCATCATCAAATGCTATAATTCCTAACAGTCTCAGCCAAAAGGAAAAGGGATCCTAATGTCTAAGTTTGTATATTTTTGGTGTAATAGATATAGGAAATATTTGTACAATGATATATATTTTTTTTAGATTAGTTCATACACAATTCTTTCGTGTATATAGTTTTGGTTTTGACATCATCATCGGTGCATCAAGAAAATTTATGGTTATCAAAATGATAATCAAAGATAGGGGAGATTGTTAGAGTTAAATAACGATGATGATGTTTATAGAATAAATTGTGCATCTGTAAATACTTATGGTATTTAATAAACCTAAGTATCCGCACAAGTTTTGCATCCACTGATGATCGATCTGATCATCAGGGGAGGAAATACTCTTCACTAAGTCAAGTCATCAAGGAAACTTCTAAGGGCTTGATATGTGAAGAGGAATGTCTGTTGTTACACAAAAACAGTTAAAGTATTCCGCACATCAGACATTCTAAACGAAGCTTCAATAATTAGAAACCGTCAGGGGAATCCGTCAGGGGAACCCATCAGGGGATGACAAAGGCAAACCAACTCGTCAGGGGAATGCGTCAGGGTATGGTTGTGGCAAGTTAAACTCATCAAGGGAAATTCATCAAGGCATGAACAAGACATGTCAACCTGTTAGGGGAAGACATCAAGGTATGACAGTGTCAGGCTAACCCATAAGGGAAACCCGTTAGGGGGAATGCTCAGCACTGCATCAGTGGAAGCCATCAGTGTATGTCATGAGTCATAACATCAGGGGATCAAGAAGCACTTAGTAAACTCAAGTGAAATTTGAAGTACTGATCTAGTCTTTAACAAGACTTGTCATCAGGGGATCCAGAAGCACTAATCAAGTTCACATTAGGGCTTGCCGTCAGTGGATGGTTGTGACTGCATACACCCGTCATCAGGTCTAACACGTAAATCAATGAAGCTTGTTATAGAAGCAAGAGATATAATCTGGAAAGATATTTCTTGAAGTTTGTTGGTCCAGTGACATCTTTTGAACATTAAATGCACGTAGATCAGGGGATGAAAAAGAAGCAACTAAAGTAGCAGCAATCTGACACATAGTTCCTAAAAGACAATGATGTGACATATATGCGACTAAGTTGAAAAGAGCAGCACGTCTAGGCACGTGGGTTCAACTACTGATCTTCTATATATGCAAAAGAGTTCTCATTCACGAAGCATAAATCCAACGGATCAAACAAACACTAGAGTAACTTTGTAATATATCTTGAGAGAAATATTTCAAAGAAAGTTAGAAGCTAGTGAGTGTGAATTAGAAGCTGTAATTCATTATAGAATTTTTCGCTAATTAATCACAGTTGTGATTAACTAGATTTCCAGAAAAACCTCAAGTTTTAATAGATCTATTTTAACTTGAAATTCGTGGGATTTTTTGGTATTGTTTTTCTAAGTATAGTAGCTATTTCCAGTTGCGCAAAAAGTTGAAAAAGAAGAAAAAGTTTTGAGTGTTTGAATTCACCCCCCCACCCCATTACAAACACTTGAAGCTATTTTATTCTAACAAATACTCGTGAAAAGATGAAAAGAATAAGAACAAAGAATTATCACGATTCGATTTAGTTAAAACCTTGACTAGACTTTGTTGGAGTTAGCCGCTCATAGTTGTAGAAAATTAAACCCTAGAAAAGAAAAATATGTGATATAATCTCCCCTATATAATGAGAGTCTCCTGATATATATACATTATCTTCCTATTTCTAACTTAAACTCCTAAATAAATCTTTTCTAAAAAGAAAGATAAAATAAAACAAGAATCCTATTAGAAATCAACTTCCTTATAATTTCCCTACTAATTCCCGCACAACTGGGCCTGCCCACGCTCTATGGAAAAAAGTCTTCTGTTGTCTTGTATTTTAATTTTCTACACAGTGTATAAAATGTTGGGTTTCGTAGTGTTAGGTCCCAAAGGGTAAAAATACTAGAAGGGGGGGTTGAATAGTGTTTTTCAAAAATTAAGTCTTGCTTAGAAAACTTTACTGATTTAAAACATTTCTTGCTTATAAAAGAGTTTCTTATGTTTTCAAAAAGTTTAGCAGCGGAATTTGCTTAAGCAAAGTACCCCCTTAGTTTTTGTAGCAAGGGTTAATGGCTAGAAGTAGTAAAGATAGTAAGTCTTTGCTGAAAGAGTTCAGCAGGACTTAAGCAAAGCACAAAACAAAGCAGGAAAGCAATATAAAAGATAAGCAAGAAAAGAGATGAGAATTTTTATAGTGGTTCGGACTAATTCTACTCCACTCTTCTTCTCTTTTACTTGAGAAGGCTACCACTAAAACTTGTTCACACAAAACAATTAGCAAGGGGACTCTTAGTCCGATTTACAATAGGTCACTTAGACCAAACTAGTCACACAGACTATTAAGTAGATTAAGATAATCTTGCTTGCTATCTCTAAGTAGAGTGCTCCTTGTTGAGCAGATTGATAGCACTTGTTCAAGCTTTATGATATCTTGCTGAAGTCTTTAATATGTCAGAGCATTCTTGGTTGTTCAGTAGTCATAAATGATATTTATGACTCTTATTTATACTACTCTAGAAAACTATCCGTTGGGAATTTGATAATAGATCCGTTGGAGTTGTACTGACTTTGATGTGACTTCTATCTTTATAGTTATCCTTGCTTAGCTCAAAAAGGTAGCCGTTATTTTGTCTTCTAGCTTCTTGAACAGTCTTCTAGAAGTTTACTAAGTAGGGATAAAGATCAACGAACTTTGTCTTTAACTTAGTCCTTGCTTATTTCCATTCTAAGCAAGACTATACTTAGAATATTTCTTGCATCTTCAACAACCTTCTTCAGCAGACTTCAATGGTGATCAAACTCCTTACTTAACTAAATAGTATATCCACCTAACAAGTTGGATATTTTTCTAAGTCCTTTTACAATGTTTAAGCAAGGACTATATTACATCATCAATTCTTATATATATTAAACAATAAATAAATGATCTAAGCAAAGATTATATAAGCAGGGGTGCAACAACAATCTCCCCCTAATTGATCATGTCAAAACGAGTTATTTTGATCACCACAGCAAGAACCAAAAATAATTTCATTTTATATCAGAATGTTTGAACTTACAAGATAAAATGAAATTAAAAGATAAAATTATAACTATTCAGCAGGTTCTTCTAAACCCTACTGATCTTCTCCTTTGCCAAAATTCAGCAGCTCTTGCCTCCGCCTTTCCTCCGCTTTCTCCTTTTCTCTTTTCCTTGCTTCCTTTTCCTCCTTCCTCCTCTGCATCTTTTCTTTCTTTTTGTTGTACTCCAGTTGAATTTCCTGTACCCTGAGTCGCTTCATTTGCAACTCGTACTGCTTGATCTTTGATTCTGATTCCTTGATACTTGCAAGTAACTTGAGACTTTCAGCAGGCCCTGACTTCATTGATATGACATCAGCTTCTTCAAGAGCCTTCTGAAGTCTCATGTATGGGGAAGGACTCATAATTTGCACAGCAGACTCAGGGATATGCTTGGGAAGTCTTTTTCTTTTTGGTACAGCAACCGGAGCAACAGCAGGGGTAGTTTCAGCAGGAAGATCAGTAGAGGTTCGAAGGATTAAAGTTTGATCTGCTTGTTCTTGCTGGGCTTCATGACCTCTCTCCCCCATTTTAATATCATCAGCCATAATGGGGAGGAAGTCAATCAACTTATTTAGAGTTTGCTCAAGCTTTTCAAGCTTATTTTCCATTTTAGTCAGCCTGGAGTCGAAGGCAGAATCAGCAAAGGTGGCTTTGGTAGCAGCAGTGTTCTCAATAGGAAGTCTTGCTAAAACTTGTTCTAGTTGGGCTTCAAGTTTAGCAAGCTTCTGCGAGGATGGGGAGGAAACCTTGCTATTAGCAGGTTGAGGTTCAGATTCAGCAGGTTCCTCTTCCTCGGGTGCCTCTCTTTCAACAGTATTTTCCTTGAGCTCCCCCTCAATAGCAAGCCATTCTTCAGCAAAAGTTTCTGGAGTAGGCTCCCCCTCGGTCAATACCCTTGCTGGAGAAAGGTGGTTGGGGCCTTCTTGAATGTTCTCAGCAAGGTAAGCCTTCGGATCCAAGCCAGCTGCCAAGGCATCTTCGATTAGCAGTGCCTTGATGAGTTCCTCTGATTGTTTTTCTTTTTCGCGTTCAGCAGGAACATCACCAAGGTCACTGTTGCTGCTGCTGGAGTCACTGGTCACCTTTATTTTTCCTTTCCCCTTAACAGCAATATGTTTTCGTGTGGCAGGAATGATCGGATCAGCAGGTGAATGGATAGCAAAGACAGGGAGGACAAGTCTTCGAACAGCAGAGGGTTTTGAGATCGGCTCAGTTGGCTTAGCTGTCTCTGCACTTTGCTCCTTTGGGGACACTGCTGATCTATCAATTTCACCAGTGTCATAATCTGGAGGAGGATTGGCTTTATTTACAATGTGGATTACAATCTCCACTTCAACAGGCCCTGTGATGGAGTCTGGAGTGTTAACAGACTCGGTCTCTATAAGCTCCAGAACTTCAGTAGGAGTGGCAGGCTCAGCTTCTGAAGTTTCAGCAAGGATTGGTTGCTCAGCAACAACGTTGGTCAGCAGCAACAACCTCCTCTGTGACTTCGTCGATCCCTTTGAAGAGTTCGTTGGAAGAACTCTCTTGAATATCAGCAGGAGTTGGAGACGGGTCAGCAGGGATATAGTTGTCGATTTCATCCCCTGCTAACTCAACTGTGAGAGGAACGGCGATGGGGATGTCTTCTTCTTTAGAGGGAGGCTCCACATTAGATCCTCTAGCAGTGATAGCTTCAGCAGCAGAGTCTTCATCATAGAGTTCCATGTAGAACTCGTATACTGCCCTCTCTTCTTCATCCAAGGTCGAAAGGTCAAATTCAGCAGGCGTGACCTTGGATTTCTTTTTGGGCCTCTGAATTTGAGCCGCTGCTCGCCTCTTCTTGTTGTGTTGGACAACAGGGATACGTCCGTCACTTCTAGCATTAGGGGTTAAAGATGTTTCGACTTGATCGGGGGACTCTACTGATCCCCTTGCTCTTCTTTCAACAGCAACTTTAGCAAGGGCAGCAAGGTTGCGCCAGTAGTTCTACAACAACGATGGGGTGATAACTTTGTTGCTGATCAGCTTCTTGGACTGGGTCCTTGCTTGGAAGTTTGCTCTGAGAATTCCCTTGATCAGCAGGGACATAGTTCATCCATGACAAATCTTCGTCTTCCTCTTGCTGGAGAAGGATTCAGCAAGGACTTCAAAGAAAATTTGAGCCCAATTGATTGGCTCCCCTGTCTTCAGCAAAGAGACGATTGAAATAACCCTTGTTGATGCCTCGTCCTGTGAGGTGAACTTACATGGCAAGGTCTTGTGAAGGATGTCCATCAGAAGGTCCCATTTCCTTGGGAAGTCCTTCCTCTTTTTATTGTTGTGGATCTTAACATACCCCAGATCAACAAAAAACTACAGGGGTGATAGTTGGTGGAGTCAGCAGACCCTGACTTGGCATCTGAAGAACTTTGGTAATGCTTGTTGGGGTGATGAGAACCAGCTGACCACTTGCACGTCCGATAATGTTGTGGTCTCTGACTTAGATAGTTGAGCAGAACCCTCTGATTATTTCCCCATATATGGGAGTATCAGCAAAGATTACATATCTTACCCCGCTGTCCCTCAGCAGGGTTATAACTTCGGTAATTTCAGCGTCTTGGATGTCAGCAAAGGAATCTAAGTCAATGATAGACTCAAACTCGATTTTATCCAACCAGTTGGCTATGTCTGCTGATGGTGATCGAAAAAGGTTGTCGGATAGGGTTTTCGGCAAATTTCAGAAGGGTTTGTGGAGTGATTATAGAGTGAGATCTGAGAGTAATTTCTTCGGTAAAAAATTTGAGAAGGGTGAAATGAGTTTATATAGGAGGTGAAAGAAGTTGAACGGTTTAGAGAGTGGTAACTGATATGAGAAGATGAAGAGTTAGTGGGAGAAAAATATTGGTAGTGGTGAGATTTAATTACCGAAAGGATAGCAACCGTAAAAAGATCATGGGGCAGAGTGGCATTTAATGCGGAGAGAGAAATAAACGGCTAAAGTCATGATGGACTATTTTTCTGGCGGTAATTGTGTAGAACGTTTCTTGATGTGGATGGACAATGATATGAATCAGCAAGGATAGTATCCTTGCTGATCTTGTAGCTTCCTTTTGAGGCGGGTATCAGCATAGTTTTGTGAGCAGCAGTTATCCCTTACTTATTTTGAAGTTCTCAGCAGGGTCTTGGAGTTGGTCTTTGTAATGGTGCTTTCATTGAGAGGTCTTCCCTTTTTCAGATATTTTCAGCAAGGTTGATGTAGATCTACAGCAGCATTTGTACTTTGTCAGCAGGGATTCTTCTTTCAGCAGCATATTTGACACTTCAGCAGGAGATTTACATAGTTCTTAAAACAACTCTTTTGTCTGAAGGTCTCCCCTTTTTCAGAATTTTTCAGCAAGGTCATTGTTGATCAGCATGGACTTTATCAGCAGCATCTTTGATCATTTCAGCAATGTGAAATATGTCTCTCAGCAGGGATTAAGAGGTCTGCTGAGACATCAGCAGTACATCATCTTCTTCTAAAATTAATTTGCTAAGAATAAAAGTCCTTGCTTAAGCAAACAAGATGTTAGTAGCAAAAAGCTTATTCACAATTTAACATGCCTAATTCACTTATTAGTTTACTAAAATGATTTTCATCCAAGGGTTTTGTAAAAACATCTGCTAATTGATTTTCAGTGGGAATATAGCTTATCTCTATTGTACCCTGTTGAACGTGATCTCTAATGAAATGATGCCTTATATCTATATGTTTAGTTCTAGAGTGCAAAACAGGATTATAAGCAATGGCTACAGCACTAGTATTATCAAAAAAATATAGGGATAGGCTTGAAATCAAACCCATAATCAGCAAGTTGATTCTTCATCCACAGAATTTGTGTAACACAACTTCCTGCTGATATGTACTCAGCTTTAGCAGTGGATGTTGATATGGAGTTTTACTTCTTGCTGAACCATGAGACAAGTCTTCCTCCTAGAAATTGGCATGTACCACTAGTGCTTTTTCGATCAATTTTACACCCAGCAAAGTCAGCATCCGAGTATCCAGCAAGATTGAAGTTAGAATCTTTTGGATACCATATTCCTAAGTTAGGAGTTCCTCTGAGATATCTGAAAATTCTCTTAATAGAAGCTAAATGTGATTCCTTGGGGTTAGATTGAAAACGTGCACAAATACATGTAGCAAACATAATATTTGGTCTACTAGCAGTTAAGTATAGCAAGGATCCAATCATACCTCGATAACTTGTTACATCTACGGATTTACCTTGCTCATCTTTGTCTAACTTTGTTGCTGATGACATGGGAGTCTTCATTGGACTTGCTGTTTCCAATCCAAACTTCTTCAGCAGGTCTTTAGTGTACTTGGATTGGTTGATGAAAATTCCATCACAGCTATGCTTAATTTGGAGTCCAAGGAAGAAATTCAACTCTCTCATCATGCTCATCTCAAACTTACTCTGCATAAGCTTAGCAAATCTTGCACAAAGTTTTTCATCAGCAGAATCAAAGATTATGCCATCTATATAAATTTGTACTAACAATGTTTTTTCTTTATGCTTTTTAATGAAAAGTGTAGTATCTACTTTACCTCTACTAAAACCTTTATCAATTAAAAAAGAAGATAAAGTATCATACCATGCACGTGGAGTTTGCTTAAGACCATATAAGGCTTTATCAAGCCTATATACATGGTGAGGATTAGCATGATCAACAAAACCTGGGTGTTGCTCCACATAGACTTCCTCCTGAAGTTCTCCATTTAGAAATGCACTCTTGACGTCCATTTGAAACACCTTGAAGTCTTGATAAGCAGCGTAAGCAAGAAAGATCCTTATGGCTTCAAGCCTTGCTACTGGAGCAAAGGTTTCATCATAGTCGATTCCTTCCTCCTGAGAATAGCCCTTAGCCACAAGTCTTGCCTTGTTCCTTGTGATGATTCCATCTTCATCCATCTTATTTCGGAATACCCACTTGGTGCCAATTACTGCATGATTCCTTGGCCTGGGAACAAGATTCCACACTTTGTTCCTGCTGAATTGGTTTAACTCTTCTTGCATAGCAAGGACCCAATCAACATTAGCAAGAGCATCCTCAATTTTCTTAGGTTCCATTTGGGATAAGAAGCTTAGAAAACTACTTTCATTTTGAGCAGATCTTCTAGTCTTTACTAAACTTGTAGGATTTCCAATTATCAAATCTTTTGAATGAGACCTGATCCATTTCATCCTTCTCGGTAGATCTGTTCGGATGTCTTGCTGTCTTAGTTCCTTCAAGTTGGGTTCATCATCTTTTACTTCAGTAGGGGTGCTATCCAATGAATCAGTGCTTTCTGAATGTACTTCAGCAGGGTCTTCCTTAGTCTCTGTAGCCTGTTGATTCTCATTTGGTTCCTGCTCAACTATAAGAGGGAGTGAACCACTTGGTTCCTCATGGTTAGTTTCATCAAAAACTACATGAACAGATTCTTCTACTGTTAGAATCCGCTTATTAAAAATACGAAAGGCTTTGTTGTGAGTAGAGTACCCTAAGAAAATACCTTCATCAGATTTTGCTTGAAATTTAGTTAAGTACTCCTTACCATTATTGTGAACATAACAAGGACATCCGAAGATTCTGAAATAGCTTATGTTTGGTTTTCTTCCTTTCCATAGCTCGTATGGAGTTTTGCTTAGTGTTGGATGAATGAGTGATCAATTTTGAGTATAGCAAGTAGTGTTCACTGCTTCTGCCCAGAAGTACTCAGGAAGTCTAGCATCAGCAAGCAATGTTCTTCCAGCTTCTTCTAAGGTTCTATTCTTTCTTTCAACCATTTCGTTTTGCTGTGGAGTCCTTGGTGCAGAGAAGTTATGAGAAATTCCTTGCTCATCACAGAACTCAGTAAAGCCTCCAAAGTCGAACTCTCTTCCATGATCACTTCTTACTGACTTGATTCTGAGTTCTTTCTCATTTTGCACTTGTCTGCTGAATTTCTCAAACTCTGCTAATGCATCATTCTTGTGAGCAAGAAATAATGCCCATGTAAATCTTGTGAAATCATCCACAATAGTGAATGCATATTTCATTCCACCAAGACTACTTGATATAGGGCCAAACAAATCAAGATGTAATAGTTGGAGGGGCATAGAATTTGATTTTTCAGGTTTGCTTAAGAAAGATTGTTTTGTTTGCTTACCAAATTGACAAGCTCTACATGGTTTCTCTTTATCAAAGGAAAATTTAGGCAAACCTTTTACAAGATCTTTAGCAGCGAGTTTTGAAATAGTTTTAAAGTTTAAGTGTGAAAGCCTCTTATGTTATAACCAACTAGCATCTGCTGAAGCTTTAGCAAGAAAGCAGGTTGTTTCAGCAGGACTTAGCTTAGCCAAATCTACTACATAAACATTCTCATTTCTTGAACCAGAAAGCTTCAGAGAATTTGTTTGAAGATCTCTTACCTGACATTTATTGTCTAGGAAGGTGACCTTATGCCCTTTATCACACAACTGGCTTATGCTGAGCAAGTCGTGCTTGACACCCTCCACGTAGGCAACCTTGTTGAAGCAGACTAACCCATTTCCTGTTGAATCATATCCCGTAGTCCTTCCAGCACTATTATCTCCAAAGATCACTTGTGGTCCTTCCATTTCCTTGAAATTAGTGAGTAAGGCTTTATCTCCTGTCATATGCCTTGAACATCCACTGTCCAAGTACCAAATTTGTTCCTTGCTCACAACCTGCAAAACATAAGCAATCACTTTGGTACCCAGTAAGACTTGGGTCCATTAAGGTTAGTACCCTTGGGGACCCATACTTGTCTCATTTTTGGTTTATGAGACCAACCAGTATAGTTAGGGTCAGCAAGGCAAAGAGAAGTTATGTGGCCAATCCTATGACAACGATAGCATCTCAGATGCATCATGTTGTGATGTGTGTGCTGCTTACCTCTTCTCTTGGGTTGAGGTGGTTTCCAATGTTTGTTCCCAACTTTACCCTTGCTAAATTCTAAATTCCTCGCATGGTTGTAATGATGAGTAGGAAGAACGTAGTTCTTGCTAAACTTTCCACCACTGGTCCGTTTAGCACTACGTCTCTGCTTATAGTTACGGCCAGCAGGGAATTTATTCTTTAGCAAGGTAACATTTCTGTTACCTTTGGTTGCAGTAGGAAGCACACACCCTGCTGAATGCACAGAGATCGTTCTGCTGATAGACTTAGCATCACTTTCTCCACTCTCTTCAGCAAGGACTTCGCAAGTCCCGGAGCCAATTCCACTTCGATCTAGCATGCTTTTTTGGCTTTTAACAAAGCACATGCATTTAAAGAAGATTTGTTCCATGAGGAGATTGTAGCAGTTAATTCCTCAACTTGGGAGGATAACTTAGACTCTCTCTCTTGAGAGACTCTGAGATGCTGTCTAAGCAGAGTCCTCTCATCATCAGTAGCAAGTAACTCCAAATTCTCAGCTTGCACATTCTCAAGTGTAAGTAAGATTTTAGAATTCTTGCTCCTTAGTTGATCAGACTCTGCTGAAGCAATTCTCAGCAATCTTCTATATCTATGCCACTGAGATGCAACATCTTTGAGCAAAGATCGCAACTCAGCTTCAGTAACATCAGGAGAGTCAAAATCAAATACCTCAGTAAGGTCGACTTCCTTGGTTGGTTTGGATTCTCTTGCCATTAAGCAAAGGTTGGCAGTCTCTGGTCCGGAGTCTTTTGAATCACTTTCACTCTCACTCCATGACTTTTCAGCAAGAAGACCTTTGTCTTTCTTGAAGTTTGAGGGATTGTTCTTTTCTTGATATTTCTTCTTGTAGTATTCTTTTCCCTTGCTTTTGTCGTTAGCAGGGAGTTTCTTTTCCTCTCTTGTTAGGTTTCGTAGTGTTAGGTCCCAAAGGGTAAAAATACTAGAAGGGGGGGTTGAATAGTGTTTTTCAAAAATTAAGTCTTGCTTAGAAAACTTTACTGATTTAAAACATTTCTTGCTTATAAAAGAGTTTCTTATGTTTTCAAAAAGTTTAGCAGCGGAATTTGCTTAATCAAAGTACCCCTTAGTTTTTGTAGCAAGGGTTAATGGCTAGAAGTAGTAAAGATAGTAAGTCTTTGCTGAAAGAGTTCAGCAGGACTTAAGCAAAGCACAAAACAAAGCAGGAAAGCAATATAAAAGATAAGCAAGAAAAGAGATGAGAATTTTTATAGTGGTTCGGACTAATCCTACTCCACTCTTCTTCTCTTTTACTTGAGAAGGCTACCACTAAAACTTGTTCACACAGAACAATCAGGAAGGGGACACTTAGTCCGATTTACAATAGGTCACTTAGACCAAACTAGTCACACAGACTATTAAGTAGATTAAGATAATCTTGCTTGCTATCTCTAAGTAGAGTGCTCCTTGTTGAGCAGATTGATAGCACTTGTTCAAGCTTTATGATGTCTTGTTAAAGTCTTTAATATGTCAGAGTGTTAGAGCATTCTTGGTTGTTCAGTAGTTATAAATGATATTTATGACTCTTATTTATACTACTCCAGAAAACTATCCGTTGGGAATTTGAAAATAGATCCATTGGAGTTGTATTGACTTTGATGTGACTTCTATCTTTATAGCTATCCTTGCTTAGTTCAAAAAGGTAGCCGTTACTTTGTCTTCTAGTGCCTTCTTGAACAGTCTTCTAGAAGTTGACTAAGTAGGGATAAAAAGATCAACGGACTTTGTCTTTAACTTAGTCCTTGCTTATTTCCATTCTAAGCAGGACTAGACTTGGGATATTCTAAGTACATAAAGGTCCTTGCTTATTTCCATTCTAAGCAAGACTATACTTAGAATATTTCTTGCATCTTCAACAACCTTCTTGAGCAGACTTCAATGGTGATCAAACTCCTTGCTTAACTAAATAGTATATCCACCTAACAAGTTGGATATTTTTCTAAGTCATTTTACAATGTTTAAGCAAGGACTATATTACATCATCAATTCTTATATATATTAAACAATAAATAAATGATTTAAGCAAAGATTATATAAGCAGGGGTGCAACAACACATAGGATAAAACGCAACAGAAAAATACGATTTAAAAAAAAACGAAACCCAAACCCGAGGATCTATGCGAAACAATTTAATACAGATAGTTTAAGATTTTACCGATTAAAAGTGCAAATCTGAAGCTTTGGTGAAGGTGTTGATCGTCTCCAAATCTTTAACGCAATCCAACCAGACAACGTCTCTACGGTATCCACACGAACACCTACGAACCGTCTTACGATCCGAACAAGGAGAGTTACAGTACTAACTGTATAATCTGTATCTCTCTTAACTCTAGTCTCTCTCTTTTGAGCGACTAGGGTTCTTAGAATACGTGAAGCGTTAGTTAGAGAGAATGGCTGATATATCATATATATATATATAGCCTTTTATAGAGTAATTCCAAAATCTAATCTAATTAGGAGACTTAAAATCCAAAATTTATATTTATTAGATATATATTTAATCAAGTCTCACTTAATTAATATATATATTCGTATTTCCTTCCAAAGGACTCTACTTCATACAGATTATATATATATATATATATATATATATATATATATATATATATATATATATATATATATATATATATATATAATTTAAAGCCATAATTTAATTAAATCAATCTTATTGATATATTAAAATTATTGACTTTTAAATTATATCTCATTGACGAATGTTCTTTGTGTGTGACCCTGTAGGTTATTATTACGTTGGCAATAATTTTAAATCATATTATAAAATTATAAACAGTGAGTGGCATCTAGTAATACATCAATGTTACCCAAGTAATAATAAAGTCATAGATTTGACGTTACCTTTCGTGACCAATGTTTCAATGTAACTTAATCCTTTTAACCATGATATCTAAGATTAAATTCAAGGCATGGATGTGTCATCCTCTTCATAATTTAATCTCAGTTTTCTTGATCAATGAGTAAACTATATGAAACAAATCTCTATTTGAGCATGGCCATGCATTTCATAGTCTCACTCAATCAAGAGGCCTATAGATATCACCCCTAATTTATAGGAGGGTTAAATTCCATCTACATCATTCCCATTTCTCACATAACTCATTATGCATCCAACAATCACCTTTATTGACTTTTGATAATGTCAAAACGCATAACTCCTTATGTATAAATGTCATGACTTCAGGTCTAAAGACCATTACATCATTGTCACTATGAGAATTACTTATGACACATAGCATAACGCTCCATGTAGAATTCTCATGGTGGGTCTGTCCAGTACAATGTTCTCTAACATATACCTATGTATCAACTTAATATATCTCGTATATATTTATGACCAATGAGATATGGCCATCAGTTAATCCACATACTAGTCTCAATGTATTATTGTTGTTCCACTGACAATGATACTCGACTAGGGACATTTAAGAATAATGATACATTACATACTTATATGATCTCATATTCAAGTCACATACTTGAATCCATATATGTGACGACCCCATAGTCCCATACCGGACTAGGGCATCATCATAAGAAGGTAAAGATAACCATTCATCCATTCATAAATAAATACTGAATAGAAACAGCATTTAAGAATTATTACATCCCAAGAATTAAGTGATTACAGCGGAAGCTATTACATCATTTCCTAATAACAAAATAAATCTCATCGACTCTTCGAACGTCTTCCTTCTTTCCTTCATTCGTTCCTTTCTTTCCTTCATCAGTTCTATCAAAAAGATAAACACTTAGCAGCTTATCACCTTTGCTTTCCCCTTGTCAGAGGGTTCAGCTTTAGCTTTCTGTCCTGCAAATCATTAACATTCAACATGGGTGAGCGTTTTACGCCCAACAAGTATATACACGTAGAGGCAAATATGAATAATTCAACGAATTTCATCTGGAATCAAAGGAGAGAAATTCAAATTCTGTTTGTGAGGCTTGGTGAAGCAATACCAAGACCTTGGAAACCTTTAAAATCTTTGAGGATCCACTGATGATATACAACTTGTGATCCCCCCTTGAAGAAAGTCAGGTATACACCTGATCATAACATTCTCAAATATCCAACGGGGGCTACACCCGTGGATCTGCTAACCATACAGTACACAGCTGGCCAGGCTGGACCGCATGATCCCTCTGAGTGACTACGTAGTCAAATAACATTTCTTCTTGGTCAGGTGAAGAACACATCAGCACCTTTCCTTTCCTTTTGTCAACTATGTGGCATAACCCCCATAAGGGGCATCATTCACATTCTCATTGCACAGATATAAGATTGAAAACATAGCTGAAATTCAAAGCTCATTTATATCCATGCATCATCATTCATATCATGCTAGCAGAATCAAAAGCATAGCATGCTCATGCATCAGAACA
>CM025787.1:6913366-6938034 GCA_014636745.2 Centella asiatica | reverse complement strand
CTACTTATTCCCCTACCCTTCATTTGATCGGTCCTTACTATTCCTCTTTAGCAAAGACTTTATCATCATTACTACTTTAAGCAATTATATTTTTTTATTAAGGGGTATTTTGCTAAAACTCCGTTGCTAACTGTTTTCAAAACTTAAGCAAGATCTTTTATAAGTAAGAAGTTTTTAATATGCTATTTTTATAAGCAAACTTTCAATTTTTTCAAAAACACTATTCAACCATGTTCTAATATTCTCTTTAGGAGCTAACAAAACCAAAATAAACTAAAAAAAATGGACCAAACTGAATAAAATTAAGTCGACAAAGAACCAAAAACTAATAATTTGTAATTAAAAAAGACTGATAAAAAATTGGTCATTTATAGTTTTAAGTTTTAAAAAATCGAAACCGTCTGTTTCAAATTTAATAAATGTAGGATTATATATATTTATATATAGATTTAATGTAATTTTATAGTTATTTTGTACAATATTATTAATAATTTAAGTTTATAAAAATATAATAATATTTTTTTTACGATAACTACTTATTCTTTTATGTATCAAATAAACTCATACTAGTTATAATAAAATTTACGAAGTTGTAAGTACTAACAAAAATATAGTTGTAGAGATTTTATAGTATTAATATTAAAATTATAATATTTATAAATTTATTAATTTGTAAGAAAATCAATCTTAAAACCGACTTATTATTACATAAAATCAAAAATTAAAAACCAAAAAGTCGCATAAAAATAATTGGTTTTAATTTTGTTAATTACGAAACCAAAACTTTCGATTAAAATTTTTCTTTCAAAGAAAAACCGACTTAACCTACCGACTATTGTGCATTTCTATCTCACAAATGGGCGGCGTGAAGACAGAGATGGAAAGGTTAAAACGAGAAGCATTCTACATAGTCCAGCAATTTCGTCATCTGGCCCAAGTTTGACGCGATAGAGCAGACACTCAGCAGGATAATTTTTTTTTTATTTCTTTTACCTAAACTAAATTATATTCCCTCCGTTTAAAAAAAATAAAATATTAAGGACTAAAATTTGTTTCAAAAATATATTTGCATAATTATTTTAATAATGTAATATTTTTTAAAGTTTGTTATTATAATTATTTTATTTTATTTTTAAGTGAACATTAATAACAAATTTTATGATAAAAAATTATTTTATATATATATATATATATATATATATATATGTTATTCTTAGTCAAACATATAATATTAATATTATTAAATTATTACTTTTTTTTTGTGATATTTATTAAGGTTCATGTTCAAATATTACTATTTCTTGCAAAACAAAGAAAGTTACTATTTGAGCTCTTAAAGAGAGACCAATATTACTTCGTTTCCTACAACTTAGAAAAGAAAACTCCTTTTCTTCTATTTAAGTCATCTCATTTTAATATTTTATCAATATATTCAATTTCTGTTCATCATGTATAATTTTAATGATATTTAAATTAAATAATTATATTTGTTACTAATTTTATAATTAAAATCGTGAAACACTTATTTTTTATTTTTCTTCTAAAAGTTAATGTGAGAACCCAAAAAATTTTAAATACATTTTATAATAAGAAATAATTTATTTTGTGTTATTATATTTTTACATGGAGGCTAGTCTTTTAAATATGAATGATAAATTCATATCTTCAATAAAAATTTTGATGATGATGTGATATCCATGATGATGAGGTTAAGTTCCTTAAAAAGGTATCAAAAAGGGGATTAGCAAATCCCATATAAGATTATATCGAACAACATGGAGGAAGAGGAGAGAGTTACGTAGTATTTGTGATTACGTGTTTGATTAGAAACTGTTTAGGTGGCTAAGTTTTCATGCATGTAGGACAGCAGCTGTATGCTGTCAAGAAGTCATGATGAATAGCCGTTTTACCGTCCAAATTAACCAATCGTTTTATTTTAATGCGTAACCTTAGTTCACTGCTCTTGAACTCTATAAATACCTCATTCGAGATGAAATTTTAACCCTTTTACCAAAATTTCTCTCTTCAGAATTTCGCTTAAATATACCATCTCCATAAATTTTCAAGTTTTTCTTTCGGAAAAATTATTCTTAGAGCAGCTTTGATCTCACTCTTAAGAACAAAGAGGTAAGAACCTGGAACCCTACTCAGTTTCTTTCGTGCATAACATCAAAGATTTATGCTAAGTTCATACTCGTTTGCATCTCCATGAGTCATCCTAGGTTAAGTTTGCTCATGATAAACCTTCCATGGTAGCAGAGACAAGCTCTAATGTGAGTCTTTGATAAGATAATTTTAGTCTTTAATGAGATATTGTGAGCCTCTGACGAGATATTCGTAGTCTCTGATGAGATATTCTGTTAATCTCTGATGATGACGTCAGCTTTAGTCTCCGACAGGCTAAAGTTTAGTCCCCGATGACATCATTAGTCTCCGACGAGTTATTTACTCCCGGATGACGTCAGCTTTAGTCCCCGATAGGCTAAAGTTTAGTCCCTGATAACGTCATCAGTCCCTGATGAAAAGTTAGTCTTCGATGACGTCACCCTTAGTCTCCGATAGAATTAAGATGACGTCATCAGTCCCTGATGAGTAGTTAGTCTCCGATGACGTCACCTTTAGTCTCCGATAGAATTAAGATGACGTCATCAGTCCCTGATGAGTTGTTAGTCCCTGATGACGTCATTCCTTAGTCTCCGATGAGCTAAGTTCAGTCCTTAATGACGTCATTCATAGTCTCTGATGAAGGAAATTTCATAGTCTCTGATAAAGGAGATTTCTTAGTCTCCAATAGAAGAAATTCCTAATCTCTGATGGGCAAAATATATTAGTCTCTGATGGCTAAGGATATCAGTCCCTGACGAGTTTGTTAATAAGAAAATTATTCCCCGATGCATAGTCTGTTGTCAAGATTATAAAACATTATTTTCTTAAAATTATTTTATGTTGTTATTCTTTAAAACAGTAAAAGTTTAAGGACATCACATACATGTTTCCTTTCATAAATTCTTATTAAAATATTGAAATATTACTTGCATAATTTACATAATCTATCACTCACCAGTAAGTTGAATTTGAAACTTTATTGCAAAGGACCGAGGCAAGTATATTCACAATCTTATGTTATTGCAAGTTGATGCAAGTATATTATCACTCTTATGCTTATTTCAGTTAAGCGCATGATCAATTGATCCGATATGCACACAAAGTTATAAAATTTAATTTCCTTGTAAATCATAATGCTATACTTTAATTTCTGCTAGCATGATATGAATAAAAGTGCATGGATATAACGAAGTTTTGCTCTTTCAGCTATTTTTTTTTATGTTATATCTGTGCAATAAATGAGAATGTTATGTTCCTTGAATGATTGTGCCACATGGATGGCTAGAGGAAAGGAAAGGTGTTTATTTGTTCTTCACCTGACCTAGAGGAATTTTATGTGACTACGTACGTTCACACAAGGAGGGATCATGTGAGCACAGTTAGGCCAGCTGTATACCGTATGGTTAGCAGATCCAGCGGTTTTAGCCCCTGATGAATATTTTTTTTTACTTCAAGGAAGTTATGCTTTGTTTTAAGAGGGATTACACAATTGTTTATCCTCAGTAGTCCTAAAGATTCCTTAAAGATTTCCGAGGCATTAGTATTGATTCACTAAGCCTCTTAGCAGAATTGAATTCTTTTGAAACATTCTAGATTTGCTTTTCCCAAATTATATATATACTTACTGGGCGTAAATCGCTCATTCTTGTTGAATTTTTAATGCCTTGCAGGACAGAATATAAAGGTTGAGCCCTCAAACAAGGGAAAGACAAAAATGATTGGTTACTGAGGTTGGCTAGCCTTGTAATGCCAATAAGGAGGGAAGAAAGGAAGATGATCTGAGAAATGATGTTTTGTATTACAATATAGAAACAGAATAGCTTCCGCTGACAATATAATATTTTGGGTTGTAATAACTCTTTATTATCGTTTCTTTCAGTAAATATTATGTGAATGGATGTGTGATTATCTTTTCCTTATTTTGACGAAACCCTGATCCAGTGAGGGATTATGGGGTCGTCACAGTTAAGACTAAGTTACTGAGTTTTTTTAAGATAGAAAAAAAAGAAAAGAAATGGTAAGAAACTCTTTTTATTTATTTATCAATTCTAGTGTTATTAAAATTTTTATAAGTTAGAAAAGAAAAGAACTTGTAAGAAAAGTTTGTTACTTTTATTGCTTATATTTTCTAGCCAAAATTAATTTAAAAAAAAAACAGAGGATGATAAGTCTAAAATGTACTTGTTATTTTCAACTTATAATTTATAATATTAAACTAGTGAAATGCTATAATTATAAATCTGTTAATTTTTTTTTCCTTTTTCTATCCAACTCAAAAATATAAAAATAATTTTTTAATTTTCTTTCAAAAACTCAGTAACAAAGCTCTTAAAAAAAATTAAAATTTTTTATTCTCGTCGTATTTTATGATAAATAAAATTTCTATATTTAAAACCCAGTTAACCTAAAAAAGAATAAATAAAAGCCCATTAAAATTGCATAAAACTCCCAAGCACTATCTAATCTTTCCTCTTATTGCCCCTGCATCTGCCCTAAACGGAGGGAGTAGAAAAAGTCGTCGCGGACATACTCAACGTGCCATATACCATATACCATATACCGCATACTATACATTTATCTGCCGCCTCCTATTCCAGATTTCGATCGTACCACTTTCATCACCTCCTAATCTTTACTTTTCTCGGGTAAACATGTTAAAGGGTCACCAGTGCACGGCTTCACGTTTTGAAGATCATATCTTTCAGTTCTGTTTTCGTGCCTGCTTATTATATATGCTGTCTATCCGATTGAACGCATCTTTCAATTTTCAGATGGCATTCTAATTCAAAAAGTTGGGAATTTTAAGGTGGATTTACTTTTTTTATTTTATTTTAAATGTCTATTATATATGTTTGTGTCTGGCCTTTCTGTTATTTGTTTATATATGGCTGTGTTTCTCGGGCTAAAGGTGTGATCTTTATGTGTGATTTTGTTATTCAACTCTCTCTCTCTCTCTCTCTCTCTCTTATTTTTTCTCTTTTTTAAATTTTAAAAACATCATATATGATGTATTTACCTGTGTAGTTCTTCACTGGGGTCTTCTTTCTCAAGGTACAAGTTTTTAACTAGCATTTCCTGTCAGTTATCAGGTTATTCTATTATAAAACTTTGTTGATATTTGATACCCTTCAACCCACTTCATGCACTAGCTAACAATTTGAGTATAGCTTTACATTCAACAAAGCTATTTTCACTCCCCATGTTTGTTTTTATAGATGAAATTAGCACGTTCAAAATGTTCTCTGTGCACAAATTCTAAGTTAATCCATCATTAATTCTTGTGAAAAAATTGAATTCCTGATCCGACTAACAGTTTTTGCTCCCAAAATGTGATTTATGGGTAATTGATAATTGCACAAGGCTGTCCTCAAACCAATGAATGCATGTGAGATGCCATATAAGTTCTCTCCCTTTTTTATTTTTTTGGTAATAACCATATAAATTATCAAATCCCCTAATGAATATAACATTCCCTTATATGCCTAGAAAAAATAAAAATAGTTATAGGGAAGGTTATAGTAGCCAAAGCTATTCAAACAAGCAGAGTAACCATTAGTGGGCTTTGCTCGATGAATTAGAACAGCCAGTTTGGGCTTGTTAGTCTGTTTCTGATTGTTGTAATTTATAGTTCCCTATCATATTATGATGCGGTGTCTTAATCTTAGTCTTAGAAGGCTAGGTGCAGTGCTGAGAGGTCCTCAAATGGTCAAAACCTCTTGGCATCAGCCATGGGCAGGTATAAATCATGGTACATCCTACACAGTCATAAACAATCAACATAAATATGACACATGATTTTGACTCAAAAGTCCCAATCTTGAGATTCCTGTCATACTGTGAGGAGGGTGACATGACCTTCATCATATGATGTCGACGAGAATCATACGGTATATGTAAAACCCCCCACCCCCCTCGCATGCGCCAACATATGCCCGAGTGCGCGCACGCGCACAAACACACTCATTTTGAGTTATTATAAAATGGCAATGTTTGATTCTCCAAAAATAATCTTTCTGGTTGATCATTGCTTATGCAGCAATACCACTGATGGTGCGAGGGTTATTCATCTGTTCTTGAAGCAAAACCACATCGCAATCCATACTAACCTTATAAAGGGTTTCATCAACTTCCAGATGCAGAAAAAGCCCGTATTTGCTTCAGATCACCTGTTGATTTCCCTCTCCAGCAGCTTATTTTGCAGCTGCTCCAGTTCCAAAAAAGTTTGAATAGACATTTAAAGTACAGTGGAATTTTCTCGAAGATTATGACCACATCAGTCTCAAACCTTGTCATTGGGTTGGTTAGGCAGCTCTCTCTTGCATATGCTCCAACCTTGTATGCATATTAACTTTCGTATTATTAGCATTAACTATGAAGGATCCATGTTTATGATGTTTAGGAAGATCTTGCCCTTAAGCTTAATATTATATCTAAGATCCATAGGTTGGTGGGGGCTTTGTTGATTCTTACCACTGCAGATATAACCCTGTAAATGATTTATATATTGTTCTATTTTGAGATTTCTTTTTCACTAGCCTTCTGAGCTACAAATTTGGGGAGTATCCATATTGTTTAAAGTCTGGCCGAGCCACAAGGCTCCGTGTAGGATAGAGAGAGAAATTCCTCTCTTTAGGGGACACTGCAGCCCCACTTTTCATCGCTATCTTCAGCTGGCTTCTCTTCCTCCGGCCTTCTATAACCTCCAGCTTGCCATTCTCCTTCCTCCATATTGGCACATCATCTCATCCATTTTCATCTTCTCTCATGTGAGTTCGGTTTGGGTTTCTCTGACAGCCTCTAAAGGGAACTACCTTGTTTAATCTTCTCCAATCTAATATATGCATATAGTCCTGTGGTAGCGTAGTTGTAAATTTTTCTCGTAGCATCAGTTGGGTAGCAGCTTTTTGGATCTTGAGCAGAGGTTTTTGGTTGCTGTGATCTGGAATTGAGCTCAAGAATGTTAAGCAACATGGGTTGTTTGTCGTTGAGGTGTATATCAATAGTATGGGATGGTTAGGCTACTCAATACTAGAGTAAGTGTTGATCTTGATCGTTTAAATCTGAAGCCATCAGGCTGCGTTTAGTTTGGGGGAATGAAATCAGAGAGAGAATGAATTTGATCCAAGATTAATTATTACATGAGCAAGGAGGAGGAACAATCCATTCCTTTTTATTCAATGAGATTCTTCTCCCTTCCATTCCTTCTCATATCTTCTTCCCCACTACTTTTCACTAAATTATTTCTATTTTTCTATCTATTCTCTCTCTCATTCCGTACCCCAATCCGAAAGCACCCTTAAGGTAGGTAAGATGGGTTCAACCATTTGTTCAATATTTAAGCTTACAGTCAAGATTTCTTGTCCTCTCAGATTTGTGCTGAATCTTGCTGGATTCTCTAACTGTAATCTTCTTGAATTTTTAAGATCTGGAAATTATAGTAATTAAGCTGAAAGTTGTGAACACCTTGAGTTAAAAAGATGGGTCTCATCATTCATGTTCCAGATAGTTTTGTTACCAAGTTATCCTTTACTCAACTCTGTTCTGGTGTGCATCCTGAAAAAGCAGATATGGATATGTTGTGTTTGATCAAAGTGCATCTTGGTTTTGGTGCATAGTTGCTGCAAGTCATAAATTCTCTTGCTTGTTGAGATGGAATCTCCATTTCTCGCTGGACTTGAGTAGATGGTTGATGTTGTCCCTGACTGATATTTTGTGCTACGTTGGGACAAATATTCCATGTGGATTGATCATGCCTTCTTGGAGTTCATGCTCTTGCCCTCAAGATGTTTAATTTACTATATATGTGTTCGAAAATACCCATCCTCAGGTTGTGAAGCTGTATTAACAGGAAGGCGGAGCGTTTTATTCCCTTGTTTGCTAGGTATTTTTGTTCCACTTAGGAGCATCGATTTTGTTTAGTGCTTCATTATAATATCGTACTTTCTACTGCAATCTTGATAAACTAAACTTAGCCTAAAACACAGTACTCCTATAAGAAAAATCACCAAGCCCAGTTAACCAGCCCAATCAATCTAAGTCATAATTAGCCAGGTTTTCAGTTATGTTTTGGATATGTTTGGTTCATGTTTCTTATAACCAGATCAAATTTCAGTTGGCCATGGTTTTTTGAACACTCCATCATATTTGAAGGTACCTATCAAGTAATCTAGTAATATTATATACTATTACTGTTATTATCTACTCACGTCATAGTATTTTCATACAGACTTCATGATGTTTAACCATATCTGATATCTCAGTACTTCACCGGTTCTCCAGTTGCTAATCCTTTTTTTTTCTGTGCCTTTCTTCACGTCTCCCATTTTTTTGCATTTTCTTTTTCATTTTATTGCTGCTGCTCTGATTGACCGTCCAAAAAGAGTAATAATCTGCAAATGAAGCTGGAATAGTCCTTACGAACTATTGCATTAATATGGGATGAATAGGTAAGATCATGAGTAGCTAATTCTCTGACAAGGAAAAGGATTTGTTTTTTCCACACAGTAAAATGATTGCTTTCTTTAAAGTTCCTTTTTCCATAATTCTGTCTAAGAAAGTTGTCTTACACAAAAAAGTTATTCATTTATGGGTTATGTGTAATATATGTATCTGCCAAATCAGTTTGTCATCTCTATGTTTTTTGTTTCTTACAAGTTATTTTTGAATTTCAAATTCTTAGAGCTTGGAAATATTTCTTCTCCAAACCAGTTGCCTGAACTACCCAAACCACTGAGGAACGGGTTGGTAGTTTGGTAGGTTTGGTTTGAGCTTTACTACCTCTTTTACTTGGCTTTGTTCCAAATTTTGTCAAACCCTCTTTCATCAGTTTGGTGGCATGAATTCTACATAAAAGCCCCTACTCACTGATGTACACCCCTAGTATTATCCTGGTGAGATTGGCTTGGTAAGAGATAAAAGTTTTTATTTTTTGTTACTTTTATTTTTATTTTTGTAAGAGTGAAATATATTAATGTTTATGTCTATTTTCAGTACCTCCATTTTCAAAACAGCATTTAGACGATGCAGGAAGAAAACTAGATGATGTCAGAATTCGGACTATAGTTTAATTATGATATATAGCTTGTGAGTTTGAATTCTGCTTTATCTTAACATCGCACTTTGCAGCTCATTGCACAAATAATAAGGTTGGATGTATCTGATGCTATGTACATAGTAATTGAGTTCATTGTGCTCTCTTAGTCAAAGAAAATCCCAATACTTCCACTTGCATTTTTGTCATAAAAGTACTCTACTTGGAAACTTTTTAGTTGACTGTTATTTCTGTTAGTTCAGGTTCTAAAAGAACAAGAGAAACAATTTTGACAGATGATAATCAACACAAGATCTCCTTAGTAGTACACATCATGGAGATGACATAGTAGATATGCGTGGGACAAAGAAACTCTAAGACCTCAAGGCTTTGAAGCCTCTCTTGCCTCTCCTCCAGCTGCCGCTTCTCCCTCTGCCCCAGCTTCTTCTCCGGGTGCTGCCTCTGCTGGAACTGCAATTGCAGCCTCTGCTGCAGCTGCTTTTGCAGCCTCTTCTCTTTTAAGCCTCTGTCGATCCTTTTTCAGTTGTTTTCCAGGGAGCGGGAGTGGCGCAGATCCATCGTTGTCCAGTGGCGGTTGCAGAGCAGCCATCATCTCCCTTTTCTGTCTCCGACGCTCCGCGCCAGTTCTTGGTACAGGTGGGCCCAGTGCAGTATCAGGTGGGCCCAGTGCAGTATCAGGTGGGGCCATCACAGGAGCTGGTGGGGGCTGCGCATCGAGCAATTCTGGTGGGGTGTTCTGGAAGTTTTGTTCAGAAGTAATGAACCAAATTAGAGTGTATACATATACCCCAACGGTTAAAGCTCGTTCCTCGACAAAGAGGTTTGAGCGTTTAACTCCCTACCCCATGTAATAGTGTAGTTCTTAATAGTACCAAAAAATTGGAGTGTATACATGTACATACATGTGTCATGCATCGACACAAGATTTATTCTTCAGGATATCTTCGAATTTCTTCTACTTTTTGCTGCTTGCAGGTTTACTCGGTATGATTTTCCTCCACATCAGCATGTTGATTCAATTAAAGAAAACTATTTCCATGTATATCAGAGAAAAATGAGGGCAAGTGACTATGCATAATAAAATATAAAGTACCCATTTTCATCTCCTCATATGAATGATAAATCTGGCCTCCCTAACCCTTACATAATTAACGCGATATACATATTTTAATGAATGAAACAGGAGTAAGTCAATTTCCTAATTGTTTGACAGAAAGATTTCTTACCAAGAAAAAGCAAGTAAGACAGTGCTGATTCCTTTCTTCATTCGGGTAAATGTCGCCACACCTCTCACATATCGTAGTTCCCATAGCGTCATGCTGCCTCCTTACCAAAAAATCGCGTCGACTCATTCGTAGTTCTCAGTTAATTTTGATATCGTTGAAATTATTACCTAATCCGAGCCTGTTGTAATCATCAAACATTACAAAATCATGTTGAAATCAGTAGAATCAAAAAGTTTCTCGTGAACACTCTGTTCTTGAGAAGTACACCGTGATTCATAATTCTTGTGCCAAATTGGGTTATCAACCGTGATTCATCCATTCTTGCGCTAAATTGAGTTATCTATTATTCAGTATGGCATAGATATACAATTGATCATCGATTCCTCATTTGATCTAAAATGCCAAAAGATTTAGGTTGAATACATGATAACGATTTTATTCCAAATTCTTTGCAATTATATATCAACTCCATTGCGATTTCATAAAATAAAACAACAAATCCAGTCAATATCAATTATGGATCTCCGAATGCGCAATATAAACCACAGCAATAATGTTTAATCATGTGGATATTTACCAGCAAAGACCGAGAACTCTGCGAAGACGAAGATGCCAAGACGATAGCTCCTCTCTCATTGATTTCGCTTCTCTTTCGAAATGGGTTTGGCGCTAATATGTATAACTGTGTAACTATATATATAGTGTGCGTATATAAGCATTCCATTCAACCGACTACCGAGCCCGCTTGATTTTCTAAATACTTGAGTTTTTTATTATTATAACTTGTATAATTTGCAATGATATTCTAGTTACATTTATTTATTGTTTTTGTCTAAATTATACTCCCTTAGTTTTATCAAAATATAAGATTAATTTTAACTTTTTATAGTTAAATTAACCAACTTTAAATACAGAATTATGTTTGTGTAGATCAACGTATAATATGCAAAAAGTAATTAGCTTATCATTTTAAAATTTCAGATAATTTTTATTAAAGTTGTAAATTAGTTTAAAAATCATAATTGATCTTATTTTTTTGGAAAGAATAGAATATTATATTTAAAATTTGAAATATAGTCAATCCTCTTTTTTAATTACAAATAATGATATTTTTCTTACATAAGGTTTAGTTTTTTGTTGTGTGAGCAGAGGTGGATCTACTAAGGGGATGGGGTGTTGGGTTTCGTACCAGCAAACGCAGCGGAAAAATACGGATTTAAAATAAGACAAAACGAAACCCAAACCCGAGGATCTATGCGAAACAGTTTAATACAGATAGTTCAAGATTTTACCGATTAAAAGTGCGAATCTGAAACTTTGGTGAAGGTGTTGATCGTCTCCAAATCTTTAACGCAACCCAACTGGACAGCGTCTCTACGGTATCCACACGAACACCCGCGAACCGTCTTACGATTCGAGCAAAAAGGATAACAGTACTAGTTGTAAATAATCTGTATCTCTTTTATCTCTCTTAACCTCACGTCAAAACGTTGGTTGTTCAAGAGAAAAATTCTATATCTATCTCTCTCTCAGAGAATAGCTAATATATCATATATATATAGCCTTCTATAGAGTAGATTCCAAAACCTAATCTAATTAGGAGATTAGAATCCGAATCCTATATTCATTATATATTTAATCAAGTCTCACTTAATTAATATATGTACAAATAAATATATATTCGTATTTCCTTCCAAATGACTCTTCTTCATACAGATTACATATATATATATATGTATATATATAATTTAAAGTCATGATTTAATTAAATCAATCTTATTGATATATTAAAATCATTGACATTTAAATTATATCTCCTTGACGAATGTTCTATGTGTGTGACCCTGTAGGTTATTATTACGTTGGCAATAATTTTAAATCATATTATAAAATTATAAACAGTGAGCGGCATCTAGTAATACATCACTGTTACCCAAGTAATAATAAAGTCATAGATTCGACGTTACCTTTTGTGACCAATGTTTCAATGTAATTTAATCCTTTTAACCATGATATCTAAGATTAAATTCAAGGCATGGATGTGTCATCCTCTTCATAATTTAATCTCAGTTTTCTTGATCAATGAGTAAACTATATGAAACAAATCTCTATTTGAGCATGGCCATGCATTTCATAGTTTCACTCAATCAAGAGGCCTATAGATATCACCCCTAATTTATAGGAGGGTTAAATTCCATCTACATCATTCCCATTTCTCACATAACTCATTATGCATCCAACAATCACCTTTATCGTCCACCCGGTTAAAGGTGACTTTTGATAATGTCAAAACGCATAACTCCTTATGTAGAAATGTCATGACTTCAGGTCGAAGGACCATTACATCATTGTCACTATGAGAATTACTTATGACACATAGCATAACGCTCCATGTAGAATTCTCATGGTGGGTCTATCCAGTACTATGTTCTCTAACATGTACCTATGTATCAACTTAATATATCTCGTATATATTTATGACCAATGAGATATAGCCATCAGTTAATCCACATACTAGTCTCAATGTATTATTGTTGTCCCACTGACAATGATACTCGACTAGGGACATTTAAGAATAATGATACTTTACATATTTATATGATCTCATATTCAAGTCACATACTTGAATCCATATAATTAGTATCATTCTTCTAAGGACATTTATTATGTTAACATTTATATTACGCAGTAAATAAAACATAATAAAAGTAATTATCATTTAACCAAAAAAAAACATAACATAAATATGGTGTCACAATCATTACATAATTGGCCACTAGGGCATACACTCTAACATGGGGTGTGCAAGTACCCCCTTGCCTCCTACTAGATGCACTACTGTTTAATTATTTGGTAAATTATATAATTAGTTATTCTTAATACTAAATTATTTGAGTAAAATAAATATTAGTCATATTATATATATTGAAGATTGTATTTTTTTTAATAATGAGATTTTATATTCAAATTTAATGTGAATTTTTGGCTTTACTAGTTACAAATTTAGTACCATAAATTATTTTATTTTAAATTTAATTGTGAATGAAAACTTTATTTGATACTTTAACATATACAAAATATAAATTGAATTTTAGGATTTTAAATGTGCTCTATAATTAAATTAAAACATTTAGAAATATTAAATATGTCGACAAATAATTTGTAGTTATTTTAGCATTTCTATCGATAATTCAAAATTTTTATCGCATCATCGATTTTATTATTGTCTCTTGTTAGTCAAATTTTTGGATAAACTCAAATCTATTAAGTCACACATGTTGGTTATGCTGTTCATTTAATCCCTTGAAAATTTGGGAAAGCTTTTGGTTCATTTTACTGCACGCGCGCTTCAAAAATCTTTTTACTTTTAAAGAAAAGTTCTATATTTATATCTTTTTTTCCAAAAAAGTTGGATTTATTACTTAATTATAGAACTATTTTGGATTTTGGTCACGTCCTTCGAAGTTCGAACCATGGCAGGCAATGCGGTGTGCTGACTGCTTAGCATTGCAATTAACATTTCAATTTGCTTTATAATGACACTTCATCAGCTCCACGTGTCAAGCTATTAGTCTAGACTCTAGATGGTTTTGAAGCAAAGAAGGTGCAACAGCGGCTCAACCTAATCTGACTTTGTTCATCATAAGCCGATCATGCACGTGAAAGAAACTCAACTGTTGCAAGTAAGTACCAGGAGCTAGGCTTAACCTGATCTGAAGCTGGAGCCGAGCCATTGCATGAGAGTTGTGGAAGTTAGTTACACATCTGAGCATGTAATCAGGAAAGTCGGTTAGAAATTGGTTAATTATAAGTTCTAGAAGCTTCTACAATATTCGGTAATCTTTTCCTATAAATGGAGTTGTAATTCATATTCATTGATGAAAAATAACTAGCATTACTCCGGTCTTCTCTCTATGCAATCCAGCTTTAAAATTCTCTTTCCATTTCTTCTCATACTCAAGTTATCACTTTAGTTGGTGGATTATTAAAAGAAGAATTCGATACTAGCTTGGACTAACTATAATAGGGAAGAAGACTAACTCTAGGGTTGTGAAAAATTTCGATCAAAAATAGATCTTTTGATTCATCATCATATGGGGATTAAATGCAGGAAAATCTAAGTGATTTATTCCTCTTTTAATTGAGATCAAGTTCTTGGCTATGTTCAGATCAAGTTATTTGTAATTTTTTGAGCTCTTTTACATAATTTTTATAATCATATAAAAATCAATATATTTTAACCACTGAAAATATACAATTTTATATAATTATAAAAATTATGCTATACACTATAAAATGATTTGAAAATTTGTATATTACCCTATCTTTTAATACTCTTACAATCTGTATGGTTGAATTTTTGTAGATATATTATGAATTAATAGATATAAATTAGTGGGTGAACACTAGTACAAAAATTACATTATGCGTCGCTTTATTTGCGTCGGTTCTTTAATAGAACCGTCGCATATAGTACAACGGTGACATTATGGTAAATAAAATAAAAAGTATTTGCGTCGGTTCTTTTAAAGGACCGACACAAAAACTAGAAAAAAAATTAAAAAAAATAAATAACTTATTTGCGTCGGTCCTTTAAAAGAACCGATGCAAATAGTGTTGAGTATTTGCGTCGGTTCTTTTAAAGGACCGACGCAAAAATTAGAAAAAAAAATTAAAAAAATAAATAACTTATTTGCGTTGGTCCTTTAAAAGAACCGACGCAAATAGTGTTGAGTATTTGCGTCGGTTCTTTTAAAGGACCGACGCAAATAAATTCATGCGCTCATTTTATTATGAGTGGCGCGGCGACCGGCTCTCACCGCTCGCTTTGTTTTCCTTGCTCATTAGTTTAAGGCAGGTTTGTTTTTGCCCACCCCCTTTCTATTTATACCACCTTTCTCCTCCCTTTTTCTATTTCTATTTCGATGTGGGACAATAACAATATATACACCCTTTATTTCTACCTTCCCTTGTTTCCTTCTATTCTGTAAATTTTCCATTGATAATAAACATCTAGTAATATTTTAAATAGTACTACTTAATTTGTCCATTCTCAAATAAAAGTTACAATTAAATTTATTTATATTTAGTTGTAAAATTCTCAAATCTAATCTTTTTATGGGATTTCTTAAAAATTGTGAAATAACAAAAGCTTCACTTTGTTGTAATTTTTGAGTTCCTTCAAATATCTTTCATTCTATGATCAACATGGTCATAAATGTATCTTAAAATTTTGACAAAATGATGTACCACAAAAACTTATAAATTTCACTTTTTAATATATTAACTTAAGATTATTTTTTTTAATCATAATAATGTTGTTAAATGTGTCAAAATGACTTATTTTCAAACCAAAGTGGTGTCTTAAGTTAGAAAGACATAAATATTGTTGAGTATTTGCGTCGGTTCTTTTAAAGGACCGACGCAAAAACTATAAAAAAAATTTAAAAAATATTAATAACTCATTTGCTAGTATGTATGAGAATTTAGTTTCTCATGTGAAAGAAGTTTTGTCCCACATTGAAATTTAAAAGGAGTGTCGCTTACTTTTTATATGGGAAAACAAACAAACTAGTAAAATTGATTGGCTATATTATGCTTCATCCTCCACGTGTGCGCACAGGGGGTGCAAATCTAAGGATTTCCGAAGGGAAATATGGCATATGGCGCGACCTGCGGACACGAATGCCGGACCGTAAGTAGAAGGGTCTGATCAACCCAACTTTTTACGCTCTCGGAGACTAAAGGTCAGGGAATAGCTAGTTTGGATTCGCCGCACGACCCCCTGTCAGCCCGAGGTCATCCCTTATTTGCGTCGGTCCTTTAAAAGAACCAACGCAAAAACTATAAAAAAAAAATTAATTTAAAGGACCAACGCAAATAGTTGTACGATTAATTACGAATATGCCATCGTAGTATACATTTTGATTTTGCCGCTTTTTGAAGACGAACCACATTTTTTTTAAATCCTTTTCACTTCCATTGCGCGACATATATTTTCATTTTCATTGCGCAACATAAGTGTATTTATACTTTTCTTGTCAAATCTGAAAATTGGAATAATTTTGAATAGTGTTATTAATTTGTATTTTATACATTTCAGGTTAAGGATTTTACGGATCAGTCTCAAAATGTTGGAAAGGCAGTAAGAGAACCACAAGTACAAAAAATAAATAAGTGCAATGAACTTTTCATTCGGTATGTTTTTGACTTCTTGAATGGCTTGGTGTCAAGTGGTTGAGCTATTTTTTATCTTTTTTTTTCATATTGGTCAAACGATTCTGAAGTTCTGCTTTCTCCTTTTTCACGTACAGGAATCTCTGATGCAAAGGGGTTTGCTTGGATCTCTTTCCTTTTACTTACTCGAACTTGATATCTCTTTATCATCCTGAGTCACCGTGGACATCGACATGATTTGTGTCCTTTTTGTGCTTAGCTTCCTAAACCAACTGGTCTGATCATTACGGACTTTGGCTTGCTCAATAAGGCAACAAGATGATTGTCCTTCTCCTGGTTCATTTTGTGCAATTAATCAGCGCAAAACTTTTCACCCAAATCGGTTGGATATGATATTTTAAAATTAATTTTTAAAAAAATAATAATATCATTTGCGTCGGTTGTTTTAAAAGTCCGACGCAAATAACCATATCATTTGCGTCGGTCATCTTAAAGGTACGACGCAAATTATAACATCATTTGCGTCGGTTGTTTTAAAAGTCCGACGCAAATGATCATGTCATTTGCGTCGGTCGTCTTAAAGGTACGACGCAAATGATAATATTTTGCGTCGTCTCTTTAACCGACGCAAAATAGTCAAGTTTTTGCGTCTCCGCCATATGTGTCATTCTGTTAACCGACGCAAAATAGGTAATTTAACCGACGCATATGATCAATTTTGTACTAGTGGAAATTTGAAATGTGAGCTATAACTCAATTACCTTAATCTCATATATATATATATATATATATATATATATATATATATATATATTATTTTTATAATCCTATCCACACACGTGTTATGCTTCGAAATATATGAGAAAATTTTAACCGTATGGATTAAAAGAGCATGCAAAAATAAACTATATGTAATTTTTTGTTATTTTACATAATTTATATAATTAGATAAAAATTAATATAACTGAATCATTAAAAATATACAAATTTTACATAATTATAAAAATAATGATATACACTATCAAATAATTTTAAATTTTATGTATTACTCTATCATTTGATACCTTTTCAATTCGTACCATAGGATTTTTTACATAGATTATGAATTTATAAATATAAAATTAGTGGGTAGAATTTGAAATGTGAGCTATAACTCAATTACCTTAACTCCATATGCGTGTGTGTGTGGAAATGTTATAATTCTACCTGCACGTGTTATGTTATGCTTCGATTTTCAAAATATTCAGAAAAGAATCTAACCATACACATGGATGGAAAGAAATTGAGGCAAATGTTTAAGGCTGGATTTGATACAAAGAAATTTTTTCTGAAAAATATTTTATGACAAACCATATTTTGAGAAAATAATTTATTTTCTGGTGTTTAATAGACATGTAACTTGAGAAGTAAAAAATCTATGTCCTAAAGAATAAACGATTATTCCACATTCCGTCCTAAACCATAGCTGATGGGAGATATCTCAAAGTGAAGGGAGAGATCTCAAAGAGATTTGAGGAAAGCAGAGGGGATCAAGCACGGGAGAAGCGAGGGCCTGATAGGAAAATGTTTCCTCCATCTAAAAACGGGATGTTATTTTTCCTAGTTTTCTATAGTGTTTTTCTTTGACCAAAAATTATTTTCTTTTGAGAAAAAAGAAAATAATTTGGTGGAAGTGCTTCTTCATATCAAATTCCCAATAAATTGTCCAATAGAAATTACTCCAACTATTTTAGAATTAAAGGCCAATTTTTTATTTTGCTTGGTTACGATAATAATTCACATATTTCATCACTAAACTATAAAATAGCATAAAATTTCAAATGTGCAGTAATATATGTACTATTATTCATCATGGCACGAGTTGTACATATTTTTTCAATTACAAAACAGCATATTCATCGCATCAATAGGAAGTTTATTACTCCATAATAGTTAAATGCGTGCATATTCGAAATTTCATTGAAGCTAGGTGTTTGAAAATCGAAATACGCCAAATAAATCTAAAACAAGAGTATTTAGTTGTCCAAAATACGCTAGATATATAGCATGTTCAATAGTATTTATATACGAGAATTAACTGTACGATAAATGAGCACTAATGCACTTTATAAATTTCTAATAATATCAAATGCATCTAACGCGAGTCGTCAGAACTGAGTTCATGACCTCTTGATCCATTTTTTTAAATTAAAATGAGACTTTCTTCTTTCTTAATAGATTATAATTGATATTGTATTTGTCGATCAAGATAGGTAATATGTAATTCTTAAAGAAAGAAAAAATAATAATTGTATAGTTCGATAAATGAGCACCATCGTACTTCAAGGATAGATCATAGAACTTATACTAATTAGGTTCAAATAAATAATAGAAAAATAATTCATAATTAATTTAGAGAAATAATAACGTCCGCGCAAAACTTAGCAAATTTAGTTTAATTAACAGATTTCTACAACACTCCGGATTTCGTTCCGCAATTAATCTACGACACTAATTACAACGTCACTTTATTTTGGGTGGGGCTGATCTATAATATATATTTTGAATATAGCATATATATATTGATTTAGATTAAAACTATAAATAAAAATCCGTGCATAATACAAATATATATATATTGATTTAGATTAAAACTTTCAAGAGACGGTAGAAGGCTGCTTCCAACTTGGCCATAGATTTGTCCTTGGTCAAGGGATCATCTGCGGGCGGGCAGTCGTAGTCCCCGATATAGGTTAATTGGGAACGGGACCGTGTCGTCGGCAAACACAAAAGGCTTTGACCCGACATTGCAGTTAGGAGCATCCACCTTTCTCTTAGTTGCGGCCTCTAGGTCTACATGCAACAGAGCCCATTTTTGCTTGGTGGTCAATTTCACTGTCAACAAACAAAAAACAAAAGAGAGAAAATAGGCAAAGTACAACAGTTCGGCCAAAACAAGAGAAGAAAGACAAACAAACAACTATGGTCAGACACAACACGACAAGAAAAGTAATAAAGTAATTTCACTGTATTTGATATGCAATCCAACGGAAATAGTACCTCTTAAATACCGAAGAACCCTTTTCACTGCTCGCCAATGAAGCATAGTTGGTACTTGAAGAAATTGGCTCAACTTGTTGACAGCGTAAGCGATATCGGGCCTAGTGTGTGTGAGATATTGAAGAGCCCCTATAATTTGTCTATAAACAGTTGGATTCCTCATGACTTCACCTTCTTCTTGGGACAAAACCTTACCCGTAGAAAGTGGAATGGAGCAAGCTTTAGAATTACTCATTCCAGCCTTTTGTAACAAATTATGAATATACCTGGACTGTACAAGAAACATGCCAGTCTAATCTCTGTGAACTTCTGTGAGAACTCAAAAATTTTGTATGAGTTTGTTACATGAATAAATATATGTTGTAATTAATTTCTTATTTTTTTTTTTATATATAAATGGTAAATTCATATTTCGAGTAAGAATCTTGATGACAATGAGAAGTTCATTTTATTGAAGATAACTTCCTTAAAAGGAGATAAAAATAAGATGATCAAACCTCATATAGGATTATGATTAAATAGCATGGAAGAAGAGGAGAAGGTTACGTAAGATTGGTGATTACATGTTTGATTAATAGGCAGGTTGTGTGGCAACAACTGATTAAAGACGAGCTCCATGTATGACAGCAACTGCTTATTACATTGTTAGCTGTTAAAGAGTAATGATAAGCAGCCGTTTTACCGTCCAGATTAACTAATCATCTTACCTCAAGGTTTAATCTTAGTTTGTTATAAATACCTCATTCGAGATGAAATTTTAATTCCTTTACCAAAATTTCTCTTTTAATAGTTTCGTTTAAACTTATCATCTCCATAAATTTCCAAGTTCTTCTTTCAGAAAATTATTCTCAGACAAGCTTTGATTTCACCCTTAAGAACGAAGAAGTAAGAACCTGGTACTCTACTTAGTTTCTTTCGTGCATAGCATCAAAGATTTATGCTAAGTTTATATTCTTTTGCATTTTTATGAGGCATCATAGACTGAGTTTATTCATGATAAGCCTTCCATGGTAGCAAAAACAAGCTCTAATGTTAGTCTCTGACGAGGTAATTTTAGTCTTTGACGAGATAATTTTAGTCTCTGATGAGTTAATGTTAGTCTTTGATAAGATATTCATTAGTCTCTGATGACTAATATGTTAGTCTCTGATGAGATAGATGTTATTCTCTGACGTAGGATTTTCTTAGTCTCCGATGAGGAAAATGTTGTTAGTCTCTGATGAAGAAAGTTTAAATCAGTCTCTGGTAAGTTAACGTTAGTCTCTGATGACGTCACCTTTAGTCTCTGATGGGTTAAGATGACGTCATCAGTCTCCTATGGATTAAATAGTCTCTGATGACGTCATCCTTAGTCTCCGACAGGCTAAGTTTAGTCTCTGATGACGTCATCCTTAGTCTCCGACAGGCTAAGTTTAGTATCTGATGACGTCATCCTTAGTCTTCGATAGGCTAAGTTTAAATCTCTGATGACGTCATCCGTAGTCTCTGATGGGCAAAATATGTTAGTCTCCGATAGGCTAAGTTTAAATCTCTGATGACGTCATCCGTAGTCTCTGATAGGCAAAATATGTTAGTCTTTGATAGCTAAGGATATCAGTCCCTGACGAGTTTGATAATGAGAAAATTATTCCCCGATGCACAGTCTGTCATCAAGACTATAAAACATTATTTTCTTAAAATTATTTCATGATGTTATTATGCCAGATTTAAGACAGTAAAAGTCTAAGGACATCACATACACATTTTCTTTCATAAATTCTTATTAAGGTATTAAAATATTACTTGCACAATTTACAGAATCTTTCACTCACCAGTAAGTTGAATTTGAATCTTTGTTGCAAAGGACCGAGGCAAGTATATTCTCACTCTTATGCTTATTTTAGTTAAGCGCATGATCAATTGATTCGACATGTGTACAAAATTATGACTTTTATATTTAAATTTCCTTGTGAAACAGAATGCTATGCTTTAATTTCCGTTAGCATGATATGAATGAAAATGCATGGATATAAAGAAGCTTTGCTCTATCAGTTATTTTTCAATATTATATCTGTGCAATAAATGAGAATGATATGTCCCTTAAATGAGTTATGCCACATGGATGGCTAGAGGAAAGGAAAGGTGCTGATTTGTTTTTCACTTGACCTAGAGGAATTTTATGTGACTACGTACGTTCACACAAGGAAGGATCATGCGGACACAGTTAGGCTAACTATATACCATATGGTTAGCAGATCCAACGGGTTTAGCCCCCGATGGATATTTTTACTTCAAGGAAGTTATGCTTTGTTATAAGAAGGATTACACAATTGTTTATCATCAGTAATCCTAAAGATCCTTTAAAGATTTCTGAGGCATTAGTATTGTTCCACCAAGCCTCTCAACAGAATTGAAACCCTTGAAACATTCCAGATTTGCTTTCCCAAATTGTTTATATACTTGCTGGGCGTAAATCGCTCATTCTTGTTGAATTTTAATGTCTTGCAAGGCAGAATATAAAGGCTGAGCCCTCTAACAAGGGGAAGGCAAAGATGATCAGTTATTGAATTTTGGCTAACCCTTTTTAGTGTCGATAAGGAAGGAAGGAGGGAAGATGTTTTGAAGAGTGATGTTTTGTATTATAATATAGAGATAGAATAGCTTCCGCTGAAATGTAATATTTTGGGTTGTAATAACTCTTTAATATTGCCTTTTTTCCCAGTATTTATACTATGAATGGATGTGTGGTTATCTTTTCCTTCTTTTGACGAAGCCCTGATCCAGTGAGGGATTTTGGGGTCGTCACAACTTCAGTGCCTAGAAAGTGATGGAGAGAGCCCATGTCTTTTAGAGCAAAAATCTTATTCAACCTGTGAATGAAAGCTTGCATAAGTTCTGTGTCATTGCCTGTAATCAAAATATCGTCAACATAAACAAGGATAAATAAGATTTTGCTTTGTGATTTGAAGAAGAAGAGAGATGTATCACATTTGGAGTGACTGAAACCCCAATTGACTAAAGTGTTCTTCAACCTGTCAAACCAAGCGCGAGGAGCTTGTTTAAGACCATAGATGGCCTTATCGAGTTTGCACACAAAGTTTGGTTTTTCCGGGTCAATAAATCCTTCTGGCTGCACCATATACACATCTTCTGCCAACAAACCATTCAAAAATGCATTATTAATATCCAATTGTCAAACCTCCCATCCTTTAGAGACAGCAAGAGTCAACACAATTCTGATTGTAGTGGGCTTAATGACAGGACTGAAAGTCTCAAAAAAAATCAACTCCAGGCGTTTGATGAAAACCTTTGGCTACTAACCTCGCTTTATAGCGATCAATACTTCCATCTGGGTTATATTTCAGCTTAAAAACCCACTTACTTCCAACCAAAGAGTGCTTTGAAGACGGTGCCATGTTTTGTTTTGAATTAAGGCTCCAAACTCAGCTTGCATTGCCTTCTTCTAGCTAGCATTTTTCAGAGCTACTGAAACTGATTGCGGCTCCGTCGTATCAACATCATCATCAATTTTGACAAATCCAGTGTACGGCACCTTAGGCTTGAAGATACCACTCTTTCCCCTTGTGATCATAGGATGATTACTGATCTCAACTTCGGGCTCGACAGCGGCAGATTCAGTTGTATCTTCAACTTGACTTGAATCCCTTGGTGAAGGTAAAGTAGAGCTTTCAGGAAGAGGTGAAACTACAGGTGAGTTTTGTAAATGATCCATACAAGGAGAAGCTGCACTATCACTCAAAATGTTTGAAAACATGTTCCATGAAGAAGGTGAATTAACGAGAACTGTAGTTGAAGCATTTTTGGTATTAAGAAAGCCATGAACAAAAGGAAATTCTTTTTCATTGAAAACCACATGCCTTGAAATATATATTTTTCTTGTAGAACTAAGACACCTGTATCCTTTGAAAAATTCACTATACCCTAAAAACACACACTTAGTGGAATGAAATTGAAATTTGTGGGTTTGATATGGTTGAAGGCATGGAAAACAACTGCACCCAAATACCTTTAAAAAGGAGTAATCAGGAATTTTGTTAAATAACTTTTGCATTGGTGAAACATTATCAAGAACAGGAGTCGATAATTGATTGATGAGATAAACAACACTTTCAAAAGCTTGCCACCAGTATTTTAATGGCATTTTGGCCTGAGCCAAGAGAGTTAGACCCATTTCAACAATGTGACGATGTTTTCGTTTTGCTTTACCATTTTGAACTGAATTGTAGGGACAAGTGTGTTTAAAAATGATTCCTGATTGTTGAGCTATTTGAGAGAAGGGTAAAAACTCTTTTCCACAATCTGAATATAATTGTTTTATCTTAGTCCCAAACTGATTTTCAACCAGGTTTTTGAAATGGATAAAAGCTTGAGCTGCATCACTTTTTGTTTTAAGAGGATAAATCCAAGTAAATCTGCTAAAGTCATCAACAAAATGAATGTAAAAACGAAAATCTGATGACAAGAGTAATGGTGCTGGTCCCCAAAGATCAGTATGAATTAAATCAAGAACACTTTTTGCTTGAGAAAGAGAATTCTTGAACGATAAAGTATGTGATTTTCCAAGTTGACAAGCATCACAAAAATCGACATCACTCACTGAATCGAAATTACATTCCTTTAAAATTTGAGACAAGACTCGTTGAGATGGATGGCCTAACCTCCTATGCCATACATCCATATCTGACAATGGATTTGAATAAGATGCAGACTTAGATAACTTTGACGAAAAGGAAATGACTCTAGAATTTATTTTTGGCAAACTAGACTTCTTTGAGGAGGGAGCAGCTTCAAGCTTGTAGAGACCATCTTCAAGTTTCCCTTTTAGCATCACCTGTCCTGTCCACTTGTCCTTCACAAAACAACCAGAGGAGTCAAATACTGTATTTACATGGTTATTAGTCACCAACTGAGATATACTCAATAGATTCTTCGTAATTTTAGGAACACACAAGACATGATTAAGAGATAATTCTTGTTGTTTTGTTGTAAACTTTGTGTTACCTATGTGACTGATTCCAAGCTTGCTCCCATTGGCAATAATAAGAGAATTCTTACCATACTACTCTTGC
>CM025787.1:6892983-6909665 GCA_014636745.2 Centella asiatica | reverse complement strand
TATATATATATATATATATATATATATATATATATATATATATATATTGTGAGAACCCAATAATTCAAAAGTAAAATTTTGAGGATTATTTATGAATTTATCGTCCAGTAAATATTTTTTTACGGTTACGTGTACGTAAGGGTTACGTAATTCATTACGCACACGTTCATTAATATTTATAACAAATGTTATATTGTTAATTATTGCGAGACAATAAATTGTGACAAGATATTTATTTTAAATTTATTAGATGTTAATTTTGATAATAATTTTTATAAACGCTTTTTTATTTCGCCGAGGCGGATTAATTTTTCGGTTAATGCAATAAATAAATGTATAACCATTAAAAATGTAAATTAGTGAGTAATTAAATTTTTACTAATTACTCCTATGGTAAATAATTAATTTACATCAGTTACAAATGATAATTACCATGCAATTAGTATGTAATTAATTAGGGATTTAAAATTTGAAATTCAAAATTTAATTAGTGCATTTAATAGGGATTTATTTACTCCTTGATTTCCTACTTAGCATTGTTAAGCATTTTTACTAGAATAATCACACTATACTCACTAAGAAATCATCACAAACACTCTCAAATTCGGAGCTTTGTTCTTGAGCAACTTGAAGCTTTGGCAAGAAATTTCATAAAAACTTTTAAGAGGTAAAAAAAAAAAAAATTTCTGCACTTTTATTTTTACGTCGAAAATTTTTTCTAATTATACCATGTCGTAGATAATATTTTTCAGTATGATTTTCATATATTACACTTCTTCATATCATTTATATATTGAGAGATATTAACTTTCGAAGTTTAATAAAAATTTAAATGAAGAGAAAACCTTGAGCGACGCTTGTTCATCCTTTAGCAACGAATTATTCATATAGAATCCGAAACTTTGGATCCCTATTTCGTCCGATCTATTGCATGTTAATTCGAATAGATTATGCCATTAGATTCCTTATGATTATATCTTCGATTTGACATAAACAATTTAAAAAAATGGTGGAGTATTTCGTAGATCCATTTTCGAACTTTTAAACCGAAACTTTGAATCGATTTAGAATGCGATATAGTTTATGAAAATCGAAATTGATTATATATATGAGTTCCTTGTGATCTCTACAATTATTTTGATATATGATTCGTCAAAAATGGTCATGGTTTGAGGATTTGTTGCATTGCCGCGAGCTTCGCCGGTTTTAATGGCGAGCTCGCCGGCGGCACTCCCAACGGCCGTTCTAAGGCCTTTCAGGTCGCGCCAAGAGGGATAGGGGCACGTTAGGCTATGTCTTTTGTCATGACGTCCTCCTTTCCTCGAATCAGTGTGTGTGTGTGTGTGTCGCAGGCAGTGGGTGTAGGACTCGCCGAAAACTGCTACTACTGGGTTGAAGGTGATGGGTTGACCCGGATCCGACCCGGTCTGACCCGAAAACTTTTGACCTGATTTCGAAAATAAAATTTTGGACTTTGATCCAATAAATTTTACCCGCTTGGTTTTAAAATTTCAACCCACTTTGAAAATTATTTTTGACCCAATCCAAGTTTTCAAAAATAAAATAAACACTTACATTTTATTTAAAAAAAAAATATTAATAAATAATTTCTAAATGATTAAATATTAATTATGATTTAATTAAAGTAATTAAATAATAATTAATAAATGATTTTTAAATAATTAAATAAGTCATTTAAGTTAAGTAATTAAGAAATAATTCTTAATTAATTATAGACCAATTATTATTTAATTAAAGCAATTAAATAATAATTAATGAATAATTTCTAAATGATTAATAATAATCATTTAAAGCCTAAGTTGATTAATTAATATTTATTAATTAATCTAAGGCCTCCTATAATTAATTTAAATTATCGAGGACCTACGAGTGACGTTAAACCAAGTCCACTAGTCTCTCGGACTTCGATTCGGTTCCAACCGAATCCCAATATTACGAGTGACGACATAAGTAGTTAAGTATAGATTTGAGAATTTCATTAACACTTCGCATGAACATTTATCATGTGTATTTAAGTGGAGATTTCTCATATTATTATCTGTACATGTTTTACAGAATTTTCTGCTTTCACGAGTTATTAAACGTGAGCATTCTAAGGACCAAAGGCAAGTATACATTCAATCTTATGTTTATTTCAAGATAACGCATGATCAATTGTTTCGATATGCGTATGATATGTTATGAAATGATATGCATGTACATATCTCTTTTATATTCATGACAAATATGTTTCCAAATGATTTATATTTCAAACTAATGCGTATAATCAATTCTTCGATATACGTACATGATATTGATATTATGTTGATATTTATTCAAAGTTAAGTAACGTATGATCATTCGATCCGATGTACGTGAAAAATATTGTACTAGATACAAGTACTTCTTGGGCTGTTATTAGCTGTTTAAGTTCGCTAATACGTCAAAGTAAACCCTATACGAATATAGAAGTCTTATTCTTTACCCCTTACTTGAAAAGTATATCCGTGTAGGTAAACTAACGGTTACGTGGATGCATATGCCTGGCATCCCGTGCCTATTATGGATAGGGAACGGAAACCGAGGCATCGGTAACCGAACCCTTGCAGACAAATTTTTCTGCATTGACTACGTATGTCATTATTGTTAAGTCAGACGATCAGGTTGGCCATCTGATATAACGTTTGATTTAAGATAGTTCTTAAGGGCACCTGCGCCAAACAGACGGTGTTAAGAGTTCTTAAGGGCACGTGCGCCAAACAGACAGTGTTATAAGGCGCATGTGGTTTATTCAAGATTCCTCCAAGAAAAGGGTCAAATCCCTCGCTATCACTCTGGGACCCTAGAAACTATTTTTCTTCTATATTATTCGAAGGTGTTGGACATTGTTTTCGTCCAACCTCATAAACACTTAAACCATTATTTTCCATCGTTCAAGCTTACCCAAATACTATCGAATATATACTTGCTGAGCGTAAATCGCTCATGTTGCTATGATTATAATTTTTGCAGGTTATGGTGAGACGACCGATGCGTCTCATAAGGGAAAAGAAAAAATGGAATTCTGAGAGCTTCCTGATATCCCTCCTATGGATGGCTTTCAAGGGTAGGGTGAAGAGGGAGAAGATTATAGAAATGTTTAGACTTTAAGGCCGGTGTGGGCCCTATTTTAAGACTTCCGCTGTATTAAATACTCTTTAATGGATAATGTAATAGAGATTCACTATTTATCTCTTATTTAATGTTATGCATGCTTGGATGTATTATTTATTTTTTGTCAATTATTGATGGTGCCCGAAATCTGTTTTATGATTTTTGGGGCCGTCACATATATATATTATATACCTAATTATAATAAGCAAATATAAATAATAAACAAAGTTTAAAAATTATTTTGTTATAGTATATTATATGTTAGATAATCTGATGTAAATGAGATAAATAGAGAATTTGTATATATATATATATATATATATATAAAATAGTGTTTAATCCTGTAAAATAAAGAATTTATTAAGGAAATCGGTGGGATGACCTTGGCAAGGGCGTTACGATTTGCAATTAGGGAGTTGGGCACTATGACCTTGCATCATATATATACATCAATTTATAAAAACCTTGTTCCGAAACTCTGATTTAGACACTTCGATTAATTGAACAGTCGTTCTGTTGAGGATTTGATTAGTTCAAAATATTCAAAGAGACCAAATCATCAAAAAAAGTTCATTGCTCTTATTTGGACTTTGTAATCAGATTCGGAAAGATTTTCAACTAAATTTAACGTCATTAACAATGCATTGAGGTTTTGATCTAACAATCCATGGACCTGCTGTGGTTAGTGCATAGAGATTTTAATGATATCACAAGCATTGCAGAAAAGAATGGTGGAAGCTCACGAAATCAATCACTTATTTTTTTGTTTTTTTAAAGTTAAAAGAAATTAATAAATAAGTAGAAAAATAACATTGATTATGATATGGTAACTAGTTTTTCATATATATATATATATATATAAAGAAAAATGAGTTTATAGTTCATTTTTTATAATTCTCCCCACTTGTGCTATTATTCGTCTTCAAAAATATATGAGAAAAATTTAAATGTACGATTAAAAGAGCATGTAAAAATAAATAATATGTTATTTTTTGATTTTATTTACATAATTTTTATAATCATTTAAAAATTAATATATCTTAACTATTGAAAATATACAAAATTTACATAGTTATAAAAATCATGTTATACATTACAAAATGATGTGAAAATTTATATATTTTTCTATTTTTTTTATACTCTTTCAGTTTATACAATTAAATTTTTTAGATAAATTATGAATTCATAGATATAAAGTTAGTGTTTAGGATTTAAAATGTGAGTTATAACTCAATTATCTTAATCTATATATAAAGGAAAAGTACACCCTTAGAGCATGTTGGGCATCAAAATTTATTTTTTTTGGGGTCAAAAGCTCCTTTTTAAGTTAAAATGCACTATTTTTTTGTCAGAAACAATTTAATTTTTACTTAATTTTTCGCTTATAATTCAAAAGTAAAAGGTAAGTTATTGATGTTTTGAAAAGTAAGTTCGACAAATTATATATATAAAAACATCTGTCCTTTTTTAGTCATATTTCCTTGAACATTTCCAATTTTAACTTAAAATCTAATTTTATATTTAAAATCTAAGTACCAGCCAAATACTTTTTGCTGAAAAATCACATCGTAAAGTAACTTTAAGCAATAAATTAATAGACAAAATCTTCCCGAACAGGGCCTTATTCCCGCACACGCAATTGCACCGGTCACCGTAAACTTAGACCTGCCCATAAACATTGGGAAACATCTTAGAAATAGGTTAAAATTGAGTCTACACCAGTGTCTGTTGTTTAGAGTTATTAAACAGATTATAATTAATAGACCTTTACTTTTAGCTAGAGACTATTCATTCCCTTCGGTGTAATTAATAATAAAAAATTGATAGGCCTTTACCATCGGAGAAACATATTCTTATGCTACTTGTTAAAACAAAATAAATTTAAGTATTTGTAGAAAGGGGGTTGAATACAAACACTATAAACTTTTCACTCTTTTAAAATTTAATATTAAAAAGGTGGAATAGTTGCAATCATCAGAAAAACTATAATGAAATTATGATGAACAATCAGTCATTCAAGTTAAAATAATTCTATTAAAACTTGGTGTTTTTCTAAAAATCTGTTTAATCATAAACATGATTAATCAGCTACAACATTTTGTAAAGAGTTACAGCTTCTCTATAATAAAAATTACAGCTTCTTTTTCCACTCACACTAGTTACTAATCTTCTTTGAATATTTCTCTCTAGGTTTATTACAAAGCTTCCTTCTAGTATTTTTGCGTTGTTGCTTCACTTCTTCTCACTTGATCCTCCGTATAACAACTCTTTTTCTATCTATTCAGTTGATCAGTTGCTAAACCCACGTGCTTACACATGCTGCTTTTTCAACGTAGCCGCAGTATGTCACTTCAATGTCCTTCTGGAGTGGTGTGTCACACTGCTATTTGCTTTTGTTGCTTCTTTTTCATCCCCTGATCTGCGTGCATTTAATGCTCGAGAGTTGTTATTGGATAACCAAACTTCAAGGAATATCTTCCCAGTTATGCCCCTTGCTTTCGTGCCAAGTATCAATGATTTGTATGTCAGTCCTGATAATGTGTGGATTAGGTCATAACGATCCACTAAAGACAATCCCTGATGTTGACTTGATCAGTGCTTCTGGATTCACTGATTACAAGTTACTGATAGCAACTTGATCAGTGCTTTTTTGTCCACTGATGTTAATCCCTAATGGAAACTTGATCAGTGCTTCATTTATCCACTGATGTTTTGTCCTTTTTGTTCTCCACTGAAGGGTTCCACTGACGAGTTGATCTTTTGACGTCGCCAAACTTGTTGGGCAATCTAAGTCATAGTTAAACTCTTCGTCTCTTGATGTGTTCCCTTGACAAGGTCATTGCCTGACGGGTTCTCCGGACGAGCCCATCGCCTGACTGGTTCCCCTGATGGCTCCCCCTGATGAAGTCATCGCCTGACTTGTTCCCCTGATGGCTTCCCTTGATGGAGTCATCGCTTGACGCAGTATCTTTAGGCTTCCCCTGATGGGTTCTTCTTACTAATGCCCTTAAAGATACTTGTCCTTTTGATCATCGATACTTTATTGGCTTTGCCTGGAATGTCTGTTATGCGGAATACTTATTTTCTTTTAAGTAATAACAACCATTCCTTGACACTGTTGAGTCCATTTAAGTTAACACTAATGACTCGCCTAGTGCAGTGTAGAACATCCCCTGATGACTAAGATGTCCAACAGTGGATGCAAAACTTGTGCAAATATACTAAGGTTTATAGATTACCTTTAGTACTTACAGATGCACAATTATTCATATAAAAAGAATTATCATCATCATCATTTATATCTAACAATCTCCCCCTATTTATGATTATCAATTTGATAACCATAAATCTAATTGATTCACTGATGATGATGTCAAAACCAAAAAGAAATTGTACAAGATCAAAAATGAGAAATGCAAGTGCATTGTTCTAGTCTATATTTGTATAAAATGAAAGAACAATTGTATACAAGTATTCACTGTTCCTATTACAAACTTTATACTCTAGACATCAGGATTCACCTTTTGTTGAGCAGAAACAAAGGGCAATAGATGACTTGATTCAACAGGTTGTGTGTCACTTCCAAGGCCTTGTCTTCTTTGATCTGGAATCCTGAGTCTGTTGTCTTCACCTCCTGCCTCTAATTGGTCAATTCTTTTTCAAGAAGACTACTGAAGTTGACAATGTTCATATTCTTGCTGGATCCCAGAGCCTTAAGGATAGATCTAATCTCTTGTAGGTTGGTTGCAGCAAGTTGTGACCAATAAAAAATGACAATCTCTCCTTTTATATTTTTGAACTCCACACGCATGGGGTTTGTGATCATCTTTGGATATTATTTGAATCTTTTTACCGGGAGAACATCCCTTACAACTGCTGCATTCCCATCATCAGCACTGGATTCCTCAATTTCCTTCAACACATTCTTCAATATCAGAACCCTGAACTTGATGACATGTTCATTTCTATGGTTAGCAATTTCTCCTAGAACATGCATCGCCTCCTCTATGTTAAGCTCATCAATTTCATTTATCCTTATTTGCTTCTCTTGCCCACCAGCTGTTTTGTAGAATAGTTTTAGTGGTTTTTCCATATCTATGAGCAAGCTCCTGTTGTCATTGATGGCTTGCCTCAACTTTTCAATCGCCCCCTTTAAATCTCTATTCAACATAAAAGTGTTGGCACTGTTTTCTTGATGAGTGCAAGTTTCTCAACATCCATCCTCCTAAACCAGTCAAAAGTGACTGTGAACTCCGACCCATTTTTCAGTTGGATGATAATTATTTTCTCCTTGTTCTTCACCCTGAGATTTATGCTCTTAATTAAATGTATAAATGTCAGATTCTTGTTTCTGTCATCTTTTAGAAATTTTGCAAGTGTAGGTGGTCCAAATGTTGTAGGACTGGGTGCTTGAGTTGTAGATTGAGATGACTTGGTTTTGGTAACATCAAGGGATGTTTGATCCTTATTGCTTTGATCCCCTGATGCACCTTTTGGGGGTTGTGACTGCTTGGGCTGAGTTTTCCTGAAGGGTTTTGATTTGACACTCTTTTTCTTCTTTTCTTCTTCTTCCTTTTCCTTTGTCATAGCCATCTCCTCCTCCTTTTGAAGTTGTTGTGCATACAGTGCATTAGCTTCCACAAGCTTCTTGTCCTGAGGAAAGACAAGCTCCACTTTCCCATCAATTACTGCTTCAACGAGTGTTGGAAAGTGAGCTGTCTTCATGGCATCTCCAAGTAGCTTGGGCCTTTATTGAGTAAGTGATTTCTTTTTAGGTTCTTCAATCAGGATACCCTTGCCCTTATCTTTGACTTTAGAAATAGTCACATCCCTTGATGGTTGATTGCTTGAGGGATTCTCTGCAATAAGTCTTGACGATGGTCCTGAAGATTTCTCCCCCTTTTTGACAACATCATTAGTGGAAGTTGAGAGATGGGATGTGACTGAGAAGTTTTGTTTAAGAGTGTTAACCACAAACTGTTGCAGAGATTCCATTTTTGAGAGTCTAGTGTTGAAGGCTACAAATTGTTGATCAACATTGTCGGTAAGCTTCTTGATCCTGAGCAAGGAGTGATTGGTGGCAAGAGAATCTACCACAGTCTGTACATTTTGTATTTTCTCTTGAACCAATGTATTTAACTTGTGAGATTCAACGTCCATAGATTGTCCTAACATAATTTGGGACTTGAGAATCTTGATCAGGACTGGGTTTGTGGCACGTGAGAGCTCCTGCTTTAGCAGTTTTATTGTATCTGACATCTGGTTCTTCTGATAGTATAAATCAACTCGCAGGAGTGGTGCAAAATCATCCATAGGAGTGTCATCTTTATCACTACTTGAAGAAGATGGTGTATGAACAATTTCAAAATTTTCTTTATATTCTTTATTTACAAGGATCTCATCCTTATCTCTCTTATTCTCTTATTTTTCATTGCCTTCTAAGGAATCCCTCATTTGCTCTCCTTTTTCAGTGCCCTCTAAAGCAGTACTTTCTTCCTCTCCTTATGCCAAAGTCCTCTCATCAGGTTGACTTTGCCTCTCTTCACTAGATATTCTCACATTCTCACTCAATATTGTCTTAATGGGACTCCTATTAGATGTGTTTTCGGCAATTGTGGACAAGATAAGCAGAGCATCTATAACATTTGTGTGCACAAAAGTGCTGAGAGGGGAAAGGGAAGGTCGATTTGTATGTACAATTGGGGATGTATAAATACTAATTGCAGAAGTATTTACTGCTGTATTTATATCCCCTGTTTGATCAGCAGTGATTGAGTCATTGAAGAAGGAGTCAACTATATGATAATCATGATTTTCAATCATTCGATCAATGAGAGTTGGCTTCTCCGTGAAATGAGAAATTGGAGAATTTGATGTCAAGACACTTAGTGTTTGTGTCATAACATCTAAAGAAATTTGAGGAATTGAAAAAGAAGGGGAGAGGTGTAGAAGGGAGTGTTGATTGGATCATAGAATGAGGAGGTGATCCATCAATAGAAGTTGTGTGTGCACGCACTGTGTCAGATATTTGCAAGTGGCTCTTAGAGACCCGATGTGAGTTTCATCAAGGGCTATGGTCAGTGTATGTGCCTTACTCAACTGTGTCCCTGGTTGGGGACTATTTTCAACAACTGATTCCTTTTGAGAGGAAATAGTTAGAAATGTACTAAGTTCCTTATTAAGGACAATATCCTTTTGAGAGGATACTGCCTGGTTTGGTTTAAGGTTAACACTCATGGTTGTCCTCTTCTTCTTCATTCTTCTCAAGCCAATCACTCTCTCTTCTTGCTCCCCCTCGATTGATGAGGTTACTTCAGAGGATTTTCTTTTAGTACCCTTAGTCTTTTGGGAGACTGAGGGCTGGACTATTGAGAGTGGTTGTGTCAAACTCAGTGATACTACTTGGGTAGGCAGAGAAGTGGTAATGATCTTTGCCATAGTAATTGAAGTAGAAGAAATAGGAGGTTGAGACATAGAAGGGTATGTAAGAAATACTTGCGTCATATGGGATGGAAGTACAAATGGTTCTGCTCGTGTAAGATTTCTTCATTATCTCAATGAATAGTTTCTTCGTTTGCTTGTAACTCTGAATAACTATGTCATTCTCAAGAGAAATGTTAGGAAATTGATCTTTAATAAGCATTGATAAAAATCTGACATAGTAAACTTCTGATTTCCTAGAAGTATTACTACCCATTTTATTTACAAGTTCATCAAAGGTTAATTTTCATATATTCATTTTTACACTCTTAATCATGGCATAGACAATTTTAAGAGTTAAAGATGTTATCACCTTATAGTTAGAGGACTTACCTGAAAACACATTTGTGATTGTATCAAAAGAGATAAGAGATCTCTCGTTTCACATTCACCTTCTTGAGGTCCTTGAACTTCAACACTGCATTGTTTGGAGAGTTGTAGCCCAGTTCCCTCAAGAAGTTAAGTAGTTTCGCATCACTTGGCACGTCCACGAAATCTTGTGTTGGTAACCCAAGAGCAGAATTAATTCTGAAGGGAGTTATTTTACCCTTTTCAGAAGAGATTCTGAATGAGATACCCTTGACAACTTCAGGCCTTATCGTAGAGTACATGTATTTAGCACTGGACCATAGTTGTGATATTGTTTCACTAGACATTTCATCATCGGTAAAGATGACTTTGCTATATTCTAAGTTGAGGAGATAGCGCATCATAAGCTTGAAGCAATCATCTACCTCTTCGATGTCTGAAAAGCCCGCAAAATTTGTTGGTGGAATCACTAGGTTCATTGAAAGTCGTTGAGCAGTGCTTGGTGCCATTGAAACTGTTAATGATTTGAAAATCTAGGGTTTCTGTGAGTAAGAGAGAGAAAGAAAACTCGAGCAGTTGTTAGAGAGAGATTAAATGTTTTTTGTTTCTTCAAGGTGAGAGAATTAGAGTATAAATACACCTTCTTAAACAGTTCTCAAAGACACGTCATCAGAGTATCGTATCAGTTCTGTAATAACACGTCATCAGGGACTCAAGAGAATCCCCTGATGAAATGTTATCATATATTTGAAGCAATCCCCCAATGCGACCAAAAGCACACAATCTGACCTTGACAATAATGTACTACACATTATTCTTATAAACACACCCTGACCCTGATGTACGTTTAAAATAATGTATCTATATATGAAACAATACACACACACACACACACACACACATATATATATGTATATAAATAATAATATATTTTTTAATATATATATATATATATATATATATATATATATATATATATATATATATATATATATATATATATATATATATATATATACATATAACCATGTATCAGTAACATTATCAGAAAATTATGAGATGAGTTTGAAATACTAGTACTTAAGCATTTGATAGATTGAACCCCCCAACAATCTTTTTGACATGACTTCAGTAAGTTGATTAAGAGCTTTATCTTACATAATTCACCATTCCCAGTTCTCCCACTAGATTGATAAAAGTGGCTTCATCAAGAGCTTTGGTGAAGATGTCTGCCAGCTGCTTGTTTGTTGGTACGAAGTGTAGTTCAATGGTTCCATTCATGACATGTTCTCTGATAAAGTGCTACCTGATTTTTATATGTTTAGTCCTGGAATGTTGCACAAGATTTTCAGCAATTGCAATGGCACTTGTATTATCACAAAAAATTGGAATTTTGTTGAAATTTAGGCCATAGTCCAATAACTGATTTTTCATCCATAGGATTTGTGCACAGCAACTTTCAGCTACAATGTATTCAGCTTCAGCAGTAGATGTTGATATTGAGTGCTGCTTTTTGCTGAACCAATGTTGGATATAAATGATGATGATGATGTTTAGAGAATAAATTGTGCATCTGTAAATACTTATGATATTCAATAAACCTAAGTATTCGCACAAGTTTTGCATCCACTGATGATTGATCTGATCATCAGGGGAGGAAATACTCTTCACTAAGTCAAGTTATCAGGGAAACTTCTAAAGGGCTTGATATGTGAAGAGGAATGTCTGTTGTTACTCAAAGTCAGTTAAAGTATTCCGCACATCAGACATTCCAAACTTAACAAAGCTTCAATGATTAAAAACCATCAAGGGAATCCGTCAGGGGAATCCATCAGGGGATGACAAAGGCAGACCACCTCGTCAGGGGAATGCATCAGGACATGAACAAGACATGTCAACCTGATAGGGGAAGACATCAGGATATGACAGTGTCAGGGTAACCCATCAGGGAAACCTGTCAGGGGGAATGTTTAGCACTGCATTAGTGTATGTAGTGAGTCATAACATCAGGGGATCTAGAAGCACTTAGTAAACTTAAGTGAAGTTTGAAGCACAGATCTAGTCTTTGAGAAGACTTGTCATCAGGGGATCCAGAAGCATTGATCAAGTTCACATCAGGGCTTGCCATCAGTGGATAAGTTATGACTGCATACATCCATCATCAGCTCTTACACGCAAATCAATGAAGCTTGTTACAGAAGCAAGAGATATAATCTAGAAAGGTATCTCTTGAAGTTTGTTGGTCTAATGACAGCTCTCGAACATTAAATGCACGCAGATCAGGGGATGAAAAAGAAGCAACTAAAGTAGCAACAGTCTGACACATAGTTCCTAAAGGACAACGATGTGACATATATGCGAAAAAATTGAAAAGAGCAGCATGTCTATGCACGTGGTTTCAACTACTGATCTTCTATATATGCAAGAGTTCTCATTTCACAAGATAAGCAATCCATCAGATCAACAAGCTTAGAAGCACACAAGTCACTAGAGTAGCTTTGTAATATATCTTGAGAGAATTATTTCAAAGAAAGTTAGGAGCTAGTAAGTGTGAAATAGAAGCTGTAATTCATTATAGAATTTGTAGTTGACTAGTCACAGTTGTGATTAACCAGATTTCCAGAAAAACTCCAAGTTTTAATATAACTATTTTAACTTAAAATACGTGTGATTATATGTTATTGTTTTTCTAAGTATAGTAGCTATTTCCTGTTGTGCAAAAAGTTGAAAAAGAAGAAAAAGATTTGAGTGTTTGAATTCCCCCCCCCCCCCCATTTACAAACACTTGAGGCTATTTTATTCTAACAACAAAGATACAAGCCTTCCTCCTAGGAATTGTCAACTTCCTATTGTACTCTTTCTTGCAATTATGCATCCTCCAAAGTCAACATCAGAATATCCTAGTAATTCAAATCCAAACTCCTTTGGATACCAAAGTCCCAACTCTGTAGTACCATTGATGTATCTTAAGATTCTTTTCACTGCAATAAGATGAGACTCCTTTGGATCAGCTTGATACCTTGAACAAAGACATGTTGCAAACATAATGTCAGCCTTGATTGCTGTCAGATACAATAGAGAACCAATCATTCCCCTATAAGTCTTTAGATCAACTTTCTTTCGATTCTTATTAGGGTCAATCTTGATTGTTGTGGCCATAGGTGTCTTTGCTACTTTTGAGTTCTCCATGTTAAATTTCTTGAGAAGTTCTTTGGCATATTTTGTCTGATGTATGTAAATCCCATCAGTGACTTGTTTAATCTGCATCCCCAAGAAATAAGACAATTAATCCATCAAACTCATTTCATACTTGCTTTGCATGAGCTTGGAGAAAGTTTCACACAGTCTAGTGTCAGTGGATCTGAAGATAATATCATCAACATATATTTGAACCAGGATTAGATGACCTTGGTGTTGTCTAAAGAACAATGTCTTGTCAATGGTACCTCTTGTCAACTTGTTATCCACCAGAAACTTTGATAGTGTGTCATACCAAGCTCTAGGAGCTTGCTTCAGTCCATAAAATGATTTATCTAGTTTGTAAACATGATTTAGGAATTTTGAACTTTCAAATCCTGGTGGTTGTTGGACATACACCTCCTGTTCCAATTTCCCATTGAGAAAGACACTTTTCAAATCCATTTAAAAAACTCTAAAGTTTGAATGTGCTGCATAGGCTAAGAAAATTCTTATAGCCTCAAGTCTGGCCACTGGTGCAAAAGTCTCATCAAGGTCAATCCCTTTCTCTTGAAGATATCCCTTTGCTACTAGTCTTGTTTTCTTTCCTTATAACAATGCCAGCTTCATCCATCTTGTTTCTGAATACCCACTTGATATCTATTATAATTCTATGTTTGGGTTTAAGCACTAACTCCCATACTTGATTTCTTTCAAATTGATTCAGCTTTTCCTGCATAGCCATGATCCATTCTACATCTTGAATGGATTTTTCAAATTTCTTTGACTCAATTTGTGAAAGAAAACAAGCATATAGGCATTCATTAGATGTTGTTTTTCTAGTTTGCACTTTCTGGTTTGGATCACCAATGATTAAATCTGTTTTGTGACTCCTAGACCGTTTGGGCTTAGAGATATATCTTGATGAGCTTGCATGATCATTATTTCCTCCCTCTAAGTCTGTGCTACTAGCTTCTAAGAAAACTCCCCCTAAATTTATGCTTAAATCAGGGTTAAAGTTATCCCCTGATGGTGCATTTTCTGATGGATTATCCCTTGATGGAGTGCTCCCTGACCTGTTGTCTAGGAGGTTAACTCCATCTACTGAAGGGGCTTCTAGGTTGTTTGGATTGACATCAGGAATGGTTAACTTCTCTATTTGTCTGCACTCATCAGCTTCATTCTCTTGATAATCAGAATAATCTTCATTTTCAAATCTGAGGTCTTTATGAAAACCAGGGTCTTTGAGTCCAGAGATCTCTTGATCATCAAAAGCTACATTTATAGACTCCATCACCACCTGGAGTCTCTTGTTGTAAACCCCATAAGCCTTAGATGTCAAGGAGTAACCTAGGAAAATAGCATCATCAGCCTTTGAGTCAAATTTTCCTAAGTTCTCACCAAAGTTCCTTAATACAAAGTATTTGCATCCAAAAACATGTAGGAACTTGATGTTTGGTTTCCTCCCTATCATTAGCTCATATGGTGTCTTGTTGTGAGCTTTGTTGATCAAGGACTTATTTTGAGTGAAGCAAGCAGTAGAAATTGCCTCAGCCCAAAAATAAGTAGGAACCTTTGCCTCTGCTAACATTGTTCTAGCAGCTTCTATCAGGTTTCTATTCGTCCTTTCTACTACACCATTCTATTGAGGAGTTCTTAGAGCATAAAATGTATGATTGATGTCTTTCTCCACATAAAATCCACCAACAACTGCATTCTTGAATTCAGTCCCATTGTCTATCCTCAAAATTCTAACCACTGACCCTGACTCAGTTTCTACTTTCTTTATATGGTCAATGGTTTGTTGAGGTACTTCAGTTTTGGCATGTTGAAACTTGACCCAAGTATATCTGGTGTAGTCATCCACAATGACCATTGCAAATCTTTTCTTTGATACTGACATGATGTTGACAGGACCAAAGAGATCCATACGAAGCAATTAAATTGGATCCTTGATCATTATGACTTCCTTGCTAACAAAGGATGATTTCCTTTGCTTCCCTTGTTGGCATGCTGAAAATAATCCTTCTTGAATGAATTCCACTTGAGGTAGTCCAATTAACAACTCCCTCCTTACCAAATCATTGATAGTTTTGTAGTTCAGGTGGGATAGTCTTCTTATGCCACAGTCTGCTCTCATTAAGGGTTGCATTGCTGTAGAAACATGACTCTCCATCCACTTACTTAAAATCAACAATGTAGAGATCTCCTTTTCTAATCCCTGATAAGATCAGCTTCCTATCACTTTCTTTTGAGATTAAGCACTGATCTCCTTTGAAAGTAATGATGAAACCTTTATCGCATAGTTGACTTATGCTTAATAAATTTTGCTTTAGGCCATCAACTAGTGCTACATTTTCAAATGAGACATCCTCATTTGCTACCTTGCCATAACCAAGAGTCAGTCCTTTGCGGTTGTCACTAAAAGTGATCACTGGACCAACCTTTTCTTGGAACTCTGTGAGCAGGGTTTTGTTTCCTGTCATGTGTCTTGAGCAGCCACTGTCTAGAAACCAGATTTGTCTGCCTTTACCTTCTCCCTATACACAAGGAACATTTAATTTATTTTTGGTACCCAAGTGGATTTGGGTCCTCTAGGTTTAGTCACAATTAATGGTAAAACAACTTTTTCATTACTTATGACTTTTGGTTTAGGCAATGTACACACTTTCTCCTTTTTAGGAGCTTCATCATACTCTTTAGATTTATCAACAGTTTTTTAACTTTACCCTTAAGGGTGCATGCATGAGCAGTTGGTAAATCATCAGTATATAAAATTGAGCCAGTTAAAATCTGTGGTTTTTCTTTACATTGAAAAGATAAATGATTATTGCTACCACAGTTCCAACACACTTTCCTAGGGGCTTCTTGAATAGGGGTGTAGTTACTAGTTTTGTTTACACCTAACTTGCCATTCCTATTCTTTTTATTATCCCCTGTCAGGCCTCTATCCCTTGAAGGGCTACAATGGCCTGATACATTCTTATCCCCTAATGATTGTGTATTCACTGATGCACAGTCTTGTTCCTTCTTGAATGAGGATTTGAATGCTTTGGCAAGAACAGATTTCTTTCCACTCTCACCACTTGTGGAAGCTTCACTCATCGAGAAAACATTCCCTTTTTCTAACTTGGTTATAGCCTTTATAAACTATATAGGTTGAATAAGCCTTTTTCCAAAGGTAGCTGCATTTTCAACCTCAATAGAAGTTGCTTCACTAGAGTCCGCTCATAGACTAAACCAGATTTATGATCAGATTTCTGACTATTTAATTGATCATCTAGTTTATTGCTTGACTCATTCCACCTCTTTATGACCTCTCTTTCTTCCGTCAAAAGCTTAGAGGTCCATTCTTCTCTCTTTTTGGCATAGTCAAGAAGATTTCTAGTCTATGAGAGTTCTTTTTCAACATTTTCTAGTCTAGACAATTCTAATTCTAACAAAGTATTTCTGGAAGTCAAATTCTCATTGATTGTCTGTACTCTCTCAGTCTCAGCTACAACACTTCTGTTAGTGCAATATCAGCACAAGTGTTTGTAGAAGGGGGGGGGGGGGGGGGGGGG
>CM025787.1:6869153-6892883 GCA_014636745.2 Centella asiatica | reverse complement strand
TAGGCTTGCATTTGAATCTACTGCTGCAGAGGAGACTCCAGAGCCAGAGAATGTGGATGCCTGGCTGGATTCAGATTTTAACAACACACTGGAGGAAGCAGCTGCCTTGTACAGGCAGGAATACGTGACCAATATAGGGTCTCTTGCAGATGCCAAATCCTTTCAGGATGTTGCAGAAGAAGTAACCAAGTCAGTGCACCTAAATGCTAAATTTTTTCACTACTTGGCAACTGGCATGAAGACTGAACTGGAGGAGATGAGGAAGCAGATGTCTTTACAGACAGATTCTATTAAAAGGCATTATGAAGGACATTTTTCAAGGCAGACTGTCATGAATATTCAGGCTATGATCAAAGACAAAGCTAAAACTGACAGCAGACTGAGTAACCTTGAAGTTAAATTTGATCAAATGCATTCCCTTCTGAAACAAATTGCTACTCAACTCCCTCTCTCTGCCCCCTCTAAGGATGTTGATGTCAAAAAGGGGGAGAGTGATCCAGAAATGAAGTCATATGCAAGTCTTGATGAACTCAAGGCAACCTTGGACAAACTTGAGACCAGGGTTAAAACATTACCAACAGCAGCAGCAACAATTACTTCTTCAAAACCATCTGCAGCAGCCCCAACTACTTCAAAAGACAAAGGTAAGGGAGTCTTGGTTGAACATCCAAAGAAGCAAATCTCCACTCAATCAGGACAACCCAAGCTACTGGGGGATGCCATGAAGACAGCTCATTTTCCCACTCCAATTGAACTAATAGTGGATGGGAAAGTGGAGTTGGTCTATCCTCAAGAGCAGAAATTGATAGATGCTGATGCTATGCTTGCTCAAAAACTTCAGCAAGAGGAGGATATGGCTGCAGAACAAGAGAGGAAGGAGGAGGAATCTAAAAAGAAGAAATACTCAACAAAGAAAACAAGTGCAAGGAAAGTGGTAGTAGCCAAGAAAAAGCCTTCAAGGAAAGAGACTACAAATGAAGAACCTCCAAGGTCAACTGAGACTGCCTTGGTGTCTGTAAGTGGACCAACAAAGCCACAAACAGCTCCATCAAGGAAGCCTTACACAGTTGATATGGCCAGTACGAGTGAAATGATCAAAGCCTTGAAAAGAAATACAAGGAATATTAATCTGATCAAGGGTGCAAATGACAAAGATTTACTTCAGATCTTCTTCAAAGATGGAGATTCTGTGAAGTATGCTAAGCCAGACTTGAAGGGGCAATCAAAAGAGGATTTGGAATGGCTGCTGTCTACAATACTTGTCACTACAAAGCTCAACATGGAATTTCGAAACCAGATCAAGAAGGTAATAAAGGAGATAAAAAGTGTGAACCAAGTTCAAACTGATCTTTCTAAACCTGTACCTCTCGGATTATGGTATGAGACTTTCCATGGGGAGAAAGTTTTCTTTGACTACAACAGAGACATCAATCAAGTAAGTGAAAATCATCTAGAAGGTTTTATCAAACTTCTTAAAGATGCAGAAGAAGCAACTGAAGTTGTTCTCAAAAAGCTGCTGATGGAAAGGCTAGAACGAATAAGGGAAAATAGAAGAAGAAAGAAATATTGATTGTTGTACAAATTTACTGAAGCCGAGACAAAGTCTTGGGTAGCCAGGGTTATTTAAATCTTGGAGAATTGAAGCCAGTCATAGACTTGGAGAAGCTGAATAAAATATTCAGGTAGCCAGGATTTATTCTTGGAGTAGCTGAGTGTAATACTCAGAGAAGCTGGGTAAATTATCCAGGGGAAGAGAAGCTGAATGATAGATCGAAGATCTAAAGTTCAGGTACATTTGTATCATTTATTATTCTTTATTCTTTTTCTAAGTATTTGTAATAGATTAGTTTTGACATCATCATCAACCTTGAAATTATGCTTATCATTCTGATATTCATAATTAGGGGGAGATTGTTAGGTTTTATTAACATTTGATGATGATTGTCTTTAGAATACTTAGGAATACAAATGTATAGAAAAGTGTTGGTTTGTAACACTTTAGTTTTGTAGCTAGCAGTAGTATCTCTTGGTTGTAATTTAGTCATATTAATAAAGAGATAGATTCATTTTACTTGTATGTACTGCTGGAATACTTGTTGAGTCTGTTCAACAAGTTGTTTTAAGTTAATTAGTCTTTCGGAGATTAAATTTGGCTTGTCGGAGATTAAGGGAAAAGTCCATCAGAGATTAAAACTTTGTTCATCAGAGATTGGACTTTGCCCATCGGAGATTGAAGAAATCCTTCATCGGAGATTAAAAATTTATTCATCGGAGATTGAAGGATTGGTCATCGGAGATTAAAGCTTACGTCATCGGAGATTGTAATTAAAGAGTCAGAGATTAAAGCTGACGTCATCAGAGAATAACACAATACTTCGGAGATTAAAAGCTGACGTCACCAGAGACTAAAGCCAAAGCATCGGAGATTACTCGAGGTGATCAGAGATTAATTTATTAAAGCATCGGAGATTACCCGAAGTGATCAGGGGCTAATTAAAGAAGCTATCGGAGATTAGTCGAGGACTTAATCGCTGATGGAGTTAGAGTTCAAATCAAAGAAGGAAAGTCTTCCATGAACACGTAGACTTTATTGAAGACGTAGCTGACAAGGAAACTTGTTAGAAATCTTTCAATAGGAAAGATTGTATTTGATTTGAATTAGGAAGCTAGGTTTTTGTAAACTTAGTTTTAGAAGCTGTAATTATAAATTACAGTATTGTAATTCGAAGCTGTGTATGTCTGTATAGCATAGAGAATTGAAAGGGTTGTATTATCTCTATATACACAGAATAGAAGCTGACGATCAAAGCTTGTTTTTGATTGTTAGAAAACTTGTAATCAATTGTTAAATCAATAAAAACAATTGTTTATAAAGTTTTGATCTTGTTCTTTATATTCCGCAGAAAGTCAATTTCTTAAAGAACAGGAATTTGAAAAAGTTGTAAGAACTTGTATTCAACCCCCCTTCTACAAGTTCTAGGCCATCTCACTGGGAAAACAAACACTGTGTCAGAGAGTGTTGGCTCCTCCACGAATTGAGAATGTGGAGAATCTGATTGTATGACACTTAATGTTTGTGTCATTATATCTGAAGAAATTTGAGGAACAGAGAAAAAAGGAAGTGGTGTAGATGGGACTGTTGGCTGAATCACTGACCAAGGAGGTGATTTATCAAAAGATGCTGTAGAAGAATGCTTATGACTCATGTGGATCTTATTGAGAAGCTTCTGAGCTACAAACATCTTGAGTGGTGTCTGCACTCACTGTGGAGGATATCTGCAAGTGGCTCTCAGAGACCTTGATGGTAAGTTCATCAGTGTCTATGGTCAGTGTATGTGCCTCACTCATCTGTGTCCTTGATTGAGGACTATTTTCAATAACTAATTCCTTTTGAGAGGAACTGGTTAGAAATATGTTTAATTCCTTATCAAAAGCAGCATCCTTTTGAGAGGATACTGTCAGGTCAGGCTTTTGGGTAACACCCGTGGCTCCCTTCTTCTTCTTCAATCTCCTCTTATAGCCAATCACTCTCTCTTCTTGCTCCCCCTCAGTTATTGTGGTAACTTCACTGGGTTTTCTTTTAATCCCAACAGTCTTTTGGGAGACTGTGGGTTGGGTTGTTGAGAGTGGTTGTGAAGAAATTGGTTGTTCTACTTGGGTAGGCAGAGAGGTGTTTGATTTCTCTACCGTAGTAGATGAAGGTGAAGAATGTATAGTGTGAGAAGTGGAAGGAGAAGAATTTACTACCTGTAACATGTGCTGTGGAAGTGCAAATGGTTCGGCTGTATAGGACTTCTTTATTATTTCTGCAAACAATTTCTTTGTTTGCTTGTATATCTGTACAGGTATATCATTCTCAAAAGAAAAGTTAAAAATCTGATCTTTAATAATCATAAACAAAAATCTAGAATAGTATACTTCAGTTTTCCTATTATTAAAATTACCTAATTTATTTACAAGGTTATCAAAAATTATTTTACCTATATTTATATTTACATTTTTTATTATTGCATATGCTATTTTTAAAGTTAAAGAAGTAATGACTTCAAAGTTAGAACATTTACCTGAGAACACCTTAGTGATGGTGTCGAAAAGGTAAGAAATCTCTCTCTTCACATTCACCCTCTTGAGGTCTTTGAACTTTAACACTGCGTTTGGAGCAGCGTTATAGCCCAGTTCCCTCAAGAAATCCAGGAGTTCCGCATCACTAGGTACTTCCACCAGGTCTTGATTAGGTAGTCCCAAAGCAGAGTTAATTCTGGATGGGGTTATTTTCCCTTTCTCAGAAGAAACTCTGAATGAGATTCCCTTGACCACATCAGTGCGTGTGGTGGAGTACATGAACTTGGCGCTTGTCCAAAGTTGAGACAATGCCTCCCCCGATATTTCATCATTGGTAAAGATTGCTTTTTTATACTCAGAAGTGAGTAGATAATTTATCATCGGTTTAAAGCAGTCATTTACCTCATTAATATCAGAGAAGCCCACATAGTTTATAGGTGGGACTGTCAGGTTCCTTGGAATTTCTTGACGTGCCATTGATGCTTGATAGCTTTGAAGAACTAGGGTTTCTGCGAAAAAAGAGAGAGAAAGAGAGACAAAAACTCGAGCAAATATCAGAAAAAGATTAAATGTGTTAAGGAGTTTTAACAAGTAGGAGAGATAGAGTATTAATACCCGTCTGTTGACGTTTGAAAACTGCTCCTTTAAACACGCTATCAGGGTGTCAGTTCAGTTTCAGTGATGACACATCATCAGTGAGATAAGAGCTTAATGATGAGTTGTCATTACTTAACTGAGCGTGATTCCCTAAGCGGTTAAAACATTTAAACTTACCCTGAAGTTTACCATATTTACATACCCTTACCCTGATGCATAAGTCGGACTTCCTCACCCTGACGCGTGAGTCGGACACCCTGACCCTGACGTGCAAGTCGGACGCCCTGACCCTGACGTACGAGTCGAACACCCTGACCCTGACGTACGAGTCTGGCACCCTGACCCTGATGCGTCCTATTGGAGGCCCTGACCCTGATGCATCAGTTCAAAAAGAAAAACACCAAACAAACAAAAATATAGTATGTACAAGTATATATTTACATATTTACATAAACCAAACATATATAATCACATATCAATTGTTTTTATCAGAAACTTATGAAATGAGTTAGAAATACCAGAACTTAGGAATTTGACCCTGACCCTGACGAATAATTCATCATGCCCAGCTCTCCCACAAGTTTTGAGAAAGTGGCTTCATCAAGAGCTTTGGTGAATATATCTGCCAGCTGCTTGTTGGACGGTACAAATTATAGTTCAATATTTCCATTCATGACATGTTCCCTGATAAAATGATATCTGATATCTATATGCTTGGTTCTGGAATGTTGTACTGGATTTTCAGCAATGGCAATGGCACTTGTGTTATCACACCTTATTGGAATCTTGGTATAGTTCAGGCCATAATCCATCAGCTGATTCTTCATCCATAGAATTTGTGCACAACAACTTCCAGCTGCGATGTATCTCTTAGAGATTGACAGCTTCCTGATGAATTCTTTCTGTCAATTCTAAGAGCTGCTTCTGTCAGTGGATGAGGCCATTAGGGCTAGGTTGACATACTATTCATTTTCTTCTTCATCAGAGTCAGCCTAATCCTTTCCCTCTGCTATGTATGCTTTTCCCTTCTTGTTGGCATTTAGAAGGTCAAAGTATTTCTTTTTATAATCCACAACAGCTTCTTTATTTCTGGATTCACCCTCCTTCAGAGCTTTGCTGCATTCATTGGCAAAGTGACCCATCTCATTGCATTTGTAGCACTTTATCCTTGATTTATCAATAAAGTTACTTGTGCTACTTGATTTCTTTGCTGAGAATCATTTAGATCCCACAAGCTTTCGATATTTCAGCTTGGAGAATCTTTTAGCAAGAAAGGCCATGGTTTCATCCAGCTCCTCTAACTCTTCTGGAGTGTACTCATCCTCCTTGGAGTCAGCTTCGTTTTCCTCCCCACTTTTACTCATCTCAACATCTCCTAGATGCTGCTTCATCAAGACACTTGGCCTTGTTTCTGGTCGGTTCTTCTTGGCAGCCATCAGTGCTACAGATTTTAGTTTTCTAGTATCTCCTGACATTTCTGATCTTTGTTGAACCTCTAGTTCATATGTCTTGAGAGTACCATAGAGACTGTCCAAGTCTAGGAGATTCATGTCCTTGGACTCCCTGATAGTTGTTGTCTTTGGATCCCATGAGATAGGTAATGCCCTCATAAATTTTCTGTTGATGTCTTTGTTGGCATACACTTTCCCATACATCCTCAGATCATTCACCAACCTGTTAAACCTGTCAAACATCTCAGTCAACGATTCACCATTTTTCATCGTGAACCATTCATACTGTTGTGTCAACAGCTGCAATTTATTCTCCCTCACTTCATCAGTACCATCACACAGGATACGAATAGTATCCCATATGGACTTAGATGTCGTCAAGTTCATTATGCTATTAAGCATATCATCATCTAAGCCATTGTAGAGAATACCTGTAATTTTCAGGTCTTTCTTTACCTTTTCTCTTTCCTCTATAGTCATCTCTTCATTTGTTTTTGGTACTAATTTCTCTGGACGAGTAATACCATCTATGACTTCTTGAGGAACAAGCTTCTTTGGGATGTGAGGACCTTCTTCTAGAATCTGCAGATATTCATCATCGATTGCTCGGAGATGAACTAACATTCTTTGTCTCCAGAAGAAGTATTTGCCCTTTTCCAGAATGGGGACTTTACTATTTCCGGATTTGCTAGCCATGATGTCGATCGTTGTTAGCACGTGTAATCTACTAAGTGTCTCTGATACTAATTGTTAGAGCAAAATAAGCTCAAGTGTTTGTAGAAGGGGGGGGGGGGGGGATGAATACAAACACTTAAAACTTTTTCGCTCTGTTGAACTTCGATAGCTCCTTCCAGAAATAGCAAGATAACAGAAAAACAGTGAAATAACAACACTCAGATTCAAGGTAAAATAATTGTGTTATAACTTGGTGTTTTTCTGGAAATCTGTAAAATCACAAATGTGAATTACAGCTACAATTTCTGTGAATAAAATTCACAGCTTCTCACACTCACTAGCTACAAAGATTTCTCTCTGACAATAAATCACTCAAGAAATATTACAGAGCTTCCTAGTGTTTGTGTGCTTCTATTTTTCTCTTCTCATCAATGAAAACTCCTTCTTTATATATGTAGATCAGTGGTTGAAAATCACGTGATTGAGACGTGCTTCCTTTTTCAACTTAGCCGCAAGTATGTCACATCACTGCCTAATGTGTCAGACTGATGCATGCTTTGTTGCTTCTTTTTCTTCCCCTGATCTGTATGCATTTAATGCGCAAGAGTTCTCATTGGATGGATACAGACTTCAAGAAATATCTTTCCAGTTGATATCTCTTGCTTCTGTTCAAGTTACATTGATTTTCGTGTATATCCTGATGACGGATGTATGCTGTCATAACGATCCACTGATGGTCAACCCTGATGGATCTTGATCAGTGCTTCTGGACCCCCTGATGCATATTGACTGGATCAGGGCTTCGTTCTTCACTTGAGATTTACTCAGTACTTCTTGATCCTGATGGTTATGACTGACTGCATACATTCATGGCTTCCACTGATGTCATGTTTGACCAATCCCCCCCGACAGGTTACCCTGATGAATTGGCCTGACACTGACATATCTTCAAGTGTCCCCCTGATGGGTTGGTCTGCCTTCGTCATCCCCTGATAGGTTCCCCTGACTGGTTCTCCTGATGAGCTCCCCTTGACAGGTTCCCCCTGACTGGTTTCCCTGACGAGCTCCCCCTGACGGGTTCACCCTGATGGGTTCTCTTGATGGTATGAAATCAACGTAACTCTTTTTTAGAATATCTGATGTGCGGAATACTTTGATTGTTTAAGTAACATCAGACATTCTTCTCCACGAAGCCAAGCCCTTCAAATGTTCCATTTTCTGACTTGTCTTGTGAAGAACTAAATCATCCACTGATGGATATTATTATCATCAGCGGATGCAAAACTTGTGCTTATCTCAGGGATTATACAACACCTCAAGTATATACAATTTGCACAACTTATTACTAAACCATCATCATCAGTGTTTAACCTTAACAGGAACGCATCAACAGACGAAGAGTTTGGCCATGACTTAGATTGCCCAACAAGTTTGGCGACGTCAAAAGATCAACTCGTCAATGGAACCCATCGGTGGAGAACAAAAATGTCAAAACATCAGTGGATAAATGAAACACTGATCAAGTCTCCATCAGGGATTGACATCATTGGACAAAAAAGCACTGATCAAGTTGTTATCAGTAACTTGTAATCAGTGGATCAAGAAGCACTGATCAAGTCGATATCAGGGCTTGTCTTCAGTGGATCATTATGATCTAATCCACACATTATTAGGACTGACATACAAATCATTGATACTTGGCACGGAAGCAAGGGGTATAACTGGGAAGATATTCCTTGAAGTTTGGTTATCCAATAACAACTCTCGAGCATTAAATGCACGTAGATCAGGGGATGAAAAAGGAGCAACAAAAGCAAATAGCAGTCTGACACACCACTCTAGAAGGACATTGATGTGACATACTGCGACTATGTTGAGAAAGCAGCATGGGTAAGCACGTGGGTTCATCAACTGAACAGATAGAAAAAATGTTGTTATACGGAGGATCAAGTGAGAAGAAGTGAAGCAACAACGTAAAAACACTAGAAAGAAGCTTTGTAATAGATTTAGAGAGAAATATTCAAAGAAGATTAGTAACTAGTGTGAGTGGAAAAAGAAGCTATAATTTTTATTATAAAGAAGCTGTAATTTTTATTACAGAGAAGCTGTAACTTTTTACAAAATGTTGTAGCTGATTAATCACATTTGTGATTAAACAAATTTCCAGAAAACACCAAGTTTTAATACAACTATTTTAACTTGAATGGTTGTGTTTTTATCTTAATTTCATTATAGTTTTTCTGGTGATTGCAGCTATTCCAGCTTTTGAATATTAAGTTTTAAAAGAGTGAAAAGTTTGTAGTGTTTGTATTCAACCCCCCCCCCCCCACCCACCCCCCCACCCCCTTCTACAAACACTTGAGCTTATTTTGTTCTACCAATTGGTATCAGAGCCAACTAGCAGACTACACTTGCTAGAAGATCGTTATCAATTGCCAAAAAGCTGGAAATAGTAAGGTCCCCATGTTGGAAAGGGGAAAGTACTTCTTTCGGAGACAACGCACGATAGTTCATCTAAGAGCAATTGATGATGAATATTTACAAATTCTAGAAGAAGGCCCTCATGTGCCAAAGAAGCCCATTCCTCAGGAAGTTGTCAATGGAGTCAATGTTCCAGAAAAATTTGTCCTAAAGACTACTGATGAGATAATTCTCGAGGAGAGAGAAAAGGTTAAAAAGGATTTCAAAGTTACAGGTATTCTATATAATGGCTTAGACGATGATATGCTAAACAGTATCATGAATCTAAGAACGTCTAAGTTAATATGGGATACAATCCAAATCTTATGTGATGGTACATAAGACATGAGGGAGAACGAGCTGCAGCTATTAACACAGCAGTATGAGTGGTTCACAACGAAAAATGGTAAATCACTTACTGAAATGTTTGACATATTTAACAAGTTGATAAATGACCTGAGAATGTATGGGAAGACATATGCCAACAAGGATATCAATAGAAAATTCATGAGGACACTTCCAATTTCATGGGATCCAAAAACCACAGCCATCAGGTAATCTAAGGACATGAATCTTCTGGACTTGGACAGGCTCTATGGTACTCTCAAGACATATGAACTGAAGGTTCAACAAAGATCAGAAATGTCTGGGGATACTAGAATGCTAAAATCTGTAGCCTTGATGGCTAGCAAGAAGAATAAGAAAGAAGCAGGACAAAGTGTCTTAATGCAGCAGCAACTAGAAGATGCTGAAGAGAGTGAAGAGAGTAGGGAAAATGAAGTTGACTCTAAGGGGATTGAGTATACCCCTAAAGAGTTAGAGGAAATGGATGAAACCATGGCTTTTCTTGCAAAAAGGTTTTTCAAACTGAAATTCCAAAAGCCAAGTGGAATAAAGAAATTTTCAACAAGGAAACCTAGTACCACAAGCAAACTCATTGACAAGTCTAGAATAAAGTGCTACAAATGCAATAAGATTGGCCACTTTGCAAATGAGTGTCGCAAGGCCACAAAGGAAGGTGAATCCAAATGAAAAGATGCTGTGGTGGATTACAAGAAGAAATACTTTGACCTTCTTAGTGCTAACTAGAAGGGAAAATCTTACATTGCAAAGGGAAAGGACTGGGCTAATTCAGATGAAGAAGACACTTAGGAATATGTCAACCTAGCCCTGATGGCCTCATCCACAGACAGCAGCAGCTCACAAGTAAGTCTCAAAATTTCCTCTAACATGTTGTTAGAACAATATAAGCTCAAGTGTTTGTAGAAGGGGGGGATGAATGCAAACACTACAAACTTTTTGCTCTTTTTAAACTTTAGTTGGCCCTGATAGGAAACAACTACAATGAACAGAAAAATTATAAAATATGAACACACAGATTCAAGTTAAAATAGTTGTATTAAAACTTGATGTTTTTTCTAGAAATCTGTATAATCACAAATGTGTTTAAACAGTTACAAGATCTATAATAAAATTACAGCTTCAAATTCACACTCACTAGCTTCTAATCTTTCTTTGAAATATTTCTCTCAAGATATATTACAAAACTGCTCTAGTAATTTGTGTGCTTCGATGTTTGATGATCTGTTGGATTGATCTCTCTTCTTTATGTAATGAGAACTCCTATGCATATATAGAAGATCAGTGGTTGAAACCACGTGCAAAGACGTGCTGCTCTTTTCAACTTAGCCGCATATATGCACATCGTTGTCCTTTGGAAACTATGTGTCAGACTGCTGCTACTTTTGTTGCTTCTTTTTCTTCCCCTGATCTGCGTGCATTTAATGTTTGAGAGTTCTCATTAGACCATAACAAACTTCAAGAAATATCTTTGCAGTTAATATCTCTTGCTTGTATAACAAGTTTCGTTGATTTGAGTGTAAGTCCTGATAACGGGTGCATGTTGTCATAACCATCCACTGACAACAAGCCCTGATGAACTTGATCAGTGCTTCTTGGATCCCCTGATGACAAGTCTTGTTAAAGACTGGATCAGGGCTTCAACCTTCACTTGAGTTTTACTCAGTGCTTCTTTGATCCACTGATGTTATGACATGTAACATACACTGATGGCTTCCACTGATGTAGTGTTGAGCTTTCCCCCTGATGGGTTACCCTGATGGGTTAGCTTGACACTGTCATGCCTTGAAGTTTTACCATGACAAATGAAATTTCTTGTTCATGCCCTGACGCGTTCACCCTGATGAGTTTGGCCAGCCACTACCATACCCTGACACGTTCCCCTGATGGGTTGGTCTGCCTCAGTCATCCCCTGACAGGTTCCCTTGATGGTTTGCCTTGACAGGTTCTCCCTAATGAGTTTGCCCTGACTGGTTCCCCTAACGATTCTTAATCAACGAAACTTTGTTTGGAATATCTGATGTGCGAAATACTTCGACTATTTTGGAGTAACATCAGACATTCCTCTTCACTTTGTCAAGTCCTTTAGATGTTCCATTTTACGACTTGTCTTGTGAAGTGTTTGATCATCCCCTGATGAATAAGTTTATCATCAATGGATGCAAAACTTGTGCTGATATTAAGGTTTATAATGTACCTTAATTATTTACAGATGCACAATTTATTCTCTAAACATCATCATCATTAATTAACTCTAACACATGTCAAAACTGATTGTTTCGAAACTGTTAAGGAAATGACTTGTGAGATAAGAGACCTTTATAACACTCTAAGAAGTTGTTAGAGATAAATGATGATGATGATGATTATGTAATAAATTGTGCAACTGTAAATACTTGAGGTATTTTATAAACCTTAAGATCGGCACAAGTTTTGCATCCACTGATGATAAATTTATTCATCAGTGGATAGTTAATAACTTCACAAGACAAGTCAGAAAACAGGAACATTCAAAGGACTTGACAAAGTGAAGAAGAATGTCTGATGCTACTTGTAAGCAAACGAAGTATTCCGCACATCAGAAATTCTAAATCAAAGTTACGTTGATTAAGTCCCATCAGGGGAAACCCATCAGGGGAACCCATCAGGGGAACCCATCAGGGGGAACCCATCAAGGGGAACCCATCAGGGGGAAACCCGTCAGGGAAACCCATCAGGGGAACCCATCAGGAGGAACCCATCAGGGGGAACCTGTCAGGGTATAACAAGGGCAGACCAATCCGTCAGTGAAACACTTCAAGACATATCAGTGTCAGGCAAACCCATTAGGGTAACCTGTCAGGGAGAATGACCAACATGACATTAGTGGAAGCCATCAGTGTATGCCGTCAGCTATAACCATCAGGGTTAAGAAGCACTGAGTTTAACTCAAGTAAAGGTCGAAGCCCTGATCCAGTCAATAAGCATCAGGGGATCCAGAAGCACTGATCAAAGTCCGTCAGGGCTGGCAGTCAGTGGATCGTTGTGACAGCATACACTCGTCATCAGTTCTTACACGGAAATCAACGTAACGTGTTATAGAAGCAAGAAATACTAACTGGAAAGATATTTCTTGAAGTTTGTTAATGGTCCAATGAGAACTCTCACGCATTAAATGCACACAGATCAGGGGAAGAAAAGTAGCAACAAAGCATGTAGCAGTCTGACACATAAAGTTTAGATGTGACATACTTGCGGCTAAGTTGAGAAGAGAAGCACGTCTCAAGAACGTGATTTCATCCCACTGATGTATATATAAGCAACGGAGCTCTCATAACAAAAACAGACGATTGATTGAATCTATCCAACAGATCAAACAAGCACTGAAGCACAATAACACTAGAGAGAAGCTTTGCAATAGAGCTTGAGAGAGATATTTCAAAGAATATTAGAAGCTAGTGAGTGTGAGAAGCTGTGAACTTTATTCACAGAATTTGTAGCTGTAAATCACATTTGTGATTATACAGATTTTCAGAAAAACCTCGAGTTATAATATAACTATTTTAACTTGAATCTGTGTGTTCATTTCATATAGTTTTTCTGTTTGTTACAACTTGTTTTCAGTAAGCCTTATAAGTTTTTTTTGTGCGAAAAGTTTCAGGTGTTTGTATTCATCCCCCCCCCCCCTTCTACAAACACTTGTGCTGATATTGCACTAACCATTGGTATCAGAGCCTCTTAGCAGATTTCACTTGCTAAATACGATCACTATCTATGGCCAATAAAGCTGGAAACAGTAAAGTCCCCATGTTGGAAAGGGGCAAATACTTCTTGTGGAGACAAAGAATGATAGTTCATCTAAGAGCTATTGATGATAAATATTTGCAAATTCTAGAAGAAGGACCTCACGTTCCCAAGAAGCTCATTCCTATAGAAGTCGTTAATGGAGTCAGTATTCCTGAAAAGCTTGTCCCAAAGACAACTGATGAAATGACGATAGAGGAAAGAGAAAAGGTGAAAAAGGATCTTAAAGTTACTGGAATCCTGTATAATGGTTTAGATGATGATATGCTGAATAGTATCATGAATCTAACCACGTCTAAATCTATATGGGATACCATACAAATTCTTTGTGATGGTACTGAGGAAGTGAGGGAAAACAAACTGCAGCTGTTAACACAACAGTATGAGTGGTTCACAATGAAAAATGGTGAAACACTTACTGAAATGTTTGACAGATTCAACAGGTTGGTAAATGACCTGAGATTATATGGGAAGGCATATGCTAACAAGGATGTGAACAGAAAGTTCATGAGAGCCCTTCCCATATCATGGGATCCAAAGACAACAGCCATCAGGGAATCCAAGGACATGAATCTTCTAGACTTGGATAGGCTTTATGGCACCTTAAAGACATATGAACTTGAGGTTCAACAAAGATCTGAAATGTCAGGGGATGTCAGAAAGTTTAAATCAGTAGCCCTGATGGCTGCCACGAAGGACAAACATGAAGAAAGGTCAAGTGTCTTGATGAAGCAGCAACTAGAAGATGCTGAAATAGAAGGGGATAAAGAAGCTGACTTCAAGGAGGAAGTATATACTCCACAAGAGTTAGAGGAGCTGGATGAAACCATGACCTTTCTTGCAAAAAGGTTTTCCAAGCTGAAATTCCAAAAGCCATCGGGATCTAAGAGATTTTCAGCAAGGAAATCCAGTAGCACGAAAAACATTATTGACAAATCAAGAATAAAGTGCTATAAATGTAATGAGATGGGTCACTTTGCAAATGAGTGCCGCAAGGCCACAAAAGATGGAGAATCCAGAGACAAAGAAGCTGTTGTGGACTACAAGAATAAATACTTTGACCTTCTTAATGCAAATAAGAAGGGAAAAGCATACATTGCAAAGGGAAAGGACTGGGCTGACTCTGATGAAGAAGAAAATGAAGAGTATGTCAACCTAGCCCTAATGGCCTCATCCACTGACAGTAGCAGCTCACAGGTAAGCCTCGAAATTTCCTCTAACATGTCTAAAAATGATTGTGTTAAAACTGTTAAGGAAATGGCCTGTGAGATAAAGTATCTCTATGACACCCTGAGGAGTGCTGTAGCTGAAACTGAGAGAGTGCAGAAAATAAATGAACAATTAATTGCCAAAAACACTCTTTTAGAATCAGAGAACTCCAGACTCGAGAGTCTTGAAAAAGAACTCTCAAGGACTAAAAATCTTCTTGACTGTGCTATCAAAAGGGAGGAATGGACCTCAAATCTTCTTAGTCAAGAAAGGGAAGTCATTAAGAGATGGAATGAGTCTAGCAGAAAACTGGAGGATCGTTTGAAAAGTCAGAAATCTGATCCAAAATCTGGTTTGGGCTATGAAGAGACTCATGTGCAGCAACCTCCCATTGAGGTTGAGATGGCAGCTAGCTCTGGAAAAAGGCCATTTCAAACTATCAAGTTTGTTAAGGCAACAGCAAAGCTAGAATCTGGGAATGTCTTCCCAGTGAAAGAAGCTTCCACTAGTGGTGGGAGAGGCAAGAAAAGTATCCTTGCCAAAACACTCAATCCTCCAGTAATGGAAAAACTAAACTGTGCATCAGTGGATACACAGTCGTCAGGGGGAAAGAGTGATTCAGGCCATTGCAGCCCGTCAAGGGAAAAAGGCCTGTCAGGGGAAAACAGGAAGAATAGAAATGGTAAGCTAGGTGTAAATAAAACTAGAAATTATTCTTCTATTCATGAAGCCCCTAGAAAAGTGTGCTGGAATTGTGGTAGCTGTAATCATTTGTCTTTTCAATGCAAAAAAAAAACCACAAATTTTGACTGGCACAATTTTGTATGCTAATGATTTACCAACTATTAAAACCTGCTCTCCAAGGAAAAAGGTAAAATAACTGTTGAGAAATCAAAAGCATACTTTGAAGCTCCTAAAAAGGAGAAAGTTTTAAATTTGCCAAAACCAAAAATAACTAATAAAGAAAAAGTTGCATTACCTGTTACTGTGACTAAAACAAGAGGACCCAAAACAAATTGGGTACCAAAAACAATTTAAATGTTTTATTGTGTGCAGGGAAAGGACAAAAGCAGTCAAATCTGGTTTCTAGATAGTGGCTGCTCAAGGCATATGACAGGAAACAAAGCCCTGATCACAGAATTTCAAGAAAAGGCTGGTCTAGTAATTTCATTTGGTGATAACAGCAAAGGACTAACTCTTGGTTATGGCAAAGCAGCAAATGAGAATGTCTCATTTGAAAATGTAGCACTGGTTGATGGGCTCAAGCATAATTTGCTAAGCATAAGTCAACTAAGTGACAAAGGATTCATCACTTCCTTCAAAGGAGATCAGTGCCTAATCTCAAATGAAAGTGATGGGAAGCTGGTTTTGTCAGGAATAAGAAAAGGAGATCTCTATGTTGCTGATTTTAATTCAGTAAATGGAGAATCATGTTTCTACAACAAGGCACCCCCTGATGAAAGCAGGCTATGGCACAAGAAGCTCTCTCACCTGAACTTCAAGTCAATTAATGATCTAGTGAAGAGAGAGTTGGTAACTGGACTACCCCAAATGGAGTTTATCCAAGAAGGATTATGTTCAGCATGTCAACAAAGGAAGCAAAGGAAGTCATCCTTTGTTAGCAAAGAAGCCACCATGATCAAAGATCCAATTCAATTGTTACATATGGATCTCTTTGGCCCTATCAACATTATGTCAGTGTCAAAGAAAAGATTTGCAATGGTCATAGTGGATGACTACACCAGATACACTTGGGTAAAGTTTCAGCATGCTAAATCAAAAGTATCTCAACAAATTATTGACCATATCAAGAAGGTGGAAACAGAATTAGGGTCAGTGGTTAGAATGTTGAGAGCAGATAATGGAAATGAATTCAAGAATGCAGCTGTTGAGGGATTTTGTGTGGAGAAAGGCATAAATTATACATTTTCTGCTCCAAGGATTCCTCAATAGAATGGTGTAGTGGAAAGGAAAAATAGAACCCTGATAGAAGCTGCTAGGTCAATGCTAGCAGAGGCAAAGATTCCCACCTATTTTTGGGCTGAAGCAATTTCCACTGCTTGCTTTACCCAGAATAGATCTCTAATCAACAAGGCTCACAACAAGACACCATATGAGCTAATGACAGGGAGAAAGCCAAGCATCAAGTTTCTTCATGTCTTTGGATGCAAATGTTTTGTTCTGAGGAATTTTGGTGAAAACTTAGGAAAATTTGATCCTAAAGCTGATGAAGCAATTTTCCTAGGTTATTCTTTGTCATCCAAGCCCTTCAGGGTTTACAACAAAAGACTTCAAGTGGTGATGGAGTCTATAAATGTAGCTTTTGATGATCAAGAAATATCTGGGCTTAAAGACCCTGGTTTTCATGAAGAACTCAGGTTTCAAAATGAAGATGATATTGATTATCAAGAGAATGAAGCTGATGTGTGCAGACAAATGGAGAATATATCCATTCCTGATGTCAATCCAATCAATGAAGAATCCCCTTCAACAGATAGAGCTAATTTCCTGGACAATAGATCAGGGGATACTTCATCAGGGGATCATTCATCAGGACATGCACCATCAGGGGATAACTTGAACCTTGAATTATCCACTAATTCAGGGGGAGAGTTTTCAGAAGCTGGGAGCACAGGCTTAGGGGAAGGAGATGATAGTCAAGTAAGCTCATCAAGACACATTTCTAATCCCAAATGGGCCAGAAGTCACACAACAGATCTGATTATTGGTGACCCAAGCAAAAGAGTGCAGACCAGGAAAGCTACATCTAATGAATGCCTATATGCTTGTTTTCTTTCTCAAATTGAACCAAAGAAGGTTGAAGAAGCTTTTCAAGATGTTGACTGGATCTTGGCAATGCAGGAAGAGTTAAATCAATTTGAAAGGAATCAAGTATGGAAGCTTGTACCCAAGCCCAAAGATAGGATCATAATAGGTACAAAGTGGGTATTCAAAAATAAGATGGATGAAGCTGGCATTGTTGTTAGAAACAAAGCAAGACTGGTTGCAAAAGGATATCTTCAAGAAGAAGGAATTGATTTTGATTAAACCTTTGCACCAGTAGCCAGACTTGAGGCTATAAGAATTTTCTTAGCCTATGCAGCACATTCAAATTTTAGAGTATATCAAATGGATGTGAAAAGTGCTTTTCTGAATGGGAAATTGGAACATGAGGTGTATGTCCAACAACCTCCAGGTTTTGAATGCTCAAAATTTCCAAATCATGTCTACAAATTGGAAAAGGCACTTTATGGACTGAAGCAAGCACCTAGAGCTTGGTATGACACACTGTCAAAATTTCTGGTGGAAAACAAATTTTCAAAAGGTATCATTGACAAAACCTTGTTCTTCAGACAACACCAAGGTCATCTGATTTTGGTTCAAATTTATGTTGATGACATTATTTTTGGATCCACTGACACAAGACTGTGTGAAAAATTCTCCAAACTCATGCAAAGCAAATATGAGATGAGCTTGATGGGTGAGTTATCTTATTTCTTGGGATTGCAAGTTAAACAAGACTCTGATGGAATCTACATTCATCAGACAAAATATGCCAAAGAACTTCTCAAGAAATTTGATATGGAGGATTCAAAAGTAGCAAAGACACCTATGGCCACTGCAACCAAGATTGACCCTGATAAGAATGGAAAGAAAGTTGATTTGAAGACTTACAGGGGAATGATTGGATCATTGCTATATCTGACAGCAAGCAGGCCAGACATAATGTTTGCAACATGTTTTTGTGCAAGATATCAAGCTGATCCAAAGGAATCTCATCTCATTGCAGTGAAAAGAATCTTGAGATATATCAAGGGCACTACAGAGTTGGGACTTTGGTATCCAAAGGAGTCTGGATTTGAATTGCTAGGATATTCTGATGCTGACTTTGGAGGATGCAGGATTGACAGAAAGAGTACAACAGGAAGCTGTCAATTTCTAGGGGGAAGGCTTGTATCTTGGTTCAGCAAAAAGCAGCATTCTATTTCTACATCTACTGCTGAAACTGAATATATTGCAGCTGGAAGTTGTTGTGCACAAATTCTATGGATGAAAAATCAGCTAATGGATTATGGTCTGAACTATTCCAAAATTCCAATAAGGTGTGACAACACAAGTGCCATTGTCATTGCTGAAAATCCAGTACAACATTCCAGAACCAAGCATATAGAAATCAGATATCATTTTATCAGGGAACATGTTATGAATGGGAATATTGAATTACAGTTTGTACCTTCAAATCAGCAACTGGCAGACATATTCACCAAAGCTCTTGATGAAGCCATTTTTTCAAATCTTGTGGGGGAGCTGGGAATGGTGAATTATGCGTCAAGGTCAGAGTCAAAATCCTAAAAATTTTGGTATCTCTAACTCATTTCATAAGTTCTTGATAAAATCAAATTGAAATGTGGTTATATATGTTCAAATTGTAAATATGTATAAACTTGTATATTCTGCTTTTTGTTGTTTTGTTTTTGTTTTGACTGATGCATCAGGGTCAGGGCTTCCTTAAGGACGCATCAGGGTCATGGTGTCCGGCTTGTTTGTCAGGGTCAGGGTATCCTACCTGTTCGTCAGGGTCAGGGTATCCTACCTGTTTGTTAGGGTCAGGGTCTCCTACCTGTGCGTCAGGGTCAGGGTGTTCGGATCTCTTGTCAAGGTCAGGGTACTCAACTCGTTCGTCAGGATCAGGGTGTCCGTCTTGTGCATCAGGGTCAGGGTATGTACATACAGTGAATCATCAGGGTAAGTTTAATTTTTTTTTTTTTGCATCGGGTTTCTAGGCCAGTTAAGTGATGACAACTCATCATTGAATTCTTCTCTCACTGATGATGTGTCATCACAGAAATTGAACTGACACCCTGATAGCGTGTTTTCAGGGGAAGTTTTCAAACGTCTTTAGGCGAGTTTTAATACCTTATCTCTCCTACTTTTTGAAACTCTTAAACACTTAATCTAAACCTGATATTTGCTAGAGTTCTTTTTCTCTCGACTTTACAGAAACCCTAGAATCTCAAATCTTCAAAGCATCCATGGCACGTCAACAAATTCAGAGGAACTTGACAGTCCCATCCACAAACTTTTTGGGCTTCTCTGGCATTGATGAGGTAAGTGATTGTTTTAAACCAATGATGAACTATCTGCTCAAATCTGAGTATAGTAAAGCCATCTTTACCGATGAAGAAATGTCGAGGGAGGCACTGTCACAACTGTGGACCAGTGCTAAATTCATGTACTCCACCACCAAGCCAGATGTGGTCAAGGGTATCTCATTCAAGGTTTCATCTGAGAAAGGGAAAATAACTCCTTCCAGACTTAACTCTGTTTTGGGGTTACCTACTCAAGATCTGGTGGATGCACCCAGTGATGCCGACCTACTGGATTTCTTGAGAGAATTGGGCTATAATGCTGCTCCCAACGCAGTGTTAAAGTTCAAAGATCTCAAAAGGGTGAATGTTAAGCGGGAGATCTCTTACCTGTTTGATACAATCACCAAGGCATTCTCAGGTAAGTGTTCTAACTTTGAGGTTATTACCTCTTTAACTTTGAAAATAGCATATGCAATGGTTAAAAATGTAAATATAAATATAGGTAAAATTATTTTTGATGATCTTGTAAATAAATTAGGTAATGTAAATAATAGGAAATCTGAAATATATTATGCTAGATTTTTGTACATGATTATTAAAGATCAAATTACTAATCTTTCTTTTGAGAATGATATACCTGTACAGACATACAAGCAAACAAAGAAATTGTTTGCAGAAATAATGAAGAAATCATATACAACTGAATCATTTGCTCTCCCAACGCATATGATACAGGTAGTAAATTCTACATCTTCTACCTCTCACACTGTACATTCTTCACCTTCATCTACTATGGCAGAGAAAACAACCACCTCTCTGCCTACCCAAGTAGAACAACCAATTTCTTCACAACCACTCTCAATCGCCCAACCCACAGTCTCCCAAAAGACTGTTGGGATTAAAAGAAAACCCAGTGAAGTTACCACATCAACTGAGGGGGAGCAAGGAGAGAGAGTGCTTGGCTATAGGAGAAGATTGAAGAAGAAGAAGGGAGCCACGAGTGATACCCAACAGCCTGACCAGGGCGTATCCTCTCAACAGGATATAGCCTTTGATAAGGAATTAAACATATTTCTATCTAGTTCCTCTCAAAAGGGATTAGTTATTGAAAATAATCATCAACCAAGGACACAGTTGAGTGAGGCACATACACTAACCATAGACACTGATGAACCTACCATCAGGGTCTCTGAGAGCCACTTGCAGATAGCTGACACAGTGAGTGCACACACTACTCAAGATGTTGTAGTTCAGAAACATTCTTCTACAACATCTTTTGATGAATCACCTCCTCGTTCAGTGATTCAGCCAACACTCCCATCTACACCACTTCCTTCTTTCTCTGTTCCTCAAATTTCTTCATATATAATGACACAAACTTTAAGTGTCATACAATCAGATTCTCCACATTCTCCTTTCGTGGAGGAGCCAACACTCTCTGACATAGTGTTTGACAGTCACTATTCTCACATGGCTGATTCATTTTTACTTGATACAAACACTAGTGATCAAGCAGGGGACATAAATACCACTGTACATTCTACAGCCATAACTCTTTATGTACCCCCAATTGTATATACTTCCTCTATAAAAACCTATACCTCTCCAATTATACATACACACTTTATTTCTTCTCCTTCTCCTATCACAACTGTTGAACCAGAATCTGTAAAGACCTCACTTGAACTGGTCACAGTTGATGATTTCCAAGCCCATAGGAGCCCCTCTAGGACAATTTTGAGTGAGAATGAGAAAATACTTAGTGCAGAGAGGCAAAGTCAAACCCCTGAGAGGACTTTGGCAAAAGGAGAGCAAGAGAATATTGCCTTAGTAGGCAAAGAAAAAGGAGAGAATATTAGTGATGTCTTAGATGGCAAAGAAAAAGGAGAGGATGAGAGAGATAAGGATGAGATCCTTGTAAATAAAGAACAGAGAGAAAACACTGATACTGTAAATATTACTTCTTCTTCTGCAAGTGATGAAGATGATGCTCCACAAGATGATTTTTCCCAGTTCATCGGAGTTGATTTATACTTTAGACAGAATCAAATGTCTCATACTGTACAGTTATTGAAGCAAGAGTTAGCTAGGACCACTGATCCAGTCTTGATCAAAGTGTTAAAGTCACAGATCATGATTGGTCAGTCCATAGATATAGAAAACCAAAAATTGTATACACATTTTAACACAAAGTTCCAGCATATACAACAAGTTGTCGACTCCTTAGTCACCAACCAGACTCTACCACTAATGAAGAAGCAAGTTGACAATGTTGAACACAAGCTTAGTGATCTTTCTACTCAACTGAACAGCATGGATACTCTGCAACAATCCATGGCTGACACAATGCAACAACTTCTTCAAGTCACATCTCGACTCTCAACTCCCACTGATGATGTTGTCAAAAAGGGGGAGAAAAAAACCAAGTAGTTGTCAGGGGATGTTGCTGAGAAATCAAGCCAACCATCAGGGGATGTGACTACTACTCCTGTTCCTGCTCCAAATAACAAGGACAAAGGCAAAGGCATCCTGATTGAGGAACCCAAGAAGAAATCCAACACTCAATCAGGGCCTAAGCTACTTGGAGATGCCATGAAGACAGCCCACTTTCCAAAACCTGTTGAAGTTGTAATTGATGGGAAAATGGAGCTGGTCTTTCCCCAGGATAAAAAGTTTGTAGAATCTGATGCACTCTATGCACAGCAACTTCAAGAAGAAGAAGAAAGGGAAATGGCAAAGGAACAGGAGGAAGAAGTGAAGAAGAAGAAGAATGTCAAGCCAAGGACCTCCAGGAGACCTCAGCCTCGAAGATTACAGAACCCTAGAAGTGTATCAGGGGATAAAAATCAAGACAAATCTAAAGACCCTGATGCCACTTCAAAGAAGTCAGAAGATGCCAAGGACAAAGCACCATCTCCTGATACCAAAGAATATGGTCCACCCACTCTAGCTGAATTTCTCAAAGAAGAAAGGCGCAAAAACCTGACATTTATGTTCTCAATAAAAAGCATAGATGTCAGGTTCAACAATAGAAGAGATCAGCTGATTACAGTTCAAATAAAGAATGGATCAGAATTCAATGTGGCAATGGACTGGTTCAGGAGAATGGATGCTGAGCAACTAGGACTGGTTCTAAACTTGATTCCAAAATCTTCTCAGGCAAATAAAGACTTAAGGGGGATAATCAACGGGCTGAGGAGTGCCATCAACAATGAAAGAAACCTGCCCACAACATTGGAAAGTCCACTGAAGCTATTTTATAAATCCACTGATGGGCGGGAAAAGAATATAAGGATTAAAGAGGTTGATGGCCTAAGCCTGGAGGAAGCGATGCATGTTCTGAGTCAAATTGCAAACCATAAGAACGAACATGTCATCAAGTTCAGAGTCCTGCTGATTCAGAGGGTATTGAAGGAGATCGAAAAAACCAGAGCTGATGATAGGAGCACTGCAGTAAGGGATGTGCCACCAGTAAAGGGATTCAAAGTCTATCCCAAAATGATCACCAGCCCCATGGGAGTACAATTCAAAAATCAAAAGGGGGAGATCATTACCTTTTACTGGTCACAACTTGTTGCAGCCAATATTCAAGAAATCAAGACTGTCTTTGAAGCTTTGGAATCAAGCAGAAATGTCAACATAGTCAACTTCAGAAAACTTCTTCAAAAGGAACTAGAACAGCTGGAGACGGGAGCAGTAGACAACAGACTCAAAATCCCTGATCAAAACCCAGAGCAAAGAAGACAAGGCCTTGGAAGTGACTCTCAACCTATTGAATCAAGTCGGCCATTGCCCTTTGTCTCAGCAAAAAGGAAAAGGGGTTCTGATGTCTAAATACAACATTCCTTTTATAATAGATATAGGTTATACTTGTACAGAAATACTTTTATTAATTCATTCAAAATTCTTTCATGTATTTAGTATTGGTTTTGACATCATCATCAGTGCATCTAGGGATTTATGGTTATCAAATTGATAAACATAAATAGGAGGAGATTGTTAGAGATAAATGATGATGATGATGATTATGTAATAAATTGTGC
>CM025787.1:6847599-6869053 GCA_014636745.2 Centella asiatica | reverse complement strand
AATTGGTTTAATTCTTCTTGCATGGCAATTATCCAATCAGGATCTTGAAGTGCTTCCTCAATTTTCTTTGGTTCAATCTTTGATAGAAAACTGAGGTACAAACATTCATTTTGTGTTGCACTTCTAGTCCTAACTCCATCCTCAATATTTCCAATGATCAAATCTGTTGTGTGGTCTCTCAACCATGGTCTAGGTTTTGGTAGATTTGATCTTGAACTAGAGGCTTCATTTTCTAGATTGATAAGATTCAATCCAGCTTCATGAGCAGAGTTTGCTCCCCCTAAACTATTGATCTCTTCTTCATTAACTCCCCCTGAGTTAGATATCTCAATAGTCTCTGTGTGTGCATCAGGGATACTAGTCTCTGATGTATCATTAGTCTCCGATGGAGAATTAATGTCATCAGTGACTTGTGTTCCATTTTGTTCCAGTACTCTAGTCTCTGATAATACATCAGTCCTTGGTACTTCATGCACAACAGTCAACTCCCCCTCAATTAAAGAGGAATCACTGTTATTTTGGGGATTTTCAGCATTCTCTGTTGGATATTCCCATGCATCCAATTCATTCTCAAAACTGAGAGGTTCATGCAATCCTTGACCAAGCATTCCTGGAATCTTTCTATCATCAAATGCAACTTGAATGGATTCCACAATGACCTTGGTTCTTAAGTTATAAACTCTGTATGCTTTGCTTGACAGAGAATAACCTAAGAAGATTGCTTCATCAGACTTATTGTCAAATTTTCCTCTTGTCTCTGATGAATCTCTCAGTACAAAGCACTTACAACCAAACACATGTAAAAACTTGAGAGTTGGTTTTCTCCCAGTCATCAATTCATAAGGTGTTTTGTTGTATGCTTTGTTTATCAAGGACCTGTTTTGTGTAAAACATGCAGTGCTTATAGCTTCCTCCCAAAAATAGGTGGGAAGCTTAGCCTCTTGCAACATGGTCCTTGCTGCTTCAATGAGGGTTCTATTTTTCCTCTCAACAACTCCATTTTGTTGAGGGGTTCTAGGTGCAGAGAATTGATGAGTAATTCCTTTCTCAGTGCAGAATTCAATTACTTGGGAATTTTTGAATTCTGTTCCTCTGTCACTTCTTATTACCCTCACTGTTTTACCTGACTCAGTTTCTATTTTCTTGACATGATCAATAATTAACTGAGCAGCTTCATCTTTTGCAAAGAGGTATTTTACCCAAGTATACCTTGTGTGATCATCAACAATTACCAGTGCATATCTATTCCTTAAGATAGACATCACATTCACTTGACCAAACAGATCCATATGGAGAAGTTGTAAAGGGTCAGTGATTGATGTTGCTGGTTTGTTTTTGAATGATACACTTCTTTGCTTTCCTTTCTGGCATGCATCACACAATCCATCTTGTGTAAATTCCAATTGTGGAATGCCAGCTACCAATCCTTTCCTCACAAGACTATTGATATTCTTGAAATTCAAATGGGAAAGCTTCTTATGCCAAAGCCAACTCTCATCAGTTGAAGCTTTGCTATATAAACATGTGATTTGATCAGTTGAAGAAATGAGATTTGCAATGTACAAATTCCCTTTTCTTTTTCCTGTCAAAATCACAGTCCCTGATTCTTTGTCACTCACTAAGCATTGATCTTCTTTAAAAGTGACATTGAATCCTTTATCACATAGTTGACTTACACTTAGTAGATTGTGCTTTAAGCCGTCAACCAGTGCTACTTCTGTGAAGATGACATCTCCATGTTCAACAGATCCATATCCTCTTGTATGGCCTTTGCTGTCATCTCCAAAAGTGACTCTTGGGCCACTTCTCTCTTCATACTGTTTTAGCAGGGACTTATCTCCAGTCATGTGCCTTGAACAACCACTGTCCAAGTACCATGATTTCTTCTTTTTGCCCTGCACAGTAGAGAGAACTAGTTTGAGATTTTTGGGACCCAAATCTTCTTGAGTCCTTTCTCACTAGCTGCAGTTTCAAGACTTGACTCAGAATAAGTCGATTGCCTCTTTTCATGTTTGATTTTAATTGGGCAATTTACAGTCTTGCTTCCACTGTTTGTGAGACTACTTGACTTTGATTTATTATTTTCTATGCAAAGATTACTTGACCTTTTTACAGGTGATTTATCTTTTATTGTCTTTGAGTTAGCAGTCTCAATCATAGGAATTTTATTTCTGCTCCTACAGTGCATAGCTATGTGGTTTGGATTACCACATACATGACATATTTTTCTAGGAGCATCAGGCATTGAAGCATAGTTGGTATATTTGTTAATGCCTAACTTGCCATTCCTATTTTTCTTTCTTCTGTTTGATTCCACAACTTTTTCAGCCTTTTGTATTGGAACAGTTTCCAATTTCTTTATTAACTGTTTCTTTGTCATAAACCCAATATTTAAATGTTTGCTTTCATTCTTCTCAACAATATTCACTGTCTTTTGATTAAAACTTGTTTTTTTAGTGTTTTGTTGATCTTGAATGTTTATAAATTTGGGTTCATGGACAGGAGATACAAAGTTAATTTTTCTAGCAGCTTTAGGCTTTTCAGTTGTGGACTCAACAGCTTCAATATGATCAATTAAATCTGAACTACTATCAAGATTTTCATCATAACCTAGTCCAGATTTTTGACCTATTGTTTGATACCCTACCAAGTCAGATAACTTTTTAGAGGAAGTATTCCACTGTTTAATCTTAGCTTGAGCAATTTCAAGTTGCTCTACTAAGTAGTATTCCCTCTTTTTCAAAGCATCAATCATGTGATGTGCTTTGTTTAGATCAGACTTGATTGTATCAAACTGTGCCAATCTCTCTTCAAGAAACTTATTTCTTTTTAAGAGATTGTCACGTGATTCTTTTACATTGGTATGCTCTAGAGTTAATGTTCTAAAACTGATATGCAAATCAGACATATCTTTTTGCATGCTTTCAATGCTAGATGTATCAAGTAAATTAAGCACGTTAAAATTCTGATTTGCATCACATACCTTTGAAGAATCACATGACTCGTCACTACGAGCCATTAGGGCAAAGTTGACAACTTCTTCATCAGAATCGCTGTCAATCCAATCTTTTCCCTCAGTAATCAAGGCTTTGCTCTTGGATTTGACCTTCTTGTCAGCAAAGTCCTTCCTTGATTTTTCATCCTTAGATCTATCATTAGATCTAGGCTTCTTGCACTCATTGGCAAAGTGCCCTAACCCATCGCAATTATAGCATCGAATCTTCTTTAAGTCGAAGGTGACTTTTTGACCTTCACGCTTAGGGTTAGGCTTCCTTGATGACTTCCTTCCTTTTCTGCTAGCCCTAAATTTCTTAAACTGTTTAACCATGAATGCCATGAATTCCTCCATGTCATCATCGGTATCCAGTTCATCCTCATTATCAGTCGAGCTAGCATTAGAGGATTCATCATCAAGCTTCTCTTGAGACTTGTTTGTCTCAACCATCAACGCAGCTCCTTTCTCTCTTCCATGCATGCGCTGTCTTTGCTCTACTTCAAGTTCATACGTCTTTAAGTTTCCGTAGAGCCTATCCAATGTGAGGGTTTCCATATCATGAGCCTCCCTAACTGCAGTAGTCTTTGGATCCCAGCTAGGAGGGAGGGCTCTCATGAACTTGGTATTGATATCTTCATTATCATATTTCTTACCAAGTATGGTCAAGTCATTAAGCAAAGAATTGAACCTGTCATAGATTGACGTGATTGGTTCATTAGGCTTTGCTTGAAAGAACTCATATTGTTGAGTCAACAGTGATCGCCTGTTCTTTCTGACTTGATCAGTCCCCTCACATAGGACCTTGATGGTGTCCCAGACTTGTTTAGATGTTGTGCAATTGATGATGCTATTGAACATATGTTTGTCTATTCCATTATAGAGTATGTTCATAACTTTAGCATCTTTCAACACTTGTAACTTGTCCTCATTGGTATAATCACTTTCTGGTGCAAGTACAAAGTGTTCTGCGACAATAGATCCTTCGATAGTTTTTGCAGGAATAAACTTCCTGGGTAGATAAGGACCCTTCTCAATCCTATCTATGTAATCTGGATCTGTTGCTCTCAAGTGCATATACATCTTTTGTTTCCACATTGGATATTCATCCCTTTTTAGAATAGGGATCCTGGTTCCACCATCACGTCCTCCATTATACGCAATCATGTTAGAGCTGCTTGCTTCTTCGTTGTTGGCCATCTCAGAATCTTGTTAATTGAGTATTTTCAATTAGAGGCTCTGATACCAATTGTTTTCCCAGTGAGATGGCCTAGAACTTGTAGAAGGGGGGTTGAATACAAGTTCTTACAACTTTTTCAAATTCCTGTTCTTTAAGAAATTGACTTTCTGCGGAATATAAAGAACAAGATCAAAACTTTATAAACAATTGTTTTTATTGATTTAACAATTGATTACAAGTTTTCTAACAATCAAAAACAAGCTTTGATCGTCAGCTTCTATTCTGTGTATATAGAGATAATACAACCCTTTCAATTCTCTATGCTATACAGACATACACAGCTTCGAATTACAATACTGTAATTTATAATTACAGCTTCTAAAACTAAGTTTACAAAAACCTAGCTTCCTAATTCAAATCAAATACAATCTTTCCTATTGAAAGATTTCTAACAAGTTTCCTTGTCAGCTACGTCTTCAATAAAGTCTACGTGTTCATGGAAGACTTTCCTTCTTTGATTTGAACTCTAACTCCATCAGCGATTAAGTCCTCGACTAATCTCCGATAGCTTCTTTAATTAGCCCCTGATCACTTCGGGTAATCTCCGATGCTTTAATAAATTAATCTCTGATCACCTCGAGTAATCTCCGATGCTTTGGCTTTAGTCTCTGGTGACGTCAGCTTTTAATCTCCGAAGTATTGTGTTATTCTCTGATGACGTCAGCTTTAATCTCTGACTCTTTAATTACAATCTCCGATGACGTAAGCTTTAATCTCCGATGACCAATCCTTCAATCTCCGATGAATAAATTTTTAATCTCCGATGAAGGATTTCTTCAATCTCCGATGGGCAAAGTCCAATCTCTGATGAACAAAGTTTTAATCTCTGATGGACTTTTCCCTTAATCTCCGACAAGCCAAATTTAATCTCCGAAAGACTAATTAACTTAAAACAACTTGTTGAACAGACTCAACAAGTATTCCAGCAGTACATACAAGTAAAATGAATCTATCTCTTTATTAATATGACTAAATTACAACCAAGAGATACTACTGCTAGCTACAAAACTAAAGTGTTACAAACCAACACTTTTCTATACATTTGTATTCCTAAGTATTCTAAAGACAATCATCATCAAATGTTAATAAAACCTAACAGTGTTTGATAGTCACCACTCTCAGATGGTGGACTCATTTTTACTTGATACAAACACTGATGATCAATCAAGGGACATAAACTCCACTGTACATACTACAACAATAACACTTTATGTACCCCCAATTGTATATACTTCCTATACAAAAACATACACTTCTCCAATTGTACATACACATTCTTCTTCTAATCCTTCTCCTATCACTGTTGTGGAACAAGAACCTATACATACTTTACTTAAACTGGATTCAATAGCTAATCTCTAAGCCAATAGCAGCCCTTCTAGGACAATTTTGATTGAGACTGAGAGAATATATAGTGAAGAGAGGCAAAGTCAAACCCCTGAGAGGACTTTGGCAAAAGGAGAGGAAGAGAGTACTGCCTTAGTAGGCAATGAAAAAGGAGAGGATACGAGTGATGCCTTAGAAGGTACAGAAAAAGGAGAGGATGAGAGAGATAAGGATGAGATCCTTGTAAATAAAGAAAATAGAGAAATTGTACCACATATTCATACCTCTTCAAGCTCTGAAAGTGATGAAAATGATGCTCCACAAGATGATTTTTCCCAGTTCATCGGAGTTGATTTGTACTTCCAACAAAATCAGATGGCAGATACTGTACAGTTATTGAAACAAGAATTAGCTAGGACTACTAATCCAATCTTGATCAAAGTGTTGAAATCACAGATCATGATTGGTCAGTCAATAGATATAGAAAACCAAAAATTGTATACACATTTTTCTTCCAAGATACAGAATGTACAGCAAGTTGTCAACTCTTTAGTCACCAGCCAGACTCTACTCTGGATAAAGAAGAAAGCTGACAATGTAGACAAAAAGCTTGCTGATCTTTCTATTCAAATGAACAACATGGAAACTCTACAAAGATCCATGGCTGACACCATGACACAAGTTCTTCAAGTCACATCCCGACTCTCAACTCCCACTGATGATGCTGTCAAAAAGGGGGAGAAATCAACCAAGCAGTCGTTAGGGGATGTTGCTGAGAAATCAAGTCAACCATCAGGGGATGTGACTACTCCTGTTCCTGCTCCAAATCCCAAGGACAAAGGCAAAGGCATCCTGATTGAAGAACCCAAGAAGAAATCCAACACTCAATCAAAGCCTAAGCTACTTGGAGACGCCATGAAGACATCCCACTTTCCAACACCTGTTGAAGTTATTATTGATGGGAAAATGGAGCTGGTCTACCCTCAAGACAAAAAGCTGGTAGAAGCTGATGCAATCTTTGCACAGCAACTTCAAGAAGAAGAGGAGAGGGAAATGACAAAGGAATAGGAGGAAGAAATAAAGAAGAAGAAGAATGTCAAGCCAAGGACCTCCAGGAAACCTCAGTCTAGAAGATTACAGAACCCTAGAAGTGCATCAGGGGATAAAAATCAAGATAAATCTAAAGACCCTGATGCCACTACAAAGAAGTCAGAAGAAGCCAAGGACAAAACACCATCTCCTGATACCAAAGAATATGGTCCACCCATTCTAGCTGAATTTCTCAGAGAAGAAAGGCGCAAAAACCTGACATTTATGTTCTCAATAAAAAGCATAGATGTCAGGTTCAACAATAGAAAAGATCAGCTAATTACAGTTCAGTTAAAGAATGAGTCAGAATTCAATGTGGCAATGGACTGGTTCAGGAGAATGGATGCTGAGCAATTAAGACTGGTTCTAAACCTGATTCCAAGATCCTCTCAGGCTAATAAAGACTTAAGGGGGATAATCGACAGGCTGAGGAGTGCCATCAACAATGAAAGAAGCCTGCCCACAGCACTGGAAAGTCCACTAAAGTTATTTTATAAATCTACTGATGGGCGGGAGAAGAGTATAAGGATTAAAGAGGTTGATGGCCTAAGCCTGGAGGAAGCGATGCATGTTCTGAGTCAAATTGCAAATCATAAGAACGAACTTGTCATCAAATTCAGAGTCCTACTGATTCAAAGAGTACTGAAAGAGATTGAAGAAACCAGAGCTGATGATAGGAACACTGTAGTAAGGGATGTGCCACCAGTAAAGGGATTCAAAGTCTATCCCAAAATGATCACCAGCCCCATGGGAGTACAATTCAAAAACAAAATGGGGGAGATCATTACCTTTTACTGGTCACAACTTGCTGCAGCCAACATTCAAGAAATCAAGACAGTCCTTGAAGCTTTGGAAACAAGCAGCAATGTCAACATAGTAAATTTCAGACAGCTTCTTCAGAGGGAATTAGAGCAGCTGGAGGCAGGAGGAGAAGACAACAGACTCAGAATTCCTGATCAAAACCTTGAACAAAGAAGACAAGGCCTAGGTAGTGACTCCCAACCGATTGAATCAAGTCATCCATTGCCATTTGTCTCAGCTAAAAGGAAAAGGGATTCTGATGTCTAAATACTAAATTCTTTTTGTAATAGATATAGGTTATACTTGTACAGAAATTCTTTTATTAGTTTATTCATTATTCTTTCTTAAATTTTATTTATTTTATTGGTTTTGACACCATCATCAGTGTATCTAGAGATTTATGATTATCAAACTGATAAACATAAATAGGGGGAGATTGTTAAGGTTAAACACTGATGATGATGGTTTAGTAATAAGTTGTGTAAATTGTTTATACTTGAGGTGTTGTATAAACCTTGAGATAAGCACAAGTTTTGCATCTGCTGATGATAATAATATCCATCAGTGGATGATTTAGTTCTTCACAAGACAAGTCAGAAAATGGAACATTTGAAGGGCTTGGCTTCGTGGAGAAGAATGTCTGATGTTACTTAAACAGTCAAAGTATTCCGCACATCAGATATTCTAAAAAAGAGTTACGTTGATTTCATACCATCAGGGGAACCCATCAGGGTGAACCCGTCAGCGGGAGCTCGTCAGGGAAACCAGTCAGGGGGAACCCGTCAGGGGGAGCTCATCAGGGGAACCTATTAGGAGATGACGAAGGCAGACCAACCCTTCAGGGGGACACTTCAAGATATGTCAGTGTCAGGCTAATTCATCAGGGTAACCTGTCGGGGGGGATTGGTCAAATATGACATCAGTGGAAGCCATGAATGTATGCAGTCAGTCATAACCATCAGGATCAAGAAGCACTGAGTAAATCTCAAGTGAAGAACGAAGCCCTGATCCAGTCAATATGCATCAGGGGGTCGAGAAGCACTGATCAAGATCCATCAGGCTTGACCATCAGTGGATCGTTATGACAGCATACATCCGTCATCAGCATATACACGAAAATCAATGTAACTTGAACAGAAGCAAGAGATATCAACTGGAAAGATATTTCTTGAAGCCTGTATCCATCCAATGAGAACTCTTGCGCATTAAATGCATACAGATTAGGGGAAGAAAAAGAAGCAACAAAGCATGCATCAGTCTGACACATTAGGCAGTGATGTGACATACTTGTGGCTAAGTTGAAGAAGACAGCACGTCCCAAGCACGTGATTTTCAACCACTAATCTACATATATAAAGAAGGAGTTTTCATTGATGAGAAGAGAAAAATAGAAGCACACAAACACTAGGAAGCTCTGTAATATTTCTTGAGTGATTTATTGTCAGAGAGAAATCTTTGTAGCTAGTAAGTGTGAGAAGTTGTGAATTTTATTCACAGAAATTGTAGCTGTAATTCACATTTGTGATACTACAGATTTCCAGAAAAACACCAAGTTATAATACAACTATTTTAACTTGAATCTGAGTGTTGTTATTTCACTGTTTTTCTGTTATCTTGCTATTTCTGGAAGGAGCTATCGAAGTTCAACAGAGCGAAAAAGTTGTAAGTGTTTGTATTCATCCCCCCCCCCCTTCTACAAACACTTGAGCTTATTTTGCTCTAACAATTCCCCTGACAAGGTCATCGCCTGACGGGTTCCCTTGGTGGCTTCCCCTGACGAGGTCATCGCCTGACTGGTTCCCCTGATGGCTCCCCCTGATGAAGTCATCGCCTGACTAGTTCCCCTGATCGCTCCCCATGACGAAGTCATCACCTGATTTGTTCCCCTGATGGCTTTCCCTGATGGAGTCATCGCTTGACGCAGTATCTTTAAGCTTCCCTTGATGGGTTCTTCTTATTGATGCTCTTAAAGATACTTGTCCTTTTGATCATTGATACTTTATTGGTTTTGCCTAGAATGTTTGTCATGTGAAATATTTATATTCTTTTAAGTAACAACAACCATTGCTTGACACTGTCGAATCCATTCAAGTTAACACTGATGACTCGCCCAGTGCAATGTAGACCATCCCCTGATGACTAAGACGTCCAACAATGGATGCAAAACTTGTGCAAATATACTAAGGTTTATAGATTACCTTTAGTACTTACAGATGCATAATTATTCATATAAAAAGAATTATCATCATCATCGTTTATATCTAACACTACTACTACTACTATTATTATTATCAAGGTTATCAAAATCGGATCGGACAGACCGATTCAATCGGTTTAATCGCAAACCGGTCAAGGGTCCAGTCGTTTCGATTAAAAATAGCGGTTTAGAAAAAATCGAGAAAAAACGGTTAAACCAGTGAACCGAAAAAAATCGGGTTTTTTCTTCTTTTTTTTTTTCGCTAATTGGATTGTCGAGCGAGGCTTCGTCAATGAGTGGCTTCTCGAGTGATTTCTTCTTGTCGGAGCTCCGATCCGGCGAAGGTTTAGCTTGAGAGGTGGAGGGAGACGGGGAAGGAGGTCTCCGGGAAGCCGGTGAGATAGTTTTGGTGTTAATGAATTCGGATCGGTCTGGTGGCGAACATTGTCGGTGTTGATGTACCCCTGCTTATATTACTATTGCTTAAAGAATTTTATTTACTGATATAAGAATTGATGATGTAAAATAATCCTTGCTTATATGATGTAAAAGGACTTAGAAAAATATCTAACTTATTATGTGGATATATTCTGCTAGTTAAGCAAGGATTTTGATCACAAGTGAAGACTCTGCTCATCAATCAGGAAGGATGTTGAAAATGTGAAGAAACTTTCAAAAAATAGTCTTGCTTATAATAAGCAAGTTTTGATACAACAATATCCCTTACCTTTATCCAAGCAAGATTGTCAGAAAAGAATCTTACCTTTTGTCCTGCTTAGTCAACTTCTAGAGGGTTTTTCAAAAAGCACTAGAAGACAAAATAACGGCTATCTTTTTTAAATTAAGCAAGTAACAACTATAAAGGTACAAGTCACTATCAAGATAGTACAACTCCAACGGATCTATTTTAAATTCTTAACGGATAAATATTTGGAGTAGTATAAATAGGAGTTATAAATTTCATTCATGATATCTGAACAACCAAAAAATTGATTTGACAATCTGACATCTTAAGAGTTCAGCAAGACACAATCTTTCACCTGAAGTAGTGCTATATAATCTGCTCAATAAGGAGTTTACTGCTTAGAGATAGCAAACAAGATATTTTATCTGCTATTAGTCTGTGTGACTCAATATGGTCTTAGTGACCTATTGTATTTTTGGACTCAATGTCCTGCTGTATTTTGTTCTGTGTGAACATTTTTAGTGAATGTCTTCTCAAGTAAAGAGAAGAAGAATGGAGTAGGCTTAAATCGAACTACTATAAAAATCCTCCTGCTCACTTTACTTTACTACTCGTCTTTTACATTACTTATTTTCTTTATCTCTGCTTTGCTTAGTCACTGCTAAACTTATTTAGCAAAGACTTACTAATATTAATGCCTCAAGCCATTGATTTAAAAATTATGGGGTTCTTTGTTATAAATTTCGCTGCTAACTTTTTTCAAAATATAAGAAAACTTTTTAATAAGCAAAAAGTGTCTTATACTGTAAATTTTATAAACAAGATTTAAATTTTGAAAAATACTATTCAACCCCTCTTCTAGTATTTTTTTTATTGGGACCTAACAGTCCGGGAACACTGATACGGAGCGACTGAACTTCCGGCGGCGTTTTGACGGAGACTAAACCTAGCATTGTGGTGAATTTGGTCGGTAGGAGAAGAAAGAAGCGGTGAGTTGAGAATATACAAAAGTGATGAGCTCGGTGGAAGTTGATGGACAGGAAGAAAGAGAGGAGGGTAAGGGCAATGATATGGTGAGGTGGGGCCTACTAAAAATTATGGTAAAGGTAGGGAATTGTGTTTCATCAATTTGATTGTTCGGTGTATTTTGTTTTTAAAATGTTAACTATAGATTATATTTTATTAGTGTCTTTTTTTTATATAATAACATTAAAGTTTATGAACAAACGCAACCACGTTGGAAAACAAATACTTGAAACTTAATAATAATGGAGATTATTTTATTACTAACCGCAAAAGACTTTTATTTCTTAAAACTGTGTCTTTTGTCTTTTTTTTAACCGGTTTAATGAATTTTTAGAATATTTGATGAAGTTATTTTGATTTATAAGAATATTTTCAGTTCACTATGAATTTTTATATAAGAATATTTATGATTTATAATAATATTGTCGATTCACTATGAATATTTAGAATATTTGATGAATTTTTAAGAATATTTATGATTTATATAATATTTTTTAATAAAATAATAATCCGGTTGAACCGTGAACCAGTAAATTCACCTGTTCGATATCCGATCCGATTATGATAATATTGATTTTTTTTTTTTTTGTCCTTATAACTATCATTATGGTAATCAATTGAAAAGTTAATACTTAATATTACCTTCGTTATGCTCCATTTACAATTTATTTTAAAATACGTGTGACATCGATTTTATTACATTTAAAAGTCATATATAATTAAAGTACTTTTAGAATGTTTATAATACACTTAAATGTTTCCATTTCTTAACTAGTTGTGTTGCCCATGCACACACAAAGAACGCTATCTTAATTTTTTTAAAATGATTTATAATAATATTTTGATGGGGAATATTTTTTGAGAATTTTCTCTTGATTTTTGAAAATAAATCATACAATTGTATGCGTATTAAATTTTACTTTTATGGCAATAGTGTGTACGTGCTATGTTTAATGTTTGACTTGAGACATTTTTTAATAATTTGAGATATATTAGAATTTTAAAATTTAAATTTATTTCTTTTTATCAATTTATTATGATTTTTTGAATTGACAATTAGTTTAATATTTTAAAAGTGATATGTTGCATATGTGAAAATTTTTGTATGTATTTTCCTCTGTTGTATTTTTTCTCAAATATTTCCTCTGTTTCATCAATAAATTGTTTTAGAAATTTGTACACATATTAATCACTAATTGCTATGTTAATTTCAAATAAAATATATAATTTTTACATATTTTCAAAGGTACAAAGTTAATTATTTATTCTCGCACCACCAAATGATCAACTTTTATTGTATGTCATTAGAGTTATTTTGGAAAAGCAGTAATCCTCCCTAAAAAATATAAATAGTTTATTTGATGTGCTAAAAATACTTGAATAAAAAATTTCAAAACGAAATTCATCATCTTTTAAACAAAATATTATAAGATCTTTTTTTCATTAGATATTAACTTAACACATGATTGTAGAAAACAAAACAATACGGACAAAGAAAAAAGAAAAAATATATTTGAAGACATCACCGCCCACTCTCCCCTGTACCCCCATTTTCCATTTCCATATCCCAATAATTCCATCAATTTCATGGATCTTTTCATTTGTTTAACATCTACTAATCTCATGCTTTTATTTGTTTTAACATTTGCCGAGCTCATTCCTACCCCACCTCTCTCTTGAGTCTTTCTCTTCTTTTACTTTCATTTCTAATCTTTTACTTTGTTCGATATCTACTGTAGTTTTGTGAAAGAAAAGATTTTCACGATTTGGGTTATATTTTGATATATTTTATTCAATTTGTTGTATTAGTCACAAGAGCGTTTGTTGTTTTGTTGCTAATATTTTGGGGGTCATATCATTTTCTTGTTAAATTCGTTGGGGTTTAGTACCAAAAAAATTGAAAAGAAATTGTTGGGGTTTTTATTCCATAACGTATGTGTTTTGTTCTTGTTACACATATCTCTATTTTAGTGCTGCCTCGTGAATTATTTCTTTGCTGTCTCTTAATTTATATTTATATTTTGCAAATTTTTCTTTCATGGTTAGGTTTTGTTAAATGACAATTCTTTCTGGCAATTTACTAAAGATTTTTTTTTCTTTTTTGCCAATTAAGAGGTTTTGAGATTGGGATAATTATTAAAAAATACTCTCAATTATGTACCAATTTTCACTTTAAGGATCAGTTTTTCATTTTTTATAATTAAGGGATTTAACTATGCTTAATTTTTACTTTAACGACCATTCTTTTAATTTTTATAATTAAAGGATTCAAGTATAAATTAATTTTTATTTTAAGGATCACTCTTTTTACTTTTGCAATTAAGTGGAGATGCTTTAATATGCTCTTCCAAGTACGGATGGCTGCTAATATATTAAAGTAGGGGATTTCTAGTATTCTTATTTTTCAGCTCCACCTACCTCCTCCCCTGATTGTATAGTTGTTATGTTAGAAACCAATATACATATCAAATCTTCAGGGGACCTGCATTGGCGTCATATTGGATGATCGAACCTAGTTGGTCCATTTAAACAAACATATTTCTCTGTATTTATTATTGTTTTCATTGGTATTCTAACGCTAATGCTTGTGCAGAAATCTGTGTTATTATTTTTATGGTAGGTATCTTTTCAACACTTGGTTTTATAAGATCATCAATAAAGGCTGGCAATATGATATTATCCAATCACTCGACACTGTGTTATACTTGTCCTCTGTTGTTACCTGTAACTTATGTTCTTTAACTGGAGATCTTACCTTGAATAGTTGCATTTCCAAATTTTTTTTTGTTGGTTAGGGGGTGGGGGCGGGTGGGGGCGGGCGCGGGGATGGGTGCGGTGTGGTGGACCTCTCCTTCACTTTGCTCTCAGCCAAATCGATGTTGTGATTTGAAGCAGATGGTTAACTTAAATCTACTTTGGATAAAACCAATCACATGAATACTTCAAAATTGAATCCAAGGAAACTAGCAGTGCACAACCTAAACTTCATTATCTTTGCTGCTCTGCATGTGTTTGTTATATGGTAGGAGTTGAGTATATGATCTTTAACCATTATTCTGTTAATGTTGTTATAGGTTCATTCTATTATAAAAAGAGTTGGACGGTTGTATATAGATGTTAAATCAGGAGGTAAGAATAATAATTAAAATAAATAATTATAGAGAATACTGAGTATATTTTGGATTTGCTTGAAACATTACATTCAAGATATCAAATTTGGAATACCAAGTTTGTTGCTCCCAGAAGGATATATATACACACCTTTGTGACTAGGGTATTAAACTCAACATAGATCCATTCCCATTAGGATTCTACATTGGTCTATACACCTTCAGTTTTTTGTCCATATATAATATTAATTGATAAAGTATAATTAATATTTATCATCTTATTATTTTTAATATATTTTGAACATATTATCCAACATTCTCCTCCTATATTCTAAATATAAAATAATAATAACGAACCATATATGAACACACAATACCAAGTATCATGAAACCAAATTCAAATAAAATTATCCATACATGTCTGAATCAAACCAAATCCAAGTATTTAGGTTTTGAAACAAAACAAATTCAACAAATGAATAAGTCTCCACGTAGGAAAATAATATCCGAATAAAATAAATAGAACAATAATAAGACTCGGAGATTTTGTTATGCCCACAGATTCTACTCGTTTAGTAGATCATCATCCTCCATAGAGAAATCCACTTGATCTCCTCCAGTTTCATCATTTCCTGCAATTGACAATTTAACACAAAGAATTTCATACGAGACACTTCTCAAAATGAATTCAAATCCATTTTGCCAATTAGTATAAGTATCTAGTTCAACAAATATGAACAAAGTACAAATCACAAAGATGATACAAGTATCTAGTTCAAATAAATGAAACATAGTACCACAACAAAAATAGTTTAATGTAAAAGTATCTAGTTCAATACTAAAGAACTTAGTACCAATCACATAATAAAACTATTAAGCATCACCAACAAGTTTCCAACACATAGAACTTGTTCCATTATGGTTTCTCTCATTTAAAGATAAGAACCACACATGTCTCTTTTTGGAATGTTATAATTTCATACCCAACATGATTTTAGTATGATGTATCATCAAATTTGGAATGACACAACAAGTCATGATAGGCATATCATCAAATTTGGAATGATATAAAGAAATCACAACATCAAGACATATCAAATAACATGCTTATATAGATTGGAATTACAACTATAAAAGGTCAATTATCTTTCATAAGACTCTTTTCCATAGCTCTTAACCCCATCTGAATCACAATATTATAAGCACGATCCCTCGGTAAGCCCTTTGTAAGAGCATCCGCTACATTGTTACTAGATCTCACATCAACAACAGTGATGATCCCACGATCAATGAGATAACATAATCTAGCTTATTTAAACCTCAACATCCTCCTTTTAGGATTAAAAAGAGTGTTTGTGGCAATTTTTTGTGCTACCTGTTAACAAATCCTTCATCCATTCTGCTTCATTTGCAGCTAAAGCTAATGCATAAAGTTCCGTTTGCATAGATGACAAACCAATATTAGTTTGTCTCTTAGATTTCCAAGCAACTGCTGTACCACCTACTGTAAACAAATAACCGCTGGTAGATCTAGCATCACCCACATCTGGGCACCAAGAGGCATCAGAAAAACCTTCCAACTTAGGAGGATAACCTCTATAACACAAAGCATAATCTTGAGTACCCTTAAGGTATCTCATCAATCTATCTAAGGCATTCCACTATTCAATTCCAGGATTACAAGTGTATTTGCTTAACATGCTAACAGTAAAAGCTATGTTAGGCCTAGTGCAAGTCATCGTATACATGAGACTACCAACTAATTGAGAATATTCCAATTGTCTAATAGTCTTGCCCTTATTAGGTTTTAACCGTTTATTATAATCAAAAGGTGTCTCAATCACTTCACACTTACTGTATCCCCATTTACTTAGTAAATTTCCAATATAGTGAGATTGACTAAGGTAAATACTTTCACTAGTACAAAACTGATCATATGCGTCGCCTTATTTGCGTCGGTTTTTTAATAGAAGTGTCGCATATAGTAGTGCGGTGGCATTGTCGTAAAAAGAATAAAAACTATTTGCGTCGGTTTTTTTACATAACCGACGCAAATTCTCTGAAAATATTTAAAAAATAAATTAGTTCACCATTTGCGTTGCTTAGTATAAAAAACCGACGCAAATAGTGTTTATTTGCGTTAGTTTTTTTAAGGAACCGACGCAAAAAATGTATAAATAAATTAAAAAGAATTTGCGTCGGTTTTTTTAACTAACCGACGCAAATGGTTTGAAGAATTTGCGTCGGTTATGTTGTGTAACCGACGCCAAAGATGAGAAATAATTAAAAAAATAAACAAATTTGCGTCACGTCGCTTAAAGAACCGAAGCAAATGCTTTAAAATTTTTAAAAATAAATTATTCAAACATTTGCGTCGGTTTATTTAAATATCCGTCGCAAATGGTTATGGTATTTGCGTCGGTTTTCTTCTTTGTCCGACGCATGTGCTTTAATAATATTAAAAAGTGTATTTAGGATTAAAACTTTTTCTATTTTGGTCTGGTTCGTAAGAAAGGAGAGAGAGTGAAATCGTCTTTGGAGGGAAACTTGGCTGATATTTTGCAGGTTTCTTTCTTCAGTGTCTCCGTCCGAGAGCTCAACTTTGTTGTGTAAGTAATTGTTGATTAAAATAATACATTCATCACAGGCATTAGTTAAAATAGCAGTATGTTTGCTTGAAGTGTTGTTTGTCCGCATCTTATTTATGATAACTGTACAATTGTTATGCTTACTTAGTTAATCGTTGTGGTTATTTAGTTAAACATGGATCGTCAAACATGGATGTACAATATATTGCGTAACGATGACGCATATGTGAGAGGGGTTGATGAGTTTATTATATGTGCGGTTCAACACCAAAAAATCAGAAAGAAACATGGAAAAGAAGACATGATTGTGTGCCCGTGTCGCCTTTGTGGTAATTTAAAAAAATATTCGAGCGCAGAGACAGTGCGTGAACATTTATTTCGTCGGGGTTTTAAGAAGGGTTATACGAAGTGGATTTGGCACGGCGAGGGAATAGAGTCTGATGTGACTGGTAGCTCAAGGTCGAATTATGCAACCAAGTGCGATAATTCGGTCGATAATGACGAAGATGATGTGGACATTGATAGGGTGGAAGATATGATACAAGATATCCAAGACCATATGATGCCACAACCGGATATGTTTGAGAGCTTGGTCCGCGATTCTAAGAAACTTTTGTATCCCGAGTGCAGTGACGACTTGACAAGGTTGTCAACAACTTTGAAGTTGTGCAAGTTGAAAGTCAAGAATGGATGGAGTGACAAGAGTTTTACAGAATTGTTAAAACTGTTACGAGAAATACTTCCGGTGAATAACGAGCTTCCCACTTCCACGTACGAGGCAAAGAAAATGTTGTGTCCTATAGGTATGGACGTGAAGAAGATACATGCATGTCCAAATGACTGTGTGTTGTTTCGAAATGAGAATGAACATTTACACACATGTCCTAAGTGTGGAGCATCTCGGTACAAGTGGGAGGATAATGATTCGTCTAAGGATGATAAAAAAAGGGCTCCTAGCAAGGTGGTTTGGTATTTACCCATAGTGCAACGATTCAAACGCCTATTTGCAAATCCAAAAGATGCAAAACATTTGAGGTGGCATGCGGAAGGGAGGAAATCAGATGGGATGCTTAGACACCCGAGTGACTCTCCACAATGGAGAACCATTGATTATAAGTTTCCTGAATTTGGTGGAGAATTTAGGAATCTACGACTTGGACTTTGTACGGATGGGATGAATCCTTATGGCACTCTAAGTTGTCAACATAGCACATGGCCAGTTCTTTTGGTGATTTATAATTTGCCTCTGTGGTTATGTATGAAGCGCAAGTATATTATGCTGTCCTTGTTAATCTCAGGGCCTAAACAACCAGGGAATAACATAGATGTTTATCTTGAGCCGCTTGTTGAAGATTTAAAAATTTTGTGGGATGAAGGTGTGACGGTGTTCGATGCAAATACTCAAATGGATTTCACATTACGTGCGATGTTATTTTGCACCATAAATGATTTTCCGGCTTATGGAAACTTGTCAGGGTACACTGTCAAAGGAGCTAAAGCATGTCCAATTTGTGAAGATGCTACTATTGACCATCGTCTACATAATTGCAACAAAAATGTCTTTATGAGTCACCGAACATTTCTTCCCCGTGATCACCCTTATCGTAAGATGAAGAAGGCTTTTGATGGGCATATCAAGACTCGAGAAGCCCGTTTGCCTTTAACTGGGAAAGAAGTCTTTGAGCGGGTTAAGGATATTGATGTTGTATTTGGAAAGTTGTATCAACCTCCGAAGCCGAAGAATCTGTGTAAGAAGAGATCCATATTTTGGGATCTGCCGTATTGGGAACACGTACAAGTTAGACATTGTCTTGATTTTATGCATATTGAGAAAAATGTCTGTGACAGTATTGTTGGGACATTGTTGAATATACCGGGAAAGACAAAGGACGGGATCAAAGTCAGAAAAGACATGAAAGAAATGGGTATACGACTAGAGTTAGCACCGCAAGAATCGGAGAAGCGTACATATCTACCTCCAGCTTGTTATACTTTGTGTAAAAAAGAGAAAATTGCATTTTGTGAGTGTTTGTTTGGTGTGAAAGTTCCATATGGATATTTTTCAAACATCAAAAGGTTTGTGTCGATGAAGGAATTGAAACTCGTGGGTATGAAGTCACATGATTGTCAAGTGTTAATGCAACAGCTACTTCCAATTGCAATTCAAGGGATATTGCCGAATCACGTGAGACTTGTTGTGATGAAGCTTTGTTTTTTCTTCAATGCCATCCGCAGCAAGGTGATTGAACCCATCACGTTGGATAAATTACAAGCTGATATTGTTGTCACACTATGTCAATTTGAAATGTATTTTCCACCTTCATTTTTTGACATTATGGTACATTTGGTTATTCATTTGGTTAGAGAGATTAAGTTATGTGGCCCAGTATATTTGCGGTATATGTATCCTTTTGAGAGATTCATGGGTATATTGAAAGGATATGTGAGGAACCGATATCGGCCCGAAGCTAGTATAGTTGAAGGATATTCAGTTGAGGAGGCTATTGAATTTTGCACAGAGTATTTAGCAGCTGCCAATCCTATTGGAATTCCCAAATCTTGTCACGAGGGAAGACTTCATGGGCAGGGTACATTAGGATCCAAATGGATCTCTCCTGGGTGTGAACTGCGCGATAGAGCGCATCTCTTTGTCCTGCAACACATGACTGAAGTTCATCCTTACTTAGATTGTCATGTCAGTTTGATTAGGAGGCAGAATCCTTCAAAAAGCGACATTTGGGTTACAACTGAACATAATCGCTCATTTGTTGGATGGTTTAAAGACCGTGTAATGTGCCAGTTGTCAGATGCACCAAATGTCGTTTCTAATACGATAAAATGGTTAGCATACGGCCCCAACACGCTTGTTCGATCTTATGAAGGTTATGATGTTAATGGATATACGTTTTACACCAAGCATCAAGATGGAAAGAGCACTATGCAAAACAGTGGAGTTACCGTGGAAGCTTCATCAACAGAATTTTTTAGAGGCAAATCTTCAGGATCGAAAGATGTAAAAAAGTCATATTATGGGGTGATTGAAGATATTTGGGAGCTTGAGTACAGAGAATTCAAGGTTGGTCTCTTTCGTTGTAAGTGGATTGATATACGTCGTGGTGTTCGAAAGGATGACTTAGGATTTACTTTGGTAGATTTTAGTCAGTGGGGTCACGTCGACGATCCATTTATACTTGCAACGCAAGTGAAACAAGTATTTTATATCCAAGACCCCGCCGATCGTAAGTTTTCAATTGTTGTTCAAGGCAAGAGAAATATTCTTGGCATTGATGATGTTGTTGACGAAGAGGAGTATAACCAATTTGATGAGAATCCTCCTTTCTCTATGGGTCTACCTACCCCATGTGGTGACGATAATGGAGAAACAAACTACCTACGTAATGACCATGGTGAAGGGTTATGGATTGATCATGGAAAATAGGTCCAGGAATTGAAGGTTTTAATTTGTTTTATTCCAATTGTTGTAAAATTTAAATTTATTTGTAAATTGTAAATAATTGTTAATTGTATAATTTAATTTTTTTTTATTCCAATAATTGTAAATTTTAATTTATTTTTATTCCAATAGTTGTAGCTGATTGTTTACTTAAGTCAATTTTATATATTTCTGGTTAAGTATGGGAAGTAGTTCTTGGCAATAATCATACAGCAATTAAAGTGGTCTATATATAAATAAAACCACATGTCAGCTTATAATATTTCATAAGGCGTGGGCACACCTTACAGCAGTCCCCTGTTTTTGAGTACTTAAGTCATCCCCTGTTTTTGAGTACTTAAGTCATCCCCTGTTTTTTAGTAATTTAAGTCATCACCCTTAATTGAGAATTTGTGTCGTATATTTTAAAAAAAAATAATCGGGTATTAGCGTCGATGCTCCTAAATAACCGACGCATATATTAGGTTTATGCGTCGGTTCTTTTAAAGAAACCGACGCAAATACCCGATTTACAAAACAACAAGGAAAAAGGGCTTCGGAGACTAGTGACACCATCTATTGGGTAAATTTGTTCATGCGAGACTAGCGCTGACGTAATCAGAGACTAACTATCCTTCGTAGTCCCAAGTGAGGCACTTCAGTCCCTACGTGTTTAGTCCCTGACATGTCCGATACACGCCTTAGTCCCCGACGCGGCACTTGTAGTCCCCGACGTGTTTAGTCCCTGGCGCGTCCGATACACGTCTTAGTCCCCGATACATTCCCGTAATCCCTGATGCTTCTCGGCCATGACAGCTTTTATTTTAACAAACTTATTTACTAAAAATATAAAATTAGAACCTAACCAAAAAACTAATTACTAGTTAATTAACCCTAATTAATCCAATGGATCATTATAATATAGCATATATATATTAATATGATATATATATATATATATATATAT
>CM025787.1:6805571-6846590 GCA_014636745.2 Centella asiatica | reverse complement strand
GGTTTTTGCGTCGGTGCTCTTAAAACACCGACGCATATGTTTGGTTTATGCGTCGGTGTTTTGAAAGCACCGACGCATATACCCGATTATTTCATTTCGCGACATATTTTTCTTTTGCCCCTCATTTTACCGCCTATTCATATCCCTTTGCGCGGCATAACATTTCCTTTGCCCTAAATCTTCAGAAGCTGCATACGAGCTGCATACATTTTCATTTCAAGTTCTTAATCGATAAAGATACATTTTTCCATTTCAGTTTCTGGCGAATACACTGTAATCGGCTTCGGAGTTGTTACAAGTGAAAGAGGTACATAATTTTTTTTCAACTGAACTGTTTACATTCTTTTTCTGTTTTTAGTTTTAATACAACATTTGTTTAAAGCCCCAAAGTGTATCTTGTGATATATGTGTTCTATTTGAGTTTCTATGTGTTCTGTTTGTGTTTCATTTGAACGGAAGCACTGCGATATACTATGTGTTTTGGTTGTGTGTCTTTCGAATGGAAGCACTGCGATATACTATGTGTTTTGGTTGTGTGTCTTTTGTTTTTGTTGTTGGGATGCACTGTAATTTTTGGCAATAGTTTTGCAATTTTTTATTCCGTCTTTCAAATTGGTACCTTCTCATTTTCGCCTATGAACAATCTACTGTTAGTTGGGAATTTTTTTCGCCTAAGTTGCTTGTTGCCTAACTCCAACTGTGTACTTTATTTTTAAATGTTATTTTTTTTGACATTTTCTGATGTACTTTATAGTTTACTATTATCATGGACCACCCAAGTTCGAGTGACAGACCTGCTAAAAAAACAAGAGGTCCAACAACTTGCAAAACATTGAAAGAAAAGTCCGCAAATAAACCATCAGAGAAAGTGATTGAGTTTGATGATGTTAGTGTTCCCATTGGAACATATGCTGCTGCATTCAAGTCGTACATTGGAGTACTGGTTAGAGTTCAGGTTGACATCAATATTCAGAGTTGGCAAGAAGTCAGTGATGGACTAAAGGATGCGATTTGGCAAGATATTAAGGTATGAATTGAAAAGAATAATTAGTTGTTTTAACATATATTGCCATTCAAATTTTATTACAAGTTACTGATATGCATGATTTGAGTATTTCAAACTGAATGGAATATAACGGATGATGCGAGACGAAAGGACGTATTAAAATCTGCTGCGAAAATTTGGAGGGATTTCAAGTCAAGGTTAGTCTACCGATACTTGCGTGTAGACAAGGACCCTTGCGAGAAATATGACTTCGTAAGTCGAGAGCAATGGGATAAATTCACTCATGATCATCAAAGTGAAGAATTTCAGGTATATTCTTTTCATATTTATATTATTATTGGTTTTCAGATAATATTATGTTGAACAGGGACTGTTTACTCATATTATTGTTTTATTTTCTAACAGACTAAAAGTGACAAGGCACGTCAAAACCAGAAGTTTAATGAGTATCCACATTATCTGGGAAGACATGGATATGCAGGAAAAAAATCGAAGTGGATAGTTGATGACCCTCTTCATTCTCTACCTTCGTCCGAATCCGTTAATTCAGAAATTGTATCAACCGATCGAGCTGATCGTAGTTACGATTGGATTCGGGCGAGAGTTAGGAAGAGGAATGAAGGTGAAGATTATTATTTTCCCAAGGACGAGACTAGGGATGTTGTTCAAAAAATGGTAAGAGTATTTTGTTCATTTAAAAATTTTTATATTTACAGTTATGCTTAAAATATTAATCATTAAATTGATTTTGAAACAATTGGAATGGAAAGACAAAGCCTCGGAAGGTTCGTGGACTCCTCACGACCATGATGACATATTGTCACGGGCACTTGGAAAGAAGGAGCACGGCGGGCGTGTCAGAGGGGTTGGAGGAACAGTTCTCATGAAGGATGTATTCGGCACGGCCAGAGGCAAGTCCCGTAGAGCCGTAATATCAATGGACGAGTTGTCTACGATAACTCAAGATATTGAAACAAAAGTGGCCAATCGGCTTGCACAGCAGTACCAATCTCAAATGAATGAAATGGATATGAAATACAAAGACCAGATTGGTACACTGCAAAGTCAGCTTGCGAACGTATTGAATGTAATGAGCCAGATGGGAATGCCTGTTCCCCAACAAACTCCAACAACTCCAACAACCGACGTGATTCAGAGTAGCTCCAACTCGGTGGATCCATTCTTTCAAATAAAGGTATACTTATTTTTACTCTTTTCTATGTCTTTCAATCATAAGTTACCATATAAGTGCCCTATATGATCCTAACTGAATTTTTTTTATATAACATAGAAGCCGACTCCATGCCGTCTCTGTGTCATCCTTCCTGAGACCGGCAAAGTGATTGTGGCTTTTGGGACTGTTTTTGCATCCAATGCTTCGGGCGACGTTGTTCATGGAACTCAAATGGAGCTCAACAATGTAAGAGTATCCATCGATGACGTTCGCCCTGAATTTCAACAAGCTCCTCTTCCCGTGCCTACGTATGAACATACAAGAGTAGGTGACGCATTAGGTAGCTTTGTTGAGTGGCCTAAACAACTTGTACTGTTGGGGCAGGTACCAAATTTCAAATTAACATTATTAATTATAAATGATTGTTGTTAATTCATTAAATTCATGTAAATGTTATTGTTTAACACTTTATATCTAATTAGGATCCCATCTTACCGGGTAAGGGTAAAGAGCTTGCATCCCCCCCCCCCCCCCCCCCGCCAAAAATAATGAAGTTCGTAGCAAAGGGTCAGCTACTGATGTTGATCCGAGCTTGAGCGCAAAATGTAAATATTTAGCACAGATGATTATGGGATTGCCTTCCTCGGACTTAATTTCAGTGCCATTGGATTATGACAACTGCATTGAGAAGGAAGATGAACAACTCATATACATCGCGTCCGAAGATATCATCCAATTTTGTAGAATGGAATGGTTGAATATAAGTGTCGTACAAATTTGGATGAGGTGAGACTATAATTTTCATACTCATTTATCTTTTTTTTTTAGCTGATATACAGGTTTATTTTATAAAGTAACTAATGAGTAGTTTGTATATTATATTTAAGGTATTTGAACGAGATGATGTCGGGATCTAATGCATTTGGATTCCTGTGTCCTCAAGCACTGGCAAATGCAAAAAATGATCCAGATGTGCTAGATACATTGCCTCAATTTTTCTAGGTTGCCGGGGAGCCAAATTCATCTTCGCGCCGTACTTCCAAAAGTAAGAACATAAAAATGGTGGGACTAACTTATTGTAGCTAGCTTGTTCATTGATATAATTTAACATTGTTATTTAATTTGTAAAAATGTAGTGAGCATTGGCTGTTGTTTCTCATATCTTGTGAGCAAATCACAGTATATGTGTATGACTCATTGAAGAAGGAAAAGAATATGCCGATAAAGAACGTAATGGCAGTGTAAGTAAATAATATTTTAGTTCCTAAGTTTTTAATATAAGTTAAACGTGTAAAACTCTTTTAACATATTTATTTACTCATATTAATTATAATATATATAATTTTGTAGGGCATTTAAATCATATGTTGCTCAAGGCGGCAAGCACAAAAAAAAATAAGTTGCAATGGTGTACGAAAGAGGTTAAGGTATAAAATATTTGCTGACTTATCCAAACAAAGTTGATTTTGTTGGTTCTTAATATAATTTCTTATTAAAATTTTAATCAACTTGACTATTTATACAGTGTCCTCAACAAAAAGGAAGTGTTGAATGTGACTACTATGTCATGAGGTACATGTATGACATCGTCAAGTTGCATCAACGGGCTCCCTTTACAAAATGGACTGAGGTATATTGTTTTTAATTATATGCATGCAATTAATTTCAATCTATTAACCTTGTATATTGGTTTTAATTATATGCAACATTGTTTCTTTTTTATAATTTTCTTCAGGGTTTGAGTGCACAAGAGTCGTATACTCAGTCTGATCTTGATGAAATTAGAGACCTGTGTGCAGATTTTTTTATGACTTTTTGTATGTGACCTAAATATATTTGGACAGTTTGTACATTTCGACATGTAATTTGAATAGTTTGTAAATATCCCTGTTTTGAACTGTTAATAAATTTGGATTTGTATATATTCCTGTTTTGCAAATATTGAAATGGTTGAATTTTGTACTATATATTTTGGCTTGTTGTGGCATATCGAGTATCAATTTCTATCTACAGGTTGGATATTTTATTTTTAAAAAGAAAATTTAAAACAAAAAAAAAAAAAATAATTTGCGTCGGTTCATTTAAATCAACCGATGCAAATAGCTTAAATTATTTTTAAAATTAATTTTTATTAAACAATTATTTGCGTCGGTTCATTTACAACAACCGATGCAAATAGCTTAAATTATTTTTAAAATAAATTTTTATTAAAAAATTATTTGCGTTGATTTTTTTAAATGAACCGACGCAAATAGTTTAAATTATTTTAAAAATAAATTTTTATTAAACAATTTTTTGCGTCGGTTTTTTTAAATGAATCGACGCAAATACTTAAATTATTTTTAAAATAAATTTTTATTAAACATTCATTTGCGTCGGTGTTTTTAAATTAACCGACGCAAATAGATTAAATTATTTTTAATATAAATTTTATTAAACAATCATTTGCGTCGGTGTTCCTAAATTAACCGACGCAAATGATGATATTATTTGCGTCTGTTTTATAAAGGTCCGACGCAAAGTTTTCGTTTTTGCGTCGTGTCTTTAACCGACGCAAAATATTTAAGTTTTTTGCGTCTCCTCCATATGCGTCTCCTCGTAACCGACGCAAAATGTGTTAATTAACCGACACATATGTTCAGTTTTGTACTAGTGTTTGCCCACTAAAACTCACTCTAATGCCTAAGATAGTATCAACAACACCAAGATCTTTCATGTCAAACTCTTTGGACAAGGTAACTTTGACATCATTCACTATAATGTCATATGTTCCTAAAATCAACATATCATCGACATACAAGCAAATAATCACAACCTTATTCGACATATAATGGAAATAAATAGACTTATCACAACAGCTAGCAACAAGTCCTAAGCGCTTTACCGTTATGTCAAACTTTTCATGTCATAATTTAGGTAATTGTTTTAGTCCATACAAAGATTTAATAAGTTTACAAACTTTATTTTCAAATCCTTTCATTACAAACCCCTTAACTTGTTCCATATATATCTCTTCATTCAGATCACCGTTTAGAAATGTTGTTTTTACATCCATTTGATGCACAACATATTTTTCAATTGAGGCTATTGCAAGAAGAATCCTTATCGTAGTAATATGACAGACAAGTGAATAGACATCAAAATAATCCACTCCCATAACTTGAGTATAACCTTTAGCTACTAGACGTGCTTTATACTTGGCTATCGATCTGTCAGGATTAAGTTTCTTCTTCAATATCCACTTATAGCCTATTGCCTTAGCCCCCTTTGGCAAGTCAACTAACTTCCAGGTGTTAGTCTGTAATAAAGAGTTCATTTATTCATCTATGGCTTCTAACCATAACGAAGAATCCCTAGATCTCATCGTTTCACTATAGCATGATGGATCTTTCTCTAATTGGTAGGTCACAAAATCCTGTCTAGGTACTTTATCTCTCGTAGATACTCTCCTAGACGTCTCTGCGGGAGTAGTGTCAGTAAGATTAGGTGCGCTTGTGGGATTTGAATTAGTCAAGTTCGGTTCATTTATTCCTTTAGAATCTATAACTAATTCAATCTCACCAGGTAAGGTAATGCCTTTATCTCTAAGAAACTTATCCTCAAAGTATATAGCATCCCTAGACTCTATTATTAAATTAGTTGATAGGTCCAAAAATATATAACCTGCACTATCTTCTGCACATCCTAGAAAAATACACATAGTTGTTCTAGGTCCCACTTTTGGTCTTTTAGGGTCAGGTATTGTGGCGCCCCCGGAAATCCCCCAAGCCAGGCCTCGGGCACTGCCAACAATTTGGAAGACAATCCCCGACATCCCCAGGCTGGGATCCCGAGCCACGCCAGGGAACTGCAGGACAACCTAACAATACAACAAAGACATCCACACAGCCAAGCATTTACAACACTTAGACGAGAAATATATTCTCAAAACATCATTACAAATCCTTAAGGTCCTTATCATCTTACAAAACCTCAAACCTTGAAAATAAACAAGCTGCAGCGGAAACAAAACTTTAGATGGCTCATACAGCCTTACAACTATAACACTCTTAAGTCATTCTCTCTTTCTCTTTCTTAGGCGAATCAACCTTCAAGACATAACCTAAAAAACATTCATAGCATTCCACATGAGCATTTACGCTCAACAAGTATATAATCATAAGCAAAAAGAATAGATAATTCAAAAGATTTAATATTCATTGAGATTAGGCGAAACAATGCCAACACCTCGTGATAATGAATGAACATGTATCATTTACCAACACCTAGTGATGATAAATAAACATGTATCATTTAGGGTACCCGAGTGATATCAAGGGCTAACCCTCTTTCAATAAATCATGATTCGCCCTTTACTCATAAGATAATGCATCACTTGACCAGACTGATCATTATCTGACTACCTTACATAATCAAATTTCATCCCAACTTGTCAGCCTGGTCGTTTGATTCATCATTTGAGATACGTAGTCACTTGTAGAAAGCATATGGTTTGCGAAAAGTCTCATTACCGATGCCTTACCTCGGTCTATCCTTCTTTATCATCATTGGCCAGAATACCAGACGAAAGTATTCAACAGCCCTTAACTTTCCATATGGATATATGTTCTTGTAAACATTTTCTCAATTTTGAATAGCCTTGACGTGCTGAACAATTAAAAGCAGCGACTGCCAACAACACATATTGGCGTGCTCAACAATTAAAAGATAGTGACCATCACAAGCGGAACAATATATCCATACAGAAGTTACTTGGGTGTGCATACAAGTTCATGACTTGCAACACCCAAACATCATCATTTGGTGTGCTAGGAAATTTAAACAGCTAGCAAACACCCAATAACACATAGTTCAATTATCAACATCTTTTCACGTACATCGGGTTCAATGATCGTACGTTACTTAATCATAAAAGAATTCATCATCATGCATAGGCATTAACATCATTCATTTACGTAAATCGAATTAATGATTTTACGTAATCAGCAAGAAAGAAAGTGGAATGAATATATACTTGTCTTGGTCCTTAGCTAAATTCACTATACTGGTTGCCAATAATGTTTTGTAAAACATCATTGTGGGTATAACATGAGAAATTCATACTTAAAAGATGACTATGTATAATCAGAGAATGATCATCAGGGCACAAAGTTGCCCGTCAGGGAACATAACACTCGTCAAGGGATGACCGTCAGGGGATAATCATCAGGGAATATCTCACCCGTCAGGGCATACACTACTCATCAGAAGATAATCTACCCGTCAGGAGATACATTACCCATCAGGGAATGCATGCCTGTCAGGGGATAATTAGTCATCAGGGGATAATTATCCGTTAGGGGATGACTGGTCACCGGTGGATAAATTACCCGTCAGGGGATGTCTTGCCCATCAAGGGATATCTCTCAGCCATCAGGGGATAGCCTTTGACCATCAGGGGATCATCTACTCGTTAGGGATTAGTCATCAGGGGATGACTTACCCATCAGGGAATAATTCATTCACCGCCAAACTCGTCGGTTGGTAACTTTAGCTATCGCTAAACTTCATCAGTGGATAACCTGTTCAGCGCCAAACTCAGTTAGCCATCGCCAAACTAGTCGGGTAACAACTTGTTCAACGCTGAACTCACTAAGTCATCGCCGAACTCATCAGTGGATGATTGCTCATCGCCAAACTCCTCGGCTGTCAGGGAATGATTTGTCCAGCGCCAAACTCATCGGGTGATGACTTTGACTATCGCCAAAATCTCTTGTTCAGCACTGAACTCGTCGGGGACTAAAATCAGAGACTAACATACTTTGTCCATCAAAGACTACGGATGACGTCATTAGGGACTAGACTTTAGTCTGTCGGGGACTAAAGCTGACGTCATTAGAGAGTAGGATTTTTAAAGCATCGGAGACTATAGAACATCTCATCAGAAACTAACAACATCTCATCAGAGAGTAATATTATCTCATCAGAGACTAACAACAAAGCTTGTTTCGGCTTCAATGGAAAGCCTTACATTAACAACTTAACCTAGGATACTTCATGAATATGAATATTTAAAAGAATGCAGCTTTTCTTTCAAAGCTTCACTCTTCCTTGAAAACCTAGTATGCACGACTTATACTCTCGGATGCTATGCAAAAAGGAACAACGGAGGAGAGCTTAAAATTCTTACCTCCTGGGTTGACGAAAGAGATCAAAGCTTGATTGACAATAATCGTCCAGAAAAGAGAATCTTGAAATTATATGGAGGTGATAGGTTTAAGGAGGAACTTTGGAAGAGAAACTTTTAGAAAAGAGACTAAGCTGTTCCTCCGAATGAGGTATTTATAGGAGGTTGAGATTAAGCTTTGAAATAAATGATTGGTTAAATTGGACGGTGCTCATCATGATCCTAAGCAGCTAAGCAAGTGTAATAAATCTGCTGTCCTTCATGCAAATAAGCCAGCTATCAAAGCAGCTTACTAATCTAATTACTATACGTAGGCAATGATGTCATCATCCTTACATATGCCATTCTGTTCAGCACGAGATTCACTAATTTGAACACAACTCCTTCAAGCAATATCAACATAAATTGCTTGATCTTATAATCCAACATCCAAACAAACATAATCTTTTAATGGATCAAAAATGTTTAGACATTTAAAAACATCGTATATTAACTTTTCACGTTAATATATAAAAAAAAATCAATATAAATAAATAAATTATTTATAGAGAAACAAATTTTTCGGGTCGTTACATTCTTCCCTCCTTACAATAAGTTTCGTCCTTGAAACTTTACTGGTGAAATAGTTGAGGGTACTTTTGCATCATCATTTCTTCTAGTTCCCATGTAGCTTCTTCAATGTTATGGTTTCTCTATAAAACTTTTACAAATGCAATCTTTTTTTTTCTTAAAACCTTTACTTGACGATCCAAAATTTGAATGGGCGTCTCTTCATAATGCAAATTTGGTTGTAACTCAATGGGCTGGTAGTCAATTATGCCAGAATGATTTCCTCTATAAGGTCGTAGCATTGAGACATCAAAAATGTCATGAACATGACCTAGAGCTGGGGGTAATGCTAGCTGATAAGCCACTTCACCAACGCGACGGAGTACTTCGAAAGGTCCAATAAAATGAGGACTTAACTTTCCTTTTCGTCCAAAGCGCAATATGCCAAGGTGAGATCTTAAGCAACGCATAACCTCCTACCTCTAGTGTTTGATCCTTCTAGTGTTGGTTAGCATATTGCTTTTGTCGATCTTGAGCTGCCCTTATTTTAGCTCGGATCGTTCGGATTGCATTCTCAGTTTATTGGACTATTTCAGGTCCTTCAAACTTTCTTTCTCCAACTTCATTCCAATACAATGGTGTTCTACACTTTCTTCCATACAAAGCTTCAAATGGTGCCATTTAGATGCTTGCATGATAACTATTATTATAAGCAAACTCGATGAGTGGTAGATGTTCATCCCATCGTCCTCCAAAATCCAAAGAACATGCTCTCAGCATATCTTCTAAGGTTTGGATTGTTCTTTAGGATTGCCCATTGGTCTACCGGTGGAAAGCGATACTCATGTCCAATCTTGTTCCTAAATACTCTTGAAAACTCCGCCAAAACCTGGACGTGAAACGAGGATCACGATCAGAGACAATTGAAATTGGCACTCCATGATGGCTAAGGATTTCCTTCACATACAATCTGACCAATTGGTCCATCTTATAGGTGTCCTTAATAGGTAGGAAGTGCCCAGATTTAGTCAATCTATCCACTACTACCCAGATTGTAGTTAATCCCTTTTGAGTTACTGGCAATCCAACTATAAAATCCATTGTGATATATTCCCATTTCCATTCTGAGATATCCAAGGATTGCAACAAACCACTAGGCTTTTGGTTTTCTGCTTTAACTTGTCAACAGGTGAGACATGTGTTTACCCACTCAGCTATTTCCTTCTTCATATTAGGCCACCAAAAATTTTGTTTCAAATCTTGATACATCTTGGTTCCTCCTGGATGTATCGAAAACTTAGAGTTATGGGCCTCATGTAGTAGACTTCTCTTTAATTCTAGTTTTGCCGGAATCCAGATTCTATTTTCAAATCTCATCAATCCATCATCATGGATCCAACATTTCCCATTTTCTCTCCTTAACAACTTTTCCCTATCTTCCATATACTCTTCCTGAGTTTCCTTGACAATAGTCAGTAAGTTTGGTTTTACACCAACCCCTTGCTCTAACTCTTTCCTTTGTTGAGTTGTGATAACATTTAATTGTAACCTCTTCAAATCCATCCTTACCTCTTCTTGAATGGTTATCACATTCAACCTTTCACATCTACTTAGGGCATCAGCCACAACATTTGCTTTACCAACGTGATAGTTGATCGAGCAATCATAGTCTTTAATTAGCTCCAACCACCGTCTTTGTCTCATGTTCAGTTCCTTTTGGGTGAATATGTACTTTAAACTCTTATGGTCTGTGTAAATTTCACACTTCTCTCCATACAAATAATGCCTCCAAATCTTGAATGCGAAAACGATCGCGGCCAATTCCAAGTCATGTGTTGGGTATCATTTTTCGCAATCTTTAAGTTGCTGAGATGCATAAGTAATAACTTTTCCATGCTGCATTAGCACAGCTCTTAATCCATTCATTGAAGCATCACTATAAATCACAAAATCTCCTTTGTTATCAGGTATACTTAGTACTGGGGCGGTGGTTAACCTTTTCTTCAATTCTTGAAAACTCTTCTCACAAGCGGGAGTCCAAATGTACTTTTCTATCTTCCTTGTCAGATTCGTAAATGGAACTGCTATCTTAGAGAAATCTTGAACGAATTGACTATAGTATCCCGCTAACCCTAGAAAACTTCGCACCTCAGTAGGTGTCTTTGGTTGTGGCCAATTTATGATAGCTTCAACTTTGATGGGATCAACCAAAATTCCAGATTCATTGATCACATGTCCTAAAAATTTCACCTCTCTTAACCAAAATTCACACTTTGAAAATTTGGCATAAAGTTTCTCTCGTCTCAATGTCTCCAGTGTTATTCTTAAATGTTCATCATATTCTTTTCTTGTCTTAGAGTAGATGAGAATGTCATCTATGAATATAATGATGAACTTATCCAAATATGGTTTGAAAACTCGGTTCATCAAATCCATAAAAACAACTGGGGCATTGGTGAGTCCAAAAGGCATTACCACAAACTCATAATGACCATAACGGGTTCTAAAAGCTGACTTAGGGACATCTTCCATCTTAATTTTTAATTGATGATATCATGATCTCAAGTCAATTTTCGAAAAGTACTTTGCTCCCTTGAGTTGGTCAAACAAGTCATCAATCCTAGGTAAAGGATACCGGTTCTTCACCGTTACCTTATTCAATTCTCGGTAATCAATACATAACCTCAACGATCCATCTTTCTTCTTTACAAATAAAACAGGTGCTTCCCAAGGTGAAACACTTGGCCTAATGAATCCTTGATCCAACAACCCTTGTAGTTGTATCATGAGCTCTTTTAATTCTGAAAGGGCCATCCTATAAGGGGCTTTGGAAATTGGAGCAGTTCCTGGTACTAGCTCAATTCCAAATTCTACTTGTCTATCTGGGGGTATACCTGGTAATTCCTCAGGAAATACATCTCCAAATTCCTTTACTATAGGGATATCTGAAATCTTTAATCCTTCTACCCTCTTGTCATACACATGAATTAGAAATGCTTCGCATCCTTTGTGTAACATTTTATTAGCTTGTAATACTGTAAGAAGATGAGAGGGTTCGGTAGACTTATATCCATGGAATAACACTTTACTATTTGAGGTTGTTCTCAAGGAAACCTTCTTTTTCCTGCAATCTATACTAGCTTGGTATTTATGTAGCCAATCCATGCCTAGTATTAGATCAAACTCTCCCAATGAAAAAGGTATTAAATTTGCCGAGAAGTCATGCTTTCCTATTCTTATAATACAATTAGGTAATACATTCCTGGCAATGTATACCTCTTGATTAGCCACTATGACTTCTAGTGGTGTTTCTAAACATTCAAGAGCAAAATTCATATCCTTAAGAAGACTTTCAGATATGAAAGATCTAGTTGCACCAGAATCAAATAAAGCATGTACTTCAATTAAATTAACCAATATCGTACCTGAAACCACGTTGTCAGACATTAGGGCGTCCTGTGCAGTCATTTTGTAAGTCCTAGCTTGAGGTCGGCTAGCTACCATATTAGGTCCTGTTAAAGGAGGTTTACCTTGATTCTTTCTCTGAGGGCATGAAGTGGAGATATGGCCTTCCCGACCACAAATAAAACATCTCCTTGTAGTTCCAGCTGCACGACTAATTCCTTGTGGTTGTTAAAATTGTGGAGGATACCTTGGTTGGGAAACCATTGGTGCCTGATTTGGACAATTACTGGCAGTGTGCCCAGATCGTTGGCATTTGAAACACAAATCGGTTCCTATTAAACACTGGGAAGTTTCATGGTTCCTTCCACATTTACCACAAATAACAATCCTCCTTTTGTTCTCGTTTAAATCCGCACTAAAATTTCTTTTTCTATTATCATTATACCTATTCCTTTCCCCTTGTTTCATCACAACTGAACTGGTTTGCGGTTTTCCTTGTCCTCCCATCCTTTAATTAAGATTGTTACTAAAATAACTTACTTTCTTCTGTCCTTCCCTGCGTTTCTCCCAATTGAATTCCCGCATTAACTTGCCACTTTTCTCTGCTACCTTTGACCTTTGAACCACTTCAGCATAGTTGTTTAGACATAGAATAGCAATCTTATCATGCAACCATGGATTTAAACCATGATCAAACCTCCTAGATTTTCTTCTTTCCGTATCTACCAAATGTGGAGCATATATTTGAAGTTCAAAAAACTTCTTCTCGTATTCTTCCACAGTCATGCTCCCTTGTCTCAACTCTAGAAATTGTTTTTCTAGCTCATCTGCAGCACTGGTTGGAAAATACTGGCTATAGAAAAATTCTTTAAACTAGGACCAGGTGACAATTTGTTCAACTTCAGGATCTGCTTGTTCATTCCTAACTGCCAATCTCCTAGTCATTTCTAATCGTTCAGTATTCTCCCACTAATAACTAGCTTCTCCTTTCAGTAGATACGTGGCATACTTTGTCTTAAGGTCATCTGTTACTCCAGCAATACGAAAAGATTTCTCTATTTCCTTAATCCATATTTGAGCAGTAGTGGGACCTCCATCACCATTAAAAGTAGGTGGACAACTATTCGTAAAATCCTTAAATGTCACCCTCCTAGGTTGTACTTATGGAAGTACTTGGTTATTGTTATTCTGGGAGGCTTCCTTAATCATATCTACTAACATGATAAAAAGATTTTCCTGATTATCATTTTCTGGATTGTTGTTTAGGTTGGGGTTTTCTTGGTCAGCTTGGTTGGTAGCTAGACGAGTTTGAGGTGTTCATCTTGGAGCCATCCTATAAATTAAGAAAAATATACATTTACTATCGAAAGTTCTTTCTTTCTCTTTAAAGATCATGTATACAAAAAGGAAAGAAAGGATTCCAAATTAAACCATCAATATATATATATATATATATATATATATATATATATATATATATATATATATATTAAGTAACAAAAGTTACATTATATCAAATTTATACAACAAAGCTTCCTTGCTACAACATTAAACAAAAACATAATAACACTGACTACTACTAGTGCCTAATACAGGGGTTGGGAATCCAATTCACTCATTGCTCTGCGTGCGAAACGACACGCACCCTCAACCTTCTCTATAAGGTTATACATCAACTGATCTCGATCTTCTATAGTGGGCTGGCGCAGCCTAAGATAATGATTAACCGAGATCACAACTTCTGTCAAAGTCTTAGTGAGAACTAAGGACATATCCTGAAATGTTACCCTCCAACGATCTAGCAGTCTACTAGTTCTTTGATGAGCCATCGACTGACGCATCATGGTGGTATTATGTGTTGCCAATTCTAATTGTGTCATATGGATTCTGCGTTGAAGGTAATGACAGAATCCATTTGGAAAAGGCAAGGGTACTGAATTTTCTGGTGGTGGTACTGCAGGTGCAACATTTGATACGGTAATTGGTGTAGAAACAACTTGTGGAGTGACTGACATCGTAGGTAATGTGTGCCTATCAGCAGGGGAACCTCTTATTTGGGAAGGATCCAAGGTTGGAGAATCTGTTTGATCATGGGGTGAGGAAGGACTCTTCATATGAACTGAAAAACTTGACCCTTCAAACAGATTGGTTGGATTTTGCTTAGTTCCCTCAGGTTCTGCAGACTCCTTAACATGTTTTTCAGAACCTCTAGGTATTTTAAAATGAAAAACCTGAGTTGGTTTATTCACTCTTTTGCGAGGAGTCACTCGCTAACATGCACTTGCTCTACCACGATTGCTATCTAGCAGATGGTGTCTACCAGACTTGAAAGATCGAGCAACAATATTATTAGAGGTATGCTCCTTCTCTAAACTTTTAGTCATAGGTGCGTTGCCCTTATCTACATGTCCTGGGGTAGGTGGATTCATCTTTAAAGAAAACATAGCTTAAATCAATGTCAACTTAACATTTATAATAAGGATCTAACATACATAATATTACTGTAATAGGATATACAATAAATTCAGCATGAATTGATCTATCTTATAACCTTATATCTTATCTAATAACCCATAAACAATCGAGACTCAACTTAGACATCTATCTCTTATTCAGCTCTCCTTATCCTTTCAGTCATTTCCTTACTTTACTAAATCTCAATTTCTATTTTCCAGCAGAGAACAGGTCTCATAGCTGGTACTTGGCTGCTGTTGCTCTGATACCAAAACTGTGGCGCCCCCGGAAATCCCCCAAGCTGGGCCTTGGCCACTGCCAACAATTTGGATGATAATCCCCAGGCTGGGATCTCAAGCCACGCCAGGGAACTGCAGGACAACCTAACAATACAGTAAAGACATCCACACAGCCAAGCATTTACAATACTTAGACGAGAAATATATTTTCAAAACATCATTACAAAACCTTAAGGTCCTCATCATCTTACAAAACCTCAAACCTTGAAAATAAACAAACTACAGCGGAAACAAAACTTTAGATGGCTCATACAGCCTTACAACTATAATGCTCTTAAGCCATTCTCTCTTTCTCTTTCTTAGGCGAATCAGCCTTCAAGACATAACCTGAAAAACATTCATAGCATTCCACATGAGCATTTACGCTCAGCAAGTATATAATCATATGCAAGAAGAATAGATAATTCAAAAGCTTTAATATTAATTGAGATTAGGCAAAGCAATGCCAACACCTCGTGATAATGAATAATCATGTATCATTTACCAACACCTGGTGATGATAAATAAACATTTATCATTTAGGGTACCCGAGTGATATCAAGGGCTAACCCTCTTTCAATAAATCATGATTTGCCCTTTACTCATCAGATAATGCATCACCTGACCAGACTAATCATTATTTGACTACCTTACATAATCAAATTTCATCCCAGCTGGTCAGCCTGGTCGTTTGATTCATCATTTGAGATACGTAGTCACTTGCAGAAAGCATATGGTCTGCGAAAAGTCTCATTACTGATGCCTTGCCTTGGTCTATCATTTTTTATCATCATTGGCCAGAATACCAGACGAAAGTATTCAACAGCTCCTTAACTTTCCATATGGATATATGTTCTTGTAAACATTTTCTCAATTTTGAATAGCCTTGACGTGCTGAACAATTAAAAGCAGCGACTGCCAACAACATATATTGGCGTGCTCAATAATTAAAAGATAGTGACCATCACAAGCGGAACTATATATCCATACAAAAGTTACTTGGGTGTGCATACAAGTTCATGACTTGCAACACCCAAACATCATCATTTGGTGTGCTAGGAAATTTAAACAGCTAGCAAACACCCAATAACACATAGTTCAATTATCAACATCTTTTCACGTACATCGGGTTCAATGATCGTACGTTACTTAATCATAAAAGAATTCATCATCATGCATAGGCATTAACATCATTCATTTACGTAAATTGAATTAATGATTTTACGTAATCAGTAAGAAAAAAAGTGGAATGAATATATACTTGCCTTGGTCCTTAGCTAAATTCACTATACTGGTTGCCAATAAAGTTCTGTAAAACATCATTGTGGTATAACATGAGAAATCCATAATTAAAAGATGACTATGTATAATGAGAGAATAATCATCAGGGCACAAAGTTGCCCGTCAGGGAACATAACACTCGTCAGGGGATGACCGTCAGGGGATAATCATCAGGGAATATCTCACCCGTCAGGGGATACACTACTCATCAGAAGATCATCTACCCGTCAGGGGATACATTACCCATCAGGGAATGCATGTCGATTAGGGGATAATTAGTCATCAGGGGATAATTATCCGTCAAGGGATAATTGGTCATCGGTGGATGAATTACCCGTCAGGGGATGTCTTGCCCATCAAGGGATATCTCTCGGCCATCAGGGGATAGCCTTTGACCATCAGGGGATCATCTACTCGTTAGGTATTAGTCATCAGGGGATGACTTACCCATCAGGGAATAATTCATTCACCGCCAAACTCGTCGGTTGGTAACTTTGGCTATCACTGAACTTCATCAGTGGATAACCTGTTTAGCGCCAAACTCAGTTAGCCATCGCCAAACTAGTCGGGTAACAACTTGTTCAACGTTGAACTCACTAAGTCACCGCCGAACTCATCAGTGGATGATTGCTCATCGCCAAACTCCTCGGCTGTCAGGGAATGATTTGTCCAGCGCCAAACTCATCGGGTGATGACTTTGACTATCGCGAAACTCTCTTGTTCAGCACTGAACTCGTTGGGGACTAAAATCAGAGACTAACATACTTTGTCCATCAGAGACTACGGATGACGTCATCAGGGACTAGACTTTAGCCTGTCAGGGACTAAAGTTGACGTCATCAGAGACTAGGATTTTTAAAGCATCGGAGACTACAGAACATCTCATCAGAGACTAATAACATCTCATCAAAGACTAACAACATCTCATCAAAGACTAAAATTATCTCATTAGAGACTAATATTATCTCATCAAAGACTAACAACAAAGCTTGTTTCGGCTTCAATGGAAAGCCTTTCATGAACAACTTAACCTAGGATACTTCATGAATATGAATATGTAAAAGAACGCAGTTTTTCTTTCAAAGTTTCACTCTTCCTTGAAAACCTAGTATTCACGGCTAATACTCTCGGATGCTATGCAAAAAGGAACAACGGAGGAGAGCTTAAAATTCTTACCTCCTGGGTTGATGAAAGAGATCAAAGCTTGATTGACAATAATCGTCCAGAAAAGAGAATCTTGAAATTATATGGAGGTGATAGGTTTAAGGAGGAACTTTGGAAGAGAAACTTTTAGAAAAGAGATTGAGATGTTCCTCCGAATGAGGTATTTATAGGAGGCTGATATTAAGCTTTGAAATAAATGATTGGTTAAATTGGACGGTTAAATGGTTGCTTATCATGATCCTTAGCAGCTAAGCAAGTGTAATAAATCTGCTGTCCTTCATGCAAATAAGCCAGCTATCAAAGCAGCTTACTAATCTAATTACTATACGTAGGCAATGATGTCATCATCCTTACATATGCCATTCTGTTCAGCACGAGATTTACTAATTTGAACACAACTCCTTCAAGCAATATCAACATAAATTGTTTGATCTTATAATCCAACATCCAAACAAACATAATCCTTTAATGAATCAAAAATGTTTAGACATTTAAAAACATCATATATTAACTATTCACTTTAATATATAAAAAAAATCAATATAAATAAATAAATTATTTATAGATAAACAAATTTTTCGGGTCGTTACAGGTATCCTAACATAAGCAATACAACCCCAAGTCTTAAGATGTTCAAAATTATACGGTATTTTATGCCATATTTCATGAGGAGTTGTAGAGAGACTAGAGTGAGGTAACTTATTTAGAATATGATTAGAATACAAGACCGCTACACCCCAATAACAAGAAGGCATGCCAGAACACAAAAATAAAGAATTTAACATTTCTGTTAGAGTCCGGTTCTTTTGTTCGGCTACACCATTCGACTAAGGTGCAAAAGGAGCAGTCTTTTCAAGAATTATGCCATTTGACGCACAAAATTCCTTAAATTCAGCTAATCTATATTCTCCTCCTCTGTCCGATCTTAGTCTTTTAATTTTAAGATTTAATTAATTTTCAACTCTACTTTTAAACTCCTTAAACTTATCAAGGACCTCATCTTTAGACTTTAACAAATAAATAAAAGAGTATCTAGAGCAATCATCTATAAAAGTGACAAGATACTTCCGACCACCACGTGTAACATACTTTTGAAAATCACAAACATTAGAATGTATCAAATCAAGAAGTTGTGTACTCCTAGAAACTGAATGAAAAGGTTTTCTAGTAATCTTAGTTTGAGCACACACTTCACATCTGTCAAATTTTATATATTTATTAAGTGGCAAATTATGAGTTTTAGCAAGAGATTCCAATTTGTGATAATTAACATTTCCCAGTCTATAATGCAACGTTTTAGGATCAAGTAATCTAGAGGAGACCTGATTAATCATGTCATTTTCTAAACTCAACCTAAACATGCCATCAACTGGATATGCACATCCAAAATAATAAGAGTTAACAGATAAAGTTACTTTACCACTAGCGAAAGTTATAGACATGCCAGCATCACATAATATACTAATAGAAATTAAATTCTTAGTTAAAGCAGGCACAAACTTTACATCTTTCAAAATTAAACACTTTCCTGATGAAAGAGACAAGCTAGCAGTCCTATTATATAGCACATCCACTGATTTCTCATCAGCCACTGTGACTGTCTCTTGTACCTGATTCACGTTAGTAAGAAGTTTCTTGTCTGTGCAAATGTGGCAAGTTGCCCCTGAATCTAACCACCATTTTGGAGTAGATCTGGCACTTTCATTACCAACCATTCCAATAAAGTTGGTAGGCTTAGTCTGATCAGTCACAAAATTTACCTTCTCCTTTGGTGTATCAGATTTATTCCTCTTTGGGCGGTTGCATTCAGATGCATAGTGACCCCAAGTATCGTAGTTAAAACATTTAACACGTTTCTTATTTTTCTTAATTTTCTTATCAACTTGCAATTCCTTGGGTTCACTCTTAGTGGTCTTCTACTTATACTTTTTGAACTTAGACATAAATTTGGGTCTATTAATCATGTTAGCAGCTGCCTCTTGCTGTCTAAGAGACTCCTCATTACATTTAGCTCTACTTTCATCTTCGATTCGTATAAATCGTTTTAAGCTAGACAGACTCACTTGCATCTTTTCACAATACATATCAGTTTTAAATTTTGTCCATGAAGTTGGTAATTTATAATAATTGCACCAGACAAAAACTTCTCACAAACAGGAATATCTTCATTATTTAATTTAGTGACTAAATTTTCAAGATCAGTTACTTGAGGCAGCATGGGTTTGTTATCATGGAATTTGAAGTCCATGAATTTATCCATGAGGTGAGACTTTGTCATCTCCTCCTCCTTCTTGAATTGCTCTTCAAGGCTATCCCAAATTTGTTTTGCAGTTTCCTTCTTGCTATATGTCTCCGCAAAACGATCCGACAGATAATTCAGCAAATAATCTCTGCAAAAATCATCATCATACTTCCATTGTGCTTCTTCTACATCCCATTGACTTCCCGCAAAATCAGACAGGATTATGTAATGAACCTCTAACCACTTTAGATAAAGTATCACATTTCTTTTCCAAGTATTAAATTTAGTCCCAGAAAAATTCTCTAATTTTATTATTTCCAAATTCATACTCTTTCTGGAATCCATGGACAGCTTTAGAAAAGAATTAAAAATTTGGTCGATATAGCTAATCTGGATCTAGTTACGTTTAACCAAATACTTTAAATCCAAATAAGTAGCGAACACCAAATTCTTCACATAGATGCTTCGATCAAAATTGTATAACTATAAAACAGAGAGCAGAACTTCAAATTAGATGCTATGGCTCCTGTTTGTTTTCTTCAACTGCTGGCCTATATATAAACCTGCTGCCGAGATGCTAAAACTGCTGCCCAGATAAAGCGAAAGCTAATGCTTTCTATGCCGCAGAAAGTTTTCTTCAATCACTGCTGGCCTGCTTCTGTTACTGCAGAAAAAAGAAAAACAGCAACAACAACAAAACACGAAGCACAAGTAATATCAATTTGCAATCTGCTGTAGAACTCCTTGATTCTTGCAGCAAATCAATTTCTCATAGAGATGCTTTCTTGCTAATTTCAGTAACGTAGGACTCAACTTTGATCGCAGAAAGTGATGACGGCTAGGGCAACGAGTAAAAAAAACAAAAATAATGCTTTAAGATTGTTAAATCAGGAGGAAAGAATAATAATTAAAATAAATAATTGTAGAGAATACTGAGTATATTTTGGATTTGATTGAAACATTACATCCAAGGTATGATTTGCTTGAAGCAACATCATCCAAGGTATGATTTGCTTGAAGCATTACATCATCCAAGGTATGATTTGCTTGAAGCATTACATCATCCAAGGTATGATTTGCTTGAAGCATTACATCCAATGTATCAAGTTTGGACCCAGAAGGATATATATACATACACCCTTGTGACTAAGTTATCAAACTCAATATACATCCATTCATATTAGGATTCTACATTAGCCCATTTAGTTTTTTGTCCACATATAATATTAATTAATAAAGTATAATTAATATTTATCATCTTATTATTTTTAATATATTTTGAATATATTATCCAACAAGAGACATACCGGTTATCTAATATTAATATTGGTTGTCTAATCATTAAAATATATTATTTATTATACATATCTACTGCTCAATTTGCAAAATAATGTTTGTCAGCTATGTTATAACTCAGGTTTGGGAGCAGCCCTTTGATGTTAAAACTTTGAAAATTACTGCGGTCTGCGGTAGAATTTCAACTTTTAAATTTTAATATGACGTGCTCATGTACTCCGGCCGATTTCTTTTGATAATAAAAAAATGCTAGAGTTCTCGTATAGAACACATAATAGTCTCTGAATGAGACTCAAATTACCGGCCACACCCTCCCCACCACCTCACATACATTCATGGTAAAAAGGAGGGGGTAAAAATGAAAACCCAACAACAAAAAAAAAAACTGAATTAATTTTTCATTTTTATTCCGAAGAGGATAAAATGGAAAACTAATTAAAACAAACACTCCTTTTATCGACTATTCAAGTCTCCCTTTCGGGGATCATAGCTCTTTGATAATATTTTGTACCGTTCATAAAAATAATTATAATTATTTTTCTTCAATCTTAAAATTTAAATATAATATAATATTATCAAAAATTAAAGGTAGCAAAAGTTTTATTTTATTTAAAAAATTTATATTGTTGAAACTTTTATGTATTTCATAATAAATTCTACCACATTTATGTTAAACTGAATTATATATAAATACGATTTCAAATTCCTTTCCCATGTAAACACATGTATTCCATCTGCTCGAACTTGTCATACAAGATTTTATTTTCAATAGCCAAAAAGATCATAAAAGAATTTAGAGAAATACATAGAAATTACAAATTAGAATCCCATTATTTTTGAGAAGTAGATAGTTTTTTACGTTTTGTTATAAGATATTATTATTATTATTATTCTTTGTCTTCCGCGAGTAAAATTGACGGAAGGAATTTTTTTTTTTTTTTAGTTTAATCTCCAACGTTGAATTACTATGAATCAACCCTTATATATGATAGATAGGGAATAAGGGAAATGAGCTATATTTTTTATCCTACCCGCTGATAAAATAAACTACATCGTTTAGGCAATATTGGGGGAAAAATGCGCGACTTTCAGTCTACAGTGCCCATAATCGTCGACTTCCTTTTATTTTCACCTTTCTCCGATTAAAATCAAGATCACCGAAACCGCCATGGCCGACAACTTCCTTCAATCTTTTCACCATTATCAGACACCTCCTTTACTACCATCACCACAAATAAGAGAGAAACATTAGACTTACCTACCCATAGTCTCCTCAATTGACTAATTTTCTATTTCAAATTTCATCCTCATATCATTCTCTGCTGAATCTACTGAAATCCGCCAACAAAATACCACCATTATTAACTCGGAGTCGTATTACCACCACTAATGAATGATAAAAGAAGAATTCATATTACCACCACTAATGGATGATAAAGAGGAATTTTGCTGGCAATAGGAATAGAGATGGGAGAGATGAAAATGGTGACGAAATAGATGAATTAGGCTATGGCTTGATGATTATTTACTGGGATATGTTGGTCGATAATGGCTTGCAGCTTCGCAGAATAGATCGACGAGGGAGAAAGAGAAGCTCGATGAAGGAGATGAGGGAGAAAGAGGTGTCAAACTAACAACCGATGGATTACAAACACAAACTATTATTTTAATAAAACCGTGTAGTTTTATTTTATTAGTGGATAGGATTAAAAATAGCTAAATAGCACATTTTTCTTATTCTCATGCATATAAATTAGAAGTTTTATATAGTCATTTAACATTTTTATGTGTATTTAAGGTCTTTATATATACAAATCCGTCACCTTCTTTTTTCCCATGTTTAATACTGTAAATGTGTTTAAAGTCCTCCCAAACGGTCGTGAAATGCTTGTAGTCATAGAAGTACGGATGTCATCACTCTAACGTAAAACTCGTTAATTAAACAGCCTTATACCAAATAACATTTGGCTCTATGCGGTAACATTAACAAAAAAATACACTTTTTAAAAATACCTACGGTTTATATTTACATACTGTTTACTATCTCCATAGTATATCTTCATATGCTTATTGTCTATATTTACTTACCGTCTCAATCTGCCAACTATTGTCTATATACTGTCTCAACACAACACTAATACTTATTGTTTAATATAAAAAAGCAAACATTAAGTATTTTCATTGTAAAATCATCATTTATCGATAATATGCATTCTATTTCAAACAATAATTATTTTAATAATTTTTAGGCCTACAAATAGTAGATATTTTATTTTTAAACCTACAGATAATATGTATAAAGTTGAAGAATTTTCAGAGACAGACAAAATAGTAGTATATTATTTTCAGATAATAGGTATATATTTTCAGACCTACAAAAAGTAGGTAAATGTTGATAAAGGCAGAACAATAAGGAGGAGGAGCTTCAGAGACATACATATAGTAGTATATTATTTTCAGATAGTAGGTATATATTTTCAGTCCTACAAAAAGTAGGTAAATGTTGATAAAGGCTGAACAATAAGGAGGAGGAGTAGGAGGAGGAGATGACGACAATGGTGAGGTACGACAGTGGTGACTACAATAAATACTAGATCTCAAGTGAAGAAGAAGATGATGATGAAGATGGAGGAGGACGAAAAGGAGAAGAGATTGTGTTAATGGTGGTTGTGAGATGACAATATCTATAGATCTAAAGATGATGAAGATGACGGCGACAATGATAATGACAGAGGAGTAGCGACGGGGAAGGAAGATGAGAAACTGGCGGTAGGAATGAAGAGGAGGTGAGGGAGGAGGATGCGGCGACGCGGAAGGAGGAGGATGCGGCGGTGGGGAAGGAGGAGGGAGGAGGGGGAGAGATGAAGGAGAGAGAGTTATTGGGTTACAAAAGGAGAAAGAGAAGAGTGATAAGTTTAAATGAATGTTAGTTTTTGAAATTTGATTAAAAACTAGTATCTATTAGTCTAAGTTAAATTAAATATTACCTGAATGTCAATATTTTTTTAATATGGTACCTGTCCCTCTTTGCCAAAAAAAAAAAATATATCATCTTATATTTCTTTCTTCTTCTTTTTTCTCTTTTGTGCCCCCTGAAGTCACTTCAATATATCTTTAACTAGCTTATATTTTTATCATGTGACTTATTTATTGTTTCGAAGCCAAGTAGCTACAGTTCTGTCATCAGTTCAGATCAATTTAACTGGAATCTTTTGCAATATTCAATTTATTCTTCTAGTGAATCCCCCGATATTTAGGCTAATTTCTCTGTATAATACTGTCAGAAGGCAAATTTATTAGAAACACACTTTCATTTCATTCGTTCAATTCTAACACCGGTGGTCAAACCCCTCAAATTAGTTCACAATTTGGAAGTGCGATCTAAATTCAGAAAATAAGCATGATTTTAGTTCTTACTTTTAAACTACGAACCAAAATCAGAAGTGATTCAAGGTTGACAGGCTGGGCTGGCAGGAGAGGGTTGCATTCCATTTTGGTTCGCAGTTAAGGACTCTGGCCTAATAGAATAATATAGTCCTAGGTTTTGAACATGAGAATTTGTGATATCATAGAGAAGTGATAGGAATCCATGCAGGCATTTAAATTTTAAACCTGATTTACATTTCCAAATAAATTCTTGGGTTGGTGATTGTTGTATTTAAATTGTTCACAAGTCCCTTAATTGAGCACGGTGAACAATTCTTCAAATTAGCCGAATTGTGCTCTACTCCCTTCTTTTTTGTGCGGTATTGTTAATATATTGCATCGTTTGTTCTAATGATGGCTTTTTTGATCTCATCCGTATTGCAATCTTCATCTTTGCCAGTAGTGGCAAACTCCACCATTTCATCTTCGTTTTCTTCTTTTATGTATTAGGCAACAGTGCTTCAATAATATACTTCCTTCTCCGGCAGTTCATCAGTGTAGCAGTTCATCGATGATTATTTTTTCAACTATTCGAAATTAAATATGTTATATAACTTTATTTACGTTATTTTATTATGCATATTGTAATAAATATTTATTCATATTTGATTTTTATTCTGATATTTATAAAATATAAAAAAAAATGCAGTTCACTTTAGATTCTATTATCTACAACATCAAAATAATTTGAGGTATTCATCTTTTCAAGTATCATCTAAATTTGTTAGTGTAATTATTTTGACACGTTTATTTTACCATTGGTGCATATTTTACGTTTGTGTTTGTATGTTTGATGTATATTATTTATTCAATCACAAACTTCGGCTAACTACATGAGCATATGAATATTCATTTGACTACCCACCATCTAGTAATTAGGCATTTCTAGATATTCTTAAAAATTTAATCAAAACAACCATATCATACAATAATCATAGCAGACTCTATTTTTAATTTTTGCTTAAAAAGGTATGTAATAATTAAAATGTTGATTTCTAGATTTCAAGCTGCTATACTCATATATATATATAAGAGTCGATCCATGGTTAACGTTAGCAATAAAGACTTTCGTAACTAACACATTTACAATCGTCGATCGGATGATCCAATAGTAAAGATCAAACACAAAAAAAAAAAAAAAAAATAAGGCCCTTTTCGCCAGTGAGATTGACATTTCTGTCAGTTACACTGACGAAAAGTGTGTAATGATTTTTTTTCTTCCTTCTTGATATGCTATATACTATGATAAAAAAGACCTAGGTCAAAAAAACTATCTTATTCCGCCACATGTAAGTTTTCTTTTTCATTCTCTCGTTTTATGAACAATTTTTTTTTTAATCTAACTCATTTGCTAAAAAAAATTTCTTTGTTACAAATCAGATCGACATATCTCAGGTTAACATTTTCATCAAGTTTTCCACTATTCACCTTTTTAATTTTAAAATGAGTGATAACGATAGAATATATGCTAGAGATAAATAATGATGATGATGTTTAGAGAATAAATTGTGCATCTGTAAATACTTAAGTTATTTTATAAACCTTAATATATCTGCACAAGTTTTGCATCCACTGATGATAAATTTAGTCATCAGGGGATGAACCGCACTTCACAAAACAAGTCATCAAATGGATCTTCTAAAGGACTTGATAGTGAAAAGGAATGTCTGTTGTTACTCAAAGTCATTTAAAGTATTCCGCACATCAGACATTTCAAACGAATTCAACAAATCTTCTGTGATTAAAACCATCAGGGGATGACAAAGGTAGACCAACCCGTCAAGGGAACGCATCAGGGCAAGACCAAGACATGTCAACCTGTCAGGGGAGAACATCAGGGTCTGACAGTGTCAGGCTAACCGTTAGGAGGAATGCTTAGTACTGCATCAGTGGAAGTCATCAGTGTATGTCGTGTATCATAAAATCTGGGGATCAAGAAGCACTTAGTAAACTCAAGTGAAGTTTGAAACACTGATCCAGTCTTTGACAAGACTTGTCATCAGGTGATCCAGAAGCACTGATTAAGTTCACATTAGGGGTTGCCATTAGTGGATAGTTATGATTGCATACACCCTGTTAGGTTTTAGAACATTTGATGATGATTGTCTTTAGAATACTTAGAGTACAAATGTATAGAAAGTGTTAATTAGTAACACTGAAGTTTTGTAACCAGTAGTTATCTCTTTGTTTGTAATTCATTTATTCTTTGTAAAGAGATACGATTATTGTTATTTGTAATTAACTGCTGGAATGGAGTATCGAAGCTTCAAGAAGTCAAGTTGTGTATTTGGTCTATTAAAGTTTGCAAAAAGGCTTATCGGAGACTAGAAGAGTTGATCAGAGACTAAAATGGTTTAACTGTAAGAGTAGTTTTTTATCGGAGACTAAGAGCTTACGTCATCAGAGATTAAAGGAAAAGGAATCAGAGACTAAGCTGATGTCATCGGAGACTAAGCCTTAACGTATCAGAGACTAAATAACATTATCGGAGACTGCACAAGCTGACGTCATCAGAGACTAAAAGTCATCAGGGACTAAACGTACCAGGGACTAAAAGAGTCATCAGGGACTAAAGCCGTCAGAGACTAAAAGAAGCATCAGAGACTAATTGTGAATTAATCTCTAAAAGATACAGAGTTCGAATTGAAAAAGGAGTGTCTTCCACATAAAGTTAAATGTTATTGAAGACGTAGCTGGTAAGGAAACTCACCAGATATCTTTACCTAATCAAAAAGGAAATATTGTATTTGATTCGAATAAGGAAGCTGAATTTTATTTAGAATAGAAAATGAATTAATAATAATTCAGTAATTGTAGAAGCTGTAATTGTTTTTTATAGAGGATTGTAATTTGAAGCTGTATAGGTTTTCATTGCTTTGTATCTTTACTATACAGTTTAGAATTAGGAGAAGCTAACGATCAAATTGATTGTTAGAATTTGTAATCAGTTGTTTAATCAATAAAAGCAATTGTTTATAAATTGATTTGGTCTTCTTCTTTTTATTCCGCAAGAAAAATTTAGTTTCTTTAAGAACAAGTAATCGAAGAATTTTCAAAGAACTTGTATTCAACCCCCCCCCCCCCCCCCCCCTTCTACAAGTTCTCGGCATCTCACTGGGAAAACACACCCTTCATCAGATCTTACACGCAAATCAATGAAACTTGTTACAGAAGCAAGAGATATAAACTGGAAAGATATCTCTTGAAGTTTGGTGGTCCAATGACAACTCTCAATCATTAAATGCACACAGATCAGGGGATGAAAAAGAAGTAACAAAAGTAGCAGCAGTCTGACACATAGTTCCTAAAGGACATCGATGTGACATATATGCGGCTAAGTTGAAAAGAGTAGCACGTCTACGCACATGGGTTCAACTACTGATCTTCTATATATGCAAAAGAGTTCTCATTAAACAAAGAATCAATCCAACAGATCAACAAACTCAGAAGCATACAAATCACTAGAAAGAAGTTTTGTAATATATTTTGAGAAAAATATTCAAAGAAAATAGAAGCTAGTGTGTGTGATTTAGAAGCTATAGTTTTATAGAAAAGCTGTAACTTGTTACAGAATTTGTAGTTGATTAATCACATTCGTGATTAAATCAGATTTTCAGAAAAACCTCAAGTTTCAATACAATTATTTTAACTTGAATGCTTGTGTGTTCATCTTATTATTTGTTATCATTTTTCTGATACTGAAGATATCTCCAACAGTCTTAAATAAATTTCAGAAAGAGCAAAAAAAACTTGAGTGTTTTTTTTTTACCCCCCCCCCCCCCCCCCCCCCCCCCTCTTACAAACATTTGAGCCTATTTTGTTCTAACAATATATGATGCCGACACATTTTTTGATGATTCAGATTTTGATATAAGTATGAATGTTGAGAACGAGGAACAGTATATTGACAAAGAAAATAAATTTGAACAAGAAAATAATTTGAATGATAAAGAAAAAATAAATTTAGACAATGATGGTGTTCGTCAGAAACATTTAGGCTCAAATCAATTATCCCATAGACTATATGCATGTAGAAAAGCATGTAGACCTATTCAGAAAAAAGTTTTGTTTGAAAATGAAAATGATGATGAAAATATAATCCGGAGGAAGAGGGATACTATTGAACACACAATGTGCAAAGCCAAAATATTTGTTTTTCATAACGTACAGAATGATAGTTGGCGTGCTATAAAAGTGGAATTAAATCACAATCATTCAATAGTAACGCCTAGTAAAATGCATTTCATGGCAACACACAAAAATGTAACTATAGCCGATAGAGAGTTAATCAATCTACTCCAACAATAAAAAATAAAATCGAGTTTGATCATGAATGTGTTAAGTATAATGAGTGGTGGAAGGACAAATATTAAATTCACCGTCGAAAATATTTGAAATGTTATACGCAACTTGTAACATGACACATTAGATGCAAATGATGCACAAGAAGTTTTTGCAGTTTTAAAGAGAGTCAAGTCAGAAAGTCTTGAAAATTTCTTTTACAATATAAAAGTTGACGAAGAGAATCGCATTGCATGTATCATGTGAGTGGATTCTTGATCAATTATTTGTTATATAAATTTTGGAGACGTAGTGCACCACTTACATAATAAATAAATATGGGATGCCATTTGTTCCAATTACAGGAGTTAATCATCGTTATCAGTTTATTTTGTTTTGGTTTGCTCTTATCAAAGATGAGACGGAAGCTACATTTGTTTGGGTGTTAGAAAATTAGGTAGAAGCGGTTGAGAATAAAATTTTGTTGACGATCATAACTGATCAGGATAGAGTAATGAACAATGTCATTGCTATCGTATTTCCTTCCACCAATCATTTGATATGTACGTGGCATATCAGTAACAAGTTCCCCGAGAAACATTCATCATTTGTATAATACTTACGAAACATTTAAGGAAAACTTTGATTGGTACGTATTCATTTTTGTAAATAGTCGACATTAAATTATCAATATTTTGTTATTGGTTTATAATATGTTGTTATTGTAGGTGTTGTATTCAGTGGCAACTGCCGAGTTCGAGGAAAGGTGGACAAAATTGGTGGAACAATATGATTTGCAACATCATGAGTGACTTCAATCTATCTATAATATAAAGGAGAAGTGGATCAGAACATACTCAAAGTCATATTTTGTTGCAGGGATGACTACAACCGAGAGGAGTGAATCCATGAACAATTTTTTTGGTCAATACATAAATAATTGTACCGGTTTAAATGATTTTGTGATGAGAAACAATACTTAAACGAGAGAAAACAAGATCTTGAAACAAAGTACAAGAAAAGAAATTTGCGTAATAAAACTTTATTGGAAAAACATTCGGCACTGGTATACGAAGAATATTTTTAAAGACTTTTCCAATGAGTTCTATGAGAAAAAAGTTAACATGTCGTAAGATTCAATATGTTGGGGTTAGTAGTACAAAGGGATATACAATGTACAATAAGGAGGTACTACAAATCGACGATATTATTATGTTGTTAAATACGGAGACTCCGACAATGTGACATGCATATGTCAATACTTTGAGCACAGTGACATGATTTGCAAACATACTTTAAGGTATATGAACTTTAAGAGTATAAACGAGATTCCAATGTCTTTGATTTGTGGTATGTGGACGAGAAATGCAAACAAAATTCATGGTGATCCTGTTTACATAAATCAAGTAAATGTTGAATCAAATTATGATGTCGATGATATTGGTACAATACGTTGAAATCATTTGAATAGGGTTTATCAAGAAATTGCAACAATTGGATTGACATCGCAATCATCTTATATGCATGGTTTTGAAACTGTTATGAAAGAAAAAAGTATGGATAAGTAAGTCAAGATTGATTGAAAAAAATGACACAGTTGAATGTGTGAGTTAATTCAAGGAGCAGAACATGGAAGGTGGTGGTATTGATGAAGAAGTTGAGTATTTTCCACCCTTCCAGTCACAAACTAAGGGTCGCAAGAAGGTTACAAGATTGAAGAACAGAATTGAATAAAGTCAATTGACAAAAACACTGCAAAAATGTGTTATATGTCAAGAGTACACTGATCATGATAAGAGAAATCATAATAAAGTAATGGAGATGCATGCACAAATGTCTCAACATAGCATATTAGATTTAGACGATGATGAAAAAGAATTGTGATTGAGTTTGACTTTTAAATTATATTAATGTAATTGTATGACTTTCAAAAATATAATGATTATTAGTATAATATAATGGTTATTAGTTAATATAATGGTTATAGTATAATATTTATTATAATTGATTAATACAATAATACTAGCACTAACACTAGCACTAGCAGAAGGACTAACACCTAGCACTAGCAGAAAGGATCTTTATTAAGCATGGATCACAACCCTTCCGTTACTAACACTGGCGAAAAGGAATTTTATGATTATTATTGTATTAATTAATTAATTATAATACATATTATTGTGTTGTAATAATATCCAATATTATTACAACACAATAATATTTATTATAATTAATTAATTAATACAATAATAATCATAATAATTAATACAAATAATCACAATATTATAGTAATAATATAATTAATATTATTATAATATTAATGACATTTTCAAAAACTAATAATCATTATATATTTTACTATATATTATGTCTAATTTAGGCTTTAAGCTTTAGGGTTATAATGTATTATAATCATATTATTATACTAATAATCATAATATAAATATTATGATTATATTATAATCATAATATTTTACTAATAATCATAACATTAAATTCATAATATTTTACTCGTTATATATTATCATTATTAGTTTTATATTATGATTCCAATACATTATAACTTTGAACCTTGAACCCTAAACCCTAAATTAGATATAGTATATAGTAAAACATATAATGATTATTAGTTTTTGAAAATGTCATTAATATTATAATAATATTAATTATATTATTAGTATAATATTGTGTTTATTTGTATTAATTATTATGATTATTAATTATTATTATTGTATTAATTAATTAATTATAATAAATATTATTCTTATGTAATAATATTGTATATTATAATAATAAAAGTCCTTCCATTACTAACACTAGCGGAAGACCCTTGATTTATTAAAAAACAAATCTTTTCCGCCAGTGTTAGTAGCAGAAGGGTTTAATGTTAGTAGCGGAAGGGTTGTGATACCACTTATGCTTGATAAAAATCTTTTCCGCTAATATTAGTAGCGGAAGGAATATTAATCAATGGTCTTCACTAACACTAGTAGAAGGGCCTTGATTAATATCCGTTCCGTCACTAACACTGGCGGAAAGGATTTCAATGATTAAAATATTTTAATTAATATTATAACACACCATCAACGAAATATAACACACCATCAATGAATACAAATATATAACACACCATCAACAAAAAAACATATGTATTACACTAAAATCTCAAATTGTATTACATTTCAATCAAATATATTAGCTAAAAAAATATTATACAACTAAAACAAATACAACTACACTCCACTGATCTTACAAATTAATCACCCTTCTTCATCAGAATTCAACAACATTGATCCTACCATCTTGTACCCTCTAAGGGAACCCATCGCCATTCCTTTATGTAGTTCCCAAGCAAGATACAAGTGAAGAATGGATGCATGTTCAATTGTCTATTTAGCTGCAGTGGGATGTAGTCCACGTGAGATTGTGTCCATGTATTTACAAATGTAAACCCCGCAGTCTGGACCATTATGTTGTTTCGCCACTTTAACTTTCTTCTCAAGTTTTGCATCTCTTGGGGGCCAATAGGTCTCAGGGACAGCAAGTCTGAGCAAGATAGGTACAAGACTCTTCTGCTCATTTCAAAAATAAAAATTATTAAGTGATGATTAAAAATTAAAACAATATATAAATCAACATAAAATATTTTGTACTTACCGCAATTGCAACATCCGTATGGTATCTCACATCTAACTATGTCGGAGTCATCTCAGGATGCATAGCACAATGATTTTTACTGCCCATGCTTTAACATTGAATATCACCAAGACAAAATGTTCGTGTATGCTGAAATGGAATGACATAAAAATGACATCAAATTTTGAGACACGTAAACCATTTTCTTCTACAAAGTGCTGCACAAAGTCAACTGCATTGCAATATCAGTCTGCCCTTTGACATTTATTATGGTTTAACCCAGGCAATGAAGAAAGTCGACAAATAGTAGAAAGTTCTTTTTAACTTTTTTCTAACTTGTGTTATAACGACGTCTCTTTCTGCCAACAATTCTTAGTAGGCGTTTATAACTGTGTTGCCTAACCATGCCCTAAACGATAATTCTTTGGCATCCTCATTATTAATACAATAACCTTTAATATTTGAGTCCAATACTCTGAATCATCAACTGGTTCACTATTGAACCGGTTTCGAGTCAACCAATCCACCTTTTAATGGTTTCACCATGCCCCCTTTCACTAGAACTATCAACAGATCGTGTCTTGACACTCTAGCCGAATTAGGGAAGTGTAGAGCCTTTTGGGAGAAATGGGTAGGATTTGCATATTCGGGAAAATGATTGAAATCTGTTTGTAAAGGACATAGGAGGATCCGATGTAAAAGTCATGGAAGTTGGAGCTTTTGATGAATTAATGAAGGACGAAGTGTAAAGTGGTTGCTCTAAATAAATCTCGAGATTAGACAAGTACATCAGTTGAAACATGGCACTATTATCAGTTAAGAGTGCTTGATATTGTTGTTTAATCTCGGGAGGTTTATTCTGCCACTATTGTAACATCCCAAGAGTCTTTTTCAACTGCACAATAAAAAGATACAAGTACACGTTAGCAGTGTTACAAAATAGATATAATCTAATATGAGGATTATAATTAACTTTACGTACCACATTAATTACATTAGTTTGATCAACAATGACATGATTACTATATCTGATATCAGTGAGATCCGGCTTTGTAATTCGTTTTCGTGTCACTTTGTTGTACCACAAGTAGTACCTGTCCATGTCGAGTTTGTTGCTGTTGGTATTTTCTGATACCAACAAACCTATAAGATTCTCCTAAAAGTCATTCCACATCTCTTTGTATGGCGCGCTGAATGCTTCATAATTGGAGACGTGGAATCTATTTTCCTTCTCTGCCCGATTCAACCTTAGCTGAGTGTGATCAATAGGGGTGGGGTGGGGTGGGGTGGGGTGGGGTGGGGGTCAGGAATCCTTTGATAATGACACAGTTGCCTAATGACTCTGTCTGGCATTTGATACTTGATCTCATCGAAATGTATCAGTAGGATTCAATTGTTTGCGAACAGTCATGCCATCCAAGCGTTCTTGTCATCATCGTGAACCATTTCTATCTTCTTGTACAACTTCCAGATGAATTTGTCTTGCAGTTGATTTTGAAACTCAGCTCTGTATGTTTGGATGTTGTGGTGTGGATCTGCTCGCCTCTCCTTATAGACAACATGCTTGGTGTATGCATATGTCAACACACACGGCCACCATAACTCAGATCCAAGATGAGGAAATGGATGTCCAATCCATAATCTGCCATATGCCCAAATTTGGACCACTGTCATGCATCTCGTTATCCTTATCTTACCTTTAACTTATTTGTAGTGGATGCATCGTGGAGTGATCGATAAATAACTGTTAAACCCCAAGCGTAGTCCACTATATCTTCAATGTCTCTAACAAACAACATGTACCTAACAAATCAATTAAAACAATTCAATAACCAAATTAATATCAAATAATGACAACAACTAATTATAATAATGAAGACACTAATTTTATCATACCTAGCTGGACATATGTCTTTGGTTTTAGTGGAAAACAATATAGCACCACACAATCGCAGTATATAGGCTCTTGTGTAGATAGCTATATGGTCAACTAGTGGATCCTCGAGAAATTCACAGAAGCACTCTACAAGTCATGTCAAATGGATACCATGTTAGATATAAATGGTGATGATGATAATTATATAGTAAAGATATAAATATGCATTTGTAAGTACTCAAGGTAATCTACAAACCTTAGTATATGTGCACAAGTTTTGCATCCACTGATGGACAAACCAGTCATCAGAGGATAAACTATTACACTGGGCGAGTCATCAGTGATAACTTCAATGGACTCGACAGTGTCAAGGAATGACCGTTGTTACTTAAAAGAAGATGAGTATTCCGCATGACATACATTCTAGACAAAGCCAACAAAATATCAGTGATCAAGAGAACAAGTATTTTTTGAAGGGTATCAGTGAAAAGAACCCATCAAGGGGAGCCTAAAATACTATGTCAGGGGATGACCTCGTCAGGAGAACCTGTTAGGGGAACCAGTCAGGTGATGACATTAAAGGATCAACTCGTCAAGGGAACTCATCAGTAAATGTCATAAGTGGATACTAGAAAGTCTTGACATCAGTGGATAATGAAGCATTGATCAAATCTCCATCAAGGCTTTACATCGGTGGATAATGAAGCACTGATCAAGTCTCCATCAAGGCTTGACATCAGTGGATAATGAAGCACTGATCAAGTCTTCATCAGGGACTTGTCATCAGGAGATCCAGAAGCACTGATCAAGTCAACATCAGGGCTTGTCTTCAGTGGATCGTTATGACCTAGTCCACTCGTCATCAGAACTTACATTCAAATCATTGATACTTAGCACGGAAGCAAGGGGTATAATTGGAAAGATATTCCTTGAAGTTTGGTTGTCCAATAACAACTCTCAAGCATTAAATGCATGAAGATCAGGGGATGAAAAAAAAGCAACACCAGCCAAAAACAATCTGACACATTACTCCGAAAGGACAATGATGTGACATACTACGGCTATGTTGAAAAAGTAGTACGTCCAACACGTGGATTCACCAACTGATCTGCTACATATACAGAGGGAGTTGTTATACGAAACAACCAAGAAACCACAACACTTACACACTAGAAGGAAGCTTTGTAATAGATCTTGAGAGAAATATTCAAAGAAAAAATTAGTAGCTAGTGAGTGAGTAAAAAGGAGCTGTAATTTATTATAGTTTTTTAGTTGTTAATCACTCTGTGATTAAACAGATTTCCAGAGAAACACCAAGTTATAATACAACTATTTTAACTTGAATGGTTGTATATTTTTAATTTCAGTAAAGTTTTTCTGATCATTGTAGCTATTCCAGCCATCGTAGATTAAATTTTTAAGAGAGAAAAGGTTGTAGTATTTGTATTCAACCTCATGCTTCTACAAACACTTGAGCTTATTCAGTTCTAACATACCACCATCGTGCTTTGCTTCCTTATAGAACCGGTTATAGAACTGTTCACCAAAACAGTCTTCAAACAATCTTTTATGTCCTTCCTCGGATAAAACACCACAAGTAAGGGATTTTCCATTAATGGGTAAATTGATTATATAGTGGATGTCCTCCAAAGTGATTGTTGTGTTTTCCCAGTGAGATGACAAGAACTTGTAGAAGGGGGGTTGAATACAAGTTCTTTGAAAATTCTTCGATTACTTGTTCTTTAAGAAACAAAATTTTTCTTGCGGAATAAAAAGAACAAGAACACAAATCTATTTATAAACAATTGCTTTATTGATTTACAATTGAATACAAATCCTAACAATCACAATAATGTAATCGTCAGCTTCTTTTCTATTCTGTATAGGAAAAGATACAAAACTATGAAAAACCTATACAGCTTCTAAAAATTACTCTCTTTAACTAATTACAGCTTCAATCACAACTGAATTACACTTAACTCAGTACCTATTCTGAATAAAATTCAGCTTCCTTATTCGAATCAAATACAATCTTTCCTTTTTGATTAGGTAAAGATATCTGGTGAGTTTCCTTACCAGCTACGTCTTCAATAATATTTTACTTTACGTGGAAGACATTCCTTTTTCAATTCGAACTCTGTATCTTTCAGAGATTAATTCACAATTAGTCTCTGATGCTTCTTTTAGTCTCTGACGACTTTAGTCCCTGACGTATCTTTTAGTCTCTGGTACAATTAGTCCCTGATGACTCTTTTAGTCCCTGGTACGTTTAGTCCCTGATGACTTTTCCCTGATGACGTCAGCTTGTGTAGTCTCCGATAGTGTTATTTAGTCTCTGACACGTTAAGGCTTAGTCTCCGATGACGTCAGCTTAGTCTCTGATTCCTTTTTCTTTAATATCTGATGACGTAAGCTTTTAGTCTCCGATAGAAAAACTAGTCTCTGATAGTTAAAACATTTTAGTCTCTAACCAGTTCTTCTAGTCTCCGATAAGCCTTTTTGCAAACTCTAACAGATCAAATACACAACTTGACTTCTTGAAGCTTCGATACTCCATTCCAGCAGTTAATTACAAATAAAAATAATCGTATCTCTTTACAAAGAATAAATGAATTACAAAGAAAGAGATAACTACTGGCTACAAAACTTCAGTGTTACTAATTAGCACTTTCTATACATTTGTACTCTAAGTAATCTAAAGACAATCATCATCAAATGTTCTAAAACCTAACAATCTCCCCCTAATTATGAATATCAGAATGATAAGCATAATTTCAAGGTTGATGATGATGTCAAAACTCAATATTACAATTACTTAGAAAAAGAATAAAGAATTACTAACTACAAATGTATTCTGAACTAAGATCTTTGATCTTTTGTTCAGCTCCCTCCAAGACTCAGGTTTAAATCCTATAAGTCTGGCTTTAAAAAAAAAAAATTACAACTTTCACAGCAAACAACATACCTTTAGTTCAACAACTCTTTTCTTTTCCTTCTATTCTCCCTGAGTTGTTCTAACCTTTCCATCAGCAACTTTTTGAGAACAACTTCTGTTGTTTCTTCTGCATCTCTAAGAATTTTGATAAATCCTTCTATATGATTTTCACTTACTCGATTGATATCTCTGTTATAGTTAAAGAAAACTTTCTCACCATGGAAAGTCTCATACCATAATCCAAGAGGTACTGATTCAGGAAGATCGATTGGCTCTTTGTCCACACTCTTTATCTCCTTTATAGCCTTCTTGATCTGACTTCGAAATTCCATGCTGAGCTTTGTAGTAAAAAGCACAGTAGACAATAACCATTCCAAGTCTTCTTTTGATTGCTTCTCTAAGTCTGGCTTAGCATACTTCACAGAGTCTCCATCTCTGAAAAAGATATGCAGTAAATCCTTGCCATTTTCATCCTTGATCAAATTTATATTTCTTGTATTCTTCTTCAGGGCTTTGATCACTTCACTTGTACTAGACATATCAAGTTTATAAGGCTTCCTTGATGGAACTGTTTGTGGTTTTGTTATTCCACTTACAGCCACCAAGGCAATCTCAGTTGACTTTGGAGATTCTTGCTTTGTAGATTTTGAAGTCCTTTTCCTGGTCATAGCTACCTTCTTTGTACTAGTTTTCCTTGTTGAGTGTTTTTTCTTCTTAGACTCCTCCTCCTTCCTCTCTTGTTCTGCAGCCATATCTTCCTCTTGCTGAAGTTTTTGAGCAAGCATTGCATCAGCATCTATTAATCTTGGATCTCGAGGATTAACTAACTCAACTCTCCCTCCCAGCTCAAGTTCAATAGGAGTAGGAAAGTGAGCAGTCTTCATAGCATCCCCCATTAGCTTAGGCTGTCCTGGTTGAGTAAGGGAATTTTTCTTTGTTTCTTCAACCATGACACCTTTGCCTTTATCTTTTGATGAGCTTGGGGCTTCTGCAGTCGATTTGGAAGAAAGGGGAATTGTTGCTGCTGGTGGTGTTGTTGTTGTTGATGTTGTTGTTGTTGCTGTTTGTGCAAGATCAGCATGCTTCTTCAAAATTTGTTCTTTATAGGCTTACAGTGCAGCATTTTCTTTCAATGTTTTCTCTTTTAATGCTTGCAACTCCAACTACATCTGCAAGGAAGCATTTGAATCTGGAACAGTAGATTTGGATTGTATAGGAGGTTGTTTGAAATGACTACTCTCCCCCTTTTTGACATCAGCATCTTGGGGTTTGGAGGAGGTAGCCAAGTGTGGTAGTGTCTACAGCAAAAGTTGTTCCATTTGATCTTGCTTCTGGATAAGGAGACTGACATTGGATTCTAGGGCTTAAAGTTTACTGTCAGTCTTGGACTTGTCTTTGATAAGAGTATCAATGGCAGTGATTGTCCTCCTTGGCAAGTGTCCTTCATAACTCCGTTGAATCTTATCTGTCTCAATCTCCATCTGCTACTTGATTTCCTTGACTGCTGCATTAATTCCAATAACCAAAAAGTGGTAAAACTTGGTATGTTTCTTATCCATTTTGGTTATCTCTTCTAATATGTCCTTGGAAGATGGTGCAGCTGCTGTTGACCCAATGTTGGTCACATAATCCTGCCTTAGTTGAGCAGCTGCATCCTTCAGAGAATTTATGAACTGTGCATCGAGCCACTCGTCCACATTCTCGGCTTCAGTTTCTTCAGGAACAGGTTCATGTGCCATGGATGTCTTTAACGCAGATATGTGATCTTGAGATTGTTGAAGGCCATAAAGGACCTCAAAATCTGCATTTGACATGTCAGAAATAACTTGTAATGTGGCATCCCCTGTCCTGGAGTTTCCCCCAATTTCCTCTGTTGGAGTTGACTGTTGAGCAAAGGAAGTTTGGGCTGCTGGTGTGGTGGATGTCTCAACAGGTTTTAAAAAAATCACCTGCTGAGAATTTCTCTCTTTTATTTTCTTCAAGGATCTCATCCTTGCTCACATCTTCTCCTTTTGCCTGGGATTGGGCACCCAGCTTCTCATGCTCTCCTTTTTCCAAGCTTTCTAAAGCTTGACTCTCTTTTATGTGTATGTGCTCTCCTTTTTCCAGGTCAGGAGCCTGACTCTCACTATTTATTCTCACAACCTCACTCATTTGGATGGTGTCACTCTTTCCTACAGAAGTGGGGGTTTGAGAAGTGCTGGTGATAGCATGGATAGGGGGTTCCCTTTGTGTATTTGGGGCTAGAGAGCCATCCATGGAAATTGTATGAGAACTTGTCTCGAGTATTGGCTCCTCTTGGGAAAAATCAAGAGAATCAGTTATATTTATATCAAAAGGATCAAGAATGGGAGAAAAAGGAGAAGAATGTACAGTGGGGAGTGTTGGTTGTTCCTCAGTGATTAAAAATTAAGGAACATCAATAGATGACTCTGTGTGTGCACTCTTTGTGTCACTCTTTTGTTTTATTAACTCTCTTATGGGTTCCTCTTGGTTGTGACCAAGAGTTTGTGCTGACTCTGTACAGTATGTTCCTGGTTGGGAACTTTCTTCAATGTCAACATCCTTTTGGGAGGATGGTGACAGTTCACTGTTTGTCCTTATAGCCTCCAATGCTTTTTGAGAAGCACTGGATTGGGCTTGGCTAAGGGTTATAATTCTCTTTTTCCTCTGAAGTGGAACTTCAGCTTCTGGTTCTCCCTCGTCCTCACTTGCTCCATCAATTATTTTTCTCTTAATTGGGAGTTTTGTGATTGTCTTGGTTTTTACAACCACAGTCTTTTGAGAGACTGTGGAGGGGGCTATAGATTGTTGTCATGAAGTTGTTGGAGGATTCACAGGGTTTTGACTTTTATTATCCTCAAAAAATTGCAAAGAGTAAAGTTTGGGAAGCCTATCAATCAGAGTAGATATCATGATAGGAGGGAAAAATAAAGGAACAGTTACCTTTGCAGAGTTCTTCACATCTTTGACTATTCTTTTACTCTGCAAAACAGTTGGTACAACTTGCATTCTAGTAATATTTAGGTTAGGGATTAGATAATAAGCAATCATCATCAAAAACCTAGCATAATAAATTTTAGTTTTACTGGTTTTAAGTTTTGGCAACAAGTTTTGCAGAATTAAAAGCCTAATGTTTAGATGTCTACCATACAACACACTAAAAGCAATTTTTTGTGTGAGTGTAGTGATAGCATCATATCCACTACATTTTGTTGTAAAAGCTTTAGTAATTATGTCAAAGAACAGTGACCACTCTTGCCTTAGATGGGGTCGTGTAATAGACCCAACAGACCCAATTTCAGCAGAATAATTTAAGTTTTTCAACATAGAAATTATTTCTTCATCAGAGGCAGGGGAGTCAAAGTTTTCATAAACTGGTAAATGTAAAACATTATTTACAACGGTATGATCTATAGTATAAGTAGTGTTTGCATACCTGAAACTTACCATAGGTGAGTCAGTTTTTGCACCTTGTATGGTAGCAGTGGACCAAATAGCCGTGATGACCTCAGCGGCTTGGATGGGAGCTTCATAAATGGCGTAAGTTAGTGTGGAGTTTTGAAGAAAATCCACGAAGGGGTGGTACTGGGCTTCAAAGACATTTTTATCAGCCACCCCTGTATGGTTGGTCTTAATGAAATCAAAGTCTCCAAACTTGAAAGCAACTGTTTTAGCGGCCATTGCAAGAGATTTGTGAACTTTGGAAGAAACTTAAAAGAGGGTTAAATTGCAGAGTATTATCAGAGAGAAAATAATTTCAGAGCTTTGAGTGATTGTGATTGCAAAGATGTTTGAAATTTGTTTTATCAATTTGTTAGAAACGTTTGCAATTCCTACGGATGGGTAA
>CM025787.1:6787088-6805471 GCA_014636745.2 Centella asiatica | reverse complement strand
CACACTGTCATACATAAATTGTATACACATATAAATTAAATTTACAATATAAATTTATAAAACCCTAGAAAAAAAATACTTACTTGATTTGATAAATTAAATTTGATGCAATTTGTGGGATCGACTTTTGTTCGAGAGAGAAATTTTTAAAATTTGAGCGGAAATTAGCTATGACTCAATTTTGTTGTTTTCTTTGAGAGAAATTATGAAAGTTTTGGCGTAAGTTAGATAGAAAATTAAGAAGAGAAAAACAAGAGTAGGTCACGGACGGAGGTAAATACTGAAGGAAAGAAGAAATAAAGTAAAGAAGATAAAAGTTAATATTATAATTTCAAAAGCCTTCATTCTGCCAATGTTAGTAGCGGAAAGCAGGGATGACTAAATGTTTATGGTTAAAAGCCTTTCGCCAGTATTACTAGCGGAAATGACTTTTTTTTTTTTAAGTTTTCCGCTAGTCTTACTAGCGGAAAGAGTCTTATTTATTTTTTATTTTTTTGTTTGATCTCCACTATTGGATCATTCAATCGCTCCATAGCTAATGTTAACCATGAATCAACCTATATATATATATATATATGGTATATACAAACATTTATACATATGAAGCCTTTTAGTTGCCTATATTGGAGTCTTCCGGTGTTGTAACTTATTGATGTCATTTAATAATGGCATCAAATATATTAGCACGACATATCAATTTTTGTTGTTCCATGCATTTACACATTTTTATGTTGATGAATCTATTTATTCTATGATTTATTAAAATTGACTGAGATTGAACTCGCTTACAAATTGAGTCAGAATTTCTTTTAATTAAATAATTACAATTAAATCCCCCACCAAAAAAAAAGAAAAAGTGAAAGTGAATATGATTGTTGGAAACAACAATACAAATTCAAAAATCCAAAAACTACCAAATGCAGATCAGAACAACAACATCAACCAAAGCTGCTATCCATAAAATGCACACCATTTGTCAATGAGATACTGAAGAAAAATTATGAACAAAATCAAAATAAGATAATAGAATACAAGTTGATATTTAAAGACTAGCTCACAAAGTCTTATGAACATGTGGAAAATATGTGTTAGGTCCTAAAGGGTAAAAATACTAGAAAGGGGGTTGAATAGTGTTTTTCAAAAAATAAGTCTTGCTTAGAAAACTTTACTGAATTACAAACACTTCTTGCTTATAAAAGAGTTTCTTTTGTTTTCAAAGAGTTTAGCAGTAGAATTTGTTTAAGCAAAGTACCCCTTAGTTTTTGTAGCAAAGGTTAATGGCTAGAAGTAGCATAGATAGTAAGTCTTTTTTGAAAGAGTTCAGCAGGACTAAAGCAAAGCACAGCAAAGCAGGTAAGCAATATAAAAGATAAGCAGGAGTAGAGATAGAATTTTTATAGTGGTTCGAAATAATCCTACTCCACTCTTCTTCTCTTTTACTTGAGAAGGCTATCACTAGAACTTTTGTTCACACAGAACAATCAGCAGGAGGACACTTAGTCCAATTTACAATAGGTCACTTAGACCAACTTAGCAGGAGGACACTTAGTCCAATTTTGTCACACAGACACTAAGCAGATTTGAGAAAATCTTGCTTGCTATCTTCAAGTAGATTGCTTCTTAGTTGAGCAGATAGATAGCACTTGTTCAAGCTTTATGATGTCTTACTATAGTCTTTAAGATGTCAGAGAGTTTTGTTCAGTTGGAGGTAGTTGGTTGTTAGTCATAAATGAAATTTATGACTCCTATTTATACTTCTTCAAAAAAACTATCTATTGGAGATTTGAAATAGATCCGTTGGAGTGTACTATCCTTGATGTGACTTGTACCTTTCCAGCAGTCCTTGCTTAGTTCAAAAAGATAGCCGTTATCCTGTCTTCTAGTGTCTTTCAGAAGAGTTACCTAGAAGTTGACTAAGCAAGGGTTAAGATAACTTTTTCTGACAATCTTGACTTTGATAAGCAAAGGATCTTGCTTACTAAGGTCCTTGCTTATTTCCATTCTAAGCATGACTATACTTGGAAAATTATTCATGTCTTCAGAATCCTTCAGCAGGCTTATCAACAGACCTCAATGGTGATCAAAACTCCTTGCTTAACTACAAATTATATCCACCTAACAAGTTGGATATTTTTCTAAGTCCTTTTACAATGTCTAAGCAAGGACTATATTACATCATCAATTCTTATATACTAAATAATAAATAATAAAAGTTTAAGCAAGGATAATATAAGCAGGGGTGCAACAACAATCTCCCCCTAATTGATGATGTCAAAACGAGTTATTTTGATCACCACAGCAAGAACCAAAAAGAATTTCATTTTATTTTTGATTGTTCAAGTTTACAAGATAAAATGAAATTACAACAAAAATAAAATTACAATTATACATCATTAGCAGGTTCTTCCGAACTCTGCTGATCTTCACCTTTACCAAACTTCAGTAGGTCTTGCCTTCGCCTTTCCTCTGCTGCCTCTTTCTCTCTTTTCCTTGCCTCCTTTTCTTCCTTCCTCCTCTGCATCCTTTCTTTCTTTCTGTCATACTCCAGCTGCATTTCCTGTACCCTGAGTCGCTTCATTTCCACCTCGTACTGCTTGATTCTTGATTCTGATTCTTTAATGCTTGCTATCAGCTTGAGACTTTCAGCAGGCCCTGACTTCATTGATATGATATCAGCTTCTTCAAGGGCCTTCTGAAGTCTCATGTACGGGGATGGATTCATAATTTGCACAGCAGACTCAGGGATATGCTTGGGAAGTCTTTTTCTCCTTGGAACAGCAACAGGAGCAACAGCAGGGATCTTATCAGCAGGAGTAGGATCAGCAGATGTTGGGAAGATTTGTTCTGCTTGTTCTTGCTGTGCTTCATGACCTCTCTCCCCCTTTTTGATATCATCAGCCATGATAGGGAGGAAGTCAATCAGCTTAGTCATCGTTCGCTACAGTTTTTCAAGCTTATGCTCCATCTTGGTCAGTCTAGAGGCTAAGGCAAGATCAGCAGAGGTTTCGGCAGCAGGAGTGCTCACAGCAGGAAGTTTTGCTAAAACTTGTTCTAGTTGGGCTTCGAGTTTAGCAAGCTTCTGTGAAGTAGGAGAAACCTTGCTGACAGTAGGTTGCGGGTCGGATCCAACAAGTTCTTCAGAATGTGCCTCTTTATCAGCAGGGGTGTCCTTGAGCTCCCCCTCAATTGCTAGCAGCTCAGCAGATGACTCAGCAGGAGTGGGCACTCCCTTGGTTAGTACGCTTGTTGGAGAAAGGTTGCTGGGTCCTTCTTGGATGTTCTCAGCAAGGTACGCCTCGGGAACCAAGCCAACGACAAGAGCATCTTCGATCAGCAGGGCCTTCATGAGTTCCTCTTATTGTTTTTCCTTTGCTCGTTCAGTAGGAACATCATCAGGGTCACTATCACTGCTACTGGATGCTTGAGTCTGCTTTCCCTTTCCTTTGCCCTTGACAGCAGCATGTTTTCTTTTGGAAGGAAGGATCGAGTCAGCAGGGGAACGGATGGTGAAGCTGGGGAGGACAAGTCTTCGTGCAACAGCAGGTTTGGCAACCGTCTCTGTTGATGGCTCCTTTGGGGACACTGCTGATATATCGATCTCGCCAGTGTAGTAAGGAGGAAGTGGATTGGCTTTATTTGCAGCATGGATGGCAATCTCCACTTCAGCAGGTCCTGTGATGGAGTCTAAAGTGTCAACAGACTCTGTCTTGGTTAGCACCACGACTTCAGTAAGAGTGGCTGGCTCTGCTGCTGAAGTGTTAGCAGGGATAGGTTCAGCAGTAGCCGCCACCTCTGTGGTCTCATCGATCTACTTGAAGAGTTCGGTAGAGGAGCTCTTCTGATCAGCAGCAGGAGTCGGAGACGAGTCAGCAGGGATATAGTTGTCGATTTCATCAAAGATTTCATCCCCTGCTGACTCGAGAGTGAAAGGAACTGCTGTGGGGATATCTTCTTCAGAAGGAGGCTCCACATCGGATCCTCCAGTACTAATGGCTTCAGCAGCCGAGTCTTCCTCGTAGAGCTCCATGTAGAATTCGTAGATCTCCCTCTCCTCCTCGGTCAAGGTCGAGAGGTCAAATTCAGCAGTCGTTGACTTAGATTTCTTTTTGGGCCTCTAAATTTGACTTGCTGCTCGCCTTTTCTTGCTGGGTTGACCCACAGGGATGCGTTCGTCACTTCTAGCATTAGGTGTTAAAGATGTTTGCCCCTGTGACTCTGTTGGTCCCCTAGCTCTCCTTTCAGCAGCCACTTTAGCTAGGGCAGTAGGGTTGCGCCCATAATTTTTCAGCAGGGATGGAGTGATTACTTTGCTGCTGATGAGCTTCTTGGCCTGGGACCCTGCTGGGAAGCTTTCTCTAAGTATTCCTTTGAGCAGCAGGGACAAAGCTCATCCATGGTGAATCTATGTCTTCCTCTTGCTGGAGAATGATTCAGCAAGAACTTCAAAAATTATTTGAGCCCAGTTGATTGGCTCTCCTGATTTCAGCAGGGATACAATAGAGATAACCCTTGCTGATGTCTCATCCTGTGAGGTGAACTTACACAACAAGGTTTTGTGAAGTATATCCATCAGAAACTCCCATTTTCTTGGGAAGTCCTTCCTCTTCTTGCTGGTATGGGTCTTGACATAACCCCGCTCAGCAAGCGCAGCAGGGGTTACAGTGGGTGGAGTCAGCAGGCCCACACTTGGCATTTGTAGCACCCTGGCAATGCTTGCTGGAGTGATGAGAACCAGTTGACCATTTGCTCGTCCGATTATGCTGTGGTCATGGACTTGCATTGCTGAGCAGAATTCCCTGATCACTTCCCCATATATGGGAGTATCAGCAGAAATCATATATCATACCCCACTGTTCCTCAGCAGGGTTATTACTTCAGTGATTTCAGCATCTTCAATACCAGCAAAGGAATCTAAGTCAATGATCTCAGACTCAATTTTGTCTAACCAGTTGGCCATATCTGCTGATGGTGATAAGAAAAAGGTAGTCAGAGAAGGGTTACGGTTGATTTCAGAAGGGTTTAGAGTGATTATAGAGAGAAGTCAGAGTTGTGGTTTCGGTAAAATTTGAGAAGGGTTAAAAGGAGTTTGTATAGGAGGTAAAAGATTGAAGGGTTTAGAGAGTGGTAACTACTTTGAGAAGGTGAAGAGTTAGTGGGAGAAAAATATGGGTAGTGTTAAGAATTAATTACCGAAGTGATAACAGCCGTAAAAGATCATGGGGCAGAGTGGCATTTAATGAGGAGAGAGAAAAATTACGGCTTGATATGATGACCTATTTTTTCGGCGATAAAGATGGAAATGAGCAGGCTTGCTGTAGCACACCTTTGCTGATGTGAAAGGGTAGAGCTTGAGTTAGCAGGAATAATATCCTTGCTGATTTTGGATGTTTCAGCAGGATCATCCTTTGCTCATGGAAACAGCAAGGGTTAACATAGTTTTTGAGACAGTAGTTTTCTCTGGACGTCTCATCCTTTATCAAAATTATCCAACAAGGTTGATGGAAGTTCCAACAAGATTATTGACGTTCCAACAGGAGTTTACATAGTTTTTGAGAGCTCTTATTTTCTGGACGTCTCCCCTTTTTCAAAATTTCTCAGTATGGTTGTAGGTTTTCCAGTAGCATTTGATCAGTAGGAGTTCTTTGATCAGCAAGGGTCCTTTTAGCAGCATTTTTGACGTTCCAGCAGGGGTTCACATAGTTTTTGAAATATCCCCTTTGTCTGGACATCTCCCCTTTTTCAAACTTTCACAGCAGGGTTGATGTGGAATTTTCAGCAGCATTTGATCAGCAGGAGTTCTTTCAGCAGCGTCTTTGTTCAGCAGCGTTTGATACGTCAATCAGCAGGGATAGGAAGGTCTACTGAGACATCAGTAGTGCTTTTCCTCCTGAAATTAACTTGCTAAGAACGAAAGTCCTTGCTTAAGCAGACAAGATGTTAGTAGCAAAATGCCTATTCAAAATTTAACATGCCTAATTCACTTATCAGTTTGTTAAAACGATTTTCATCCAAGGGTTTTGTAAAAACATCTGCTAATTAATTTTCAGTAGGAATATAGTTTATCTCTATAGTACCTTGCTGAACGTGATCTCTAATGAAATGATGCCTTATATCTATATGTTTAGTTCTAGAATGTAAAACAGGATTATAAGCAATGACAACAACACTAGTATTATCACAGAATATAGGAATAGACTTGAAATCAAACCCGTAGTCAGCAAGTTGGTTTTTCATCCACAGAATTTGAGCGACACAGCTTCCTGCTGATATGTACTCAGCTTCAGCAGTGGATGTTGACACTGAGTTTTGCTTCTTGCTGAACCACGAAACAAGTCTCCCTCCAAGAAATTGGCATGTTCCACTTGTGCTTTTCCTATCTATTTTACACCCAGCAAAGTCCGCATCGGAATATCCAGCAAGGCTGAAGTTAGAATCTTTTGGATACCATATTCCTAAGTTGGGAGTTCCCTTGAGATATCTGAAAATTCTCTTAACAGAAGCTAAATGTGATTCCTTGGGGTTAGCTTGAAAACGTGCACAAATACATGTAAATATAATATCTGGTCTACTAGCATTTAAGTATAGCAAGGATCCGATCATACCACGATAACTTGTTATATCTACAGATTTACCTTGCTCATCTTTAACTAACTTTGTTGCTGATGACATAGGAGTTTTCATAGGACTTGCTGATTCTAACCCAAACTTCTTAAGCAGGTCTTTGGTGTACTTTGATTGATTGATGAAAATTCCATCACCTCTTTGCTTAATTTGAAGTCCAAGGAAGAAGTTCAGCTCTCCCATCATGCTCATCTCAAATTTACTTTGCATAAGCTTAGGAAATCTTGCACAAAGTTTTTCATCAGTAGAACCAAAGATTATATCGTCTACATAGATTTGTACTAGCAAAGTTTTATCTTTATGCTTTCTAATGAAAAGTGTAGTATCTACTTTACCTCTACTGAAACCTTCATGAATTAAAAAGGAAGATAAAGTATCATACCATGCACGTGGAGCTTGCTTAAGACCATATAAGGCTTTGTCAAGCCTATATACATGGTGAGGATTAGCATGATCAGTAAAACCTGGGGGTTGCTCCACATAGACTTCCTCCTGAAGTTCTCCATTCAGAAATGCACTCTTGACGTCCATCTGAAACACCTTGTAGTCTTGATAAGCAGCGTAGGCAAGAAATATTCTTATGGCTTCGAGCCTTGCTACTAGAGCAAAGGTTTCATCATAGTCGATTCCTTCCTCATGAGAATAGCCCTTAGCCACAAGTCTTTCTTTGTTTCTTGTGATGATTCCATCTTCATCCATCTTATTTCGGAATACCCACTTGGTGCTAATTACTGCATGATTCCTTAGCCTGGGAACAAGATTCCAAACTTTGTTCCTGCTAAATTGGTTTAGCCCTTCTTGCATAACAAGGACCCAATCAGCATCAGCAAGAGCATCCTCAATTTTCTTAGGTTCCATTTGGGATAAGAAGCTTAGAAAACTACTTTCATTTTAAGCAGATCTTCTAGTCTTTACTGAGCTTGAAGGATTTCCAATTATCAATTCTTCTGAATGAGACTTGGTCCATTTCATCCTTCTCGGTAGATCTGATCGAATATCTTGCTGTCTTAGTTCCTCCAAGTTGGGTTCATCATCTTTTACTTCAGCAGGGGTGCTATCCAATGGAGCAGTGTTTTCTGAAGGTGCTTCAGCATGGTCTTCTTTAGTCTCTATAGCCTGTTGATTCTCATTTGGTTCCTGCTGAACTATAAGAGGGAGTGAACCACTTGGTTCCTCATGGTTAGTTTCATCAAATACTACATGGACTGACTCTTCTACTGTTAGAATCCTCTTATTAAAAACTCGAAATGCTTTGCTATGATTAGAGTACCCTAAGAAAATACCTTCATCAGATTTTGCTTGAAATTTAGTTAAGTACTCCTTACCATTATTGTGAACATAACAGGGGCATCCAAAGATTCTGAAATAGCTTATGTTTGGTTTTCTTCCCTTCCAAAGCTCATATGGAGTTTTGCTTAGAGTTGGATGAATGAGTGATCGATTTTGAGTATAGCAAGCAATGTTCACTGCTTCTGCCCAGAAGTACTCAAGAAGTCTAGCATCAGCAAGCAATGTTCTTCCAGCTTCTTCCAAGGTTCTATTCTTCCTTTCAACCATTCCGTTTTGTTGTGGAGTCCTTGGTGCAGAGAAGTTATAAGAAATTCCTTGCTCATTACAGAACTCAGTAAAGCTTCCGAAGTCGAATTCTTTTCAATGATCACTTCTTACTGACTTGATTCTGAGTTCCTTCTCATTTTGAACTTGTCTGCTGAATTTCTCAAACTCTGCTAATGCATCATTCTTGTGAGTAAGAAATAATGCCCGTGTAAATCTTGTGAAGTCATCCACAATAGTGAATGCATATTTTATTCCACCAAGACTACTTGATATAGGGTCAAACAAATCAAAATGTAATAGTTGGAGGGGCATAGAGTTTGATTTTTCAGGTTTGTTTAAGAAAGATTGTTTTGTTTGCTTACCAAATTAACAAGCTCTACAAGGTTTTTCTTTTTCAAAGGAAAATTTAGGCAAACCTTTTACAAGATCTTTAGCAGCGAGTTTTGAAATCGTTTTAAAGTTTAAGTGTGAAAGTCTTTTATGCCATAACCAACTAGTATTTGCTGAAGCTTTAGCAAGAAAGCAAGTTGTTTTAGCAGGACTTAGCTTAGCCAAATCTACTATATAAACATTCCCATTTCTTGAATCAAAAAGCTTCAGAGAATTTGTTTGAAGATCTCTTACTTGACATTGATTGTCTAAGAAGGTGACCTTATGCCCTTTGTCACACAACTGGCTTATGCTAAGCAAGTTATGCTTGAGACCCTCCACATAGGCAACCTTGTTGAAGCAGACTAACCCATTTTCTGTTGAACCATATCCCTTAGTTCTTCTAGCACTATTATCTCCAAAGATCACTTGTGGTCCATCCTTTTCTTTAAAATTAGTGAGCAAGGCTTTATCTCTTGTCATATGCCTTGAACATCCACTTTCCAAGTACCAAATTTGTTCCTTGCTCTCAACCTGCAAAACATAAGCAATCACTTTGGTACCCAGCAAGACTTGGGTCCATTAAGGTTAGTACCCTTGGGGACCCATACTTGTCTCATTTTTGGTTTTTGAGACCAACCAGTATAGTAAGGGTCAGCAAGGCAAAGAGAAGCAATGTGACCAATCCTATGGCAACAATAGCATCTCAAATGCATCATGTTGTGATGTGTGTGCTGCTTACCTCTTCTCTTAGGTTGAGGTTGTTTCCAGTGTTTGTTCCCAAAACAACCTTTGCGAAATTTCAGATTCCTTACATTGTTGTAATTATAAGTAGGAGGAACACGGTTCTTGCTAAACATTCCACCCTTGGTCTATTTTGCACCATGTCCCTGCTTATAGTTACGGTCAGCAGGGAATTTGTTCTTTAGCAAGGTAACATTTCTATTACCTTTGGTTGCAGTAGGAAGCACACTCTTTGCTGAATGCACAGAGATCGTTCTGCTGATAGACTCAGCATCACTTTCTCCACTCTCTTCAGCAAGGACTTCGCAAGTCCCAGAGCCAATTCCACTTCTATCTAGCATGCTTCTTTGGCTTTTCAGCAAGGCATATGCATTTGAAGAAGATTTGTTCCATGTGGAGATTGTAGTAGTTAATTCCTCAACTTGGGAGGTTAACTTAGACTCCTTCTCTTGAGAGTATATGAGATGCTATCTAAGCAGGGTCCTCTCATCATCAGCAGCAAGTAACTCTAAATTCTCAGCTTGCATCTTTTCAAGTGTAAGCAAGATTTCAGAGTTCTTGCTCCTTAGTTGATCAGACTCTGCTGAAGCAATTCTCAGCAATCTTCTATATCTATGCCACTGAGATGCAACATCCTTAAGCAAGGAACGCAACTCAGCTTCAGAAATATCAGGAGAGTCAAAATCAAATACCTCAGCAAGGTCGACCTCCTTGCTTGTCTCAGATTCTCTGGCCATTAAGCAGAGGTTGGCTACTTCTGGTCCTAAATCCTCTGAGTCCCTGTCACTGTCACTCCATGACTTTTCAGCAAGAAGACCCTTGTCTTTCATGAAGTTTGAATTGTTCTTTTGCTGATATTTCTTCTTGTAGTACTCTTTTCCCTTACTTTTGTTGTCAGCAGGGAATTTCTTTTCTTCTCTTGCTGAACTTCGGCAGTCAGCAGCGTAGTGGCCCGGCTTCTTGCAATTATAAAATAGATCCTTTGATGGATCTCTCTTGCTGCTGCTTATGTTTCTTCTGAAGTTTCCTTTATCCATTTTCATGGACCTTCTGAACTTTCTGGCTAGCAAAGCCATATCTTCATCACTATCAGCAGACTCTGAGTCGGAATCTACTTGTTGTTTTGGCTCAGTAGCCTTCAATGCAACTCCTCTATCCTTTCTCCTTGGCTCAGATGTAGCCTCTCTCTAAGCTAACTCAATTTCATATGTAAGCAGGTTTCCATAGAGTTGTTGAAGATCAGTAGTATGTAAATTTCTCAACTCTTTGACAGCAGTGGTCTTAGGATCCCACTGCCTTGGTAAAGATCTCATGAATTTGAGATTTATGTCCTTTGTGTCATAGGTTTTTCCTAGAGCACGCAAGTTATTAAGTAGGACAGTAAATCTTTCATACATAGTAGTGAGATTCTCCCCCTGCTGCATGCTGAACATTTCATATTGTTGAATCAGCAAGGATTGCTTATTCTCTTTAACTTCTACCGTTCCTTCATTGAGTACCAGCAAGGCATCCCATACCTCTTTAGCAAAGGTGCAGTTAGACACACTTTCGAACATTTCCTCTTCAAGAGCCATGAAGAGAATGTTCATTGCCTTCTTATTGTATCCTACTAACTTCTTTTCTTCATCCGTCTATTCCTTTCTCTGATTAGGAATAAGCTTATTTGGATCATCAGCGGATAGTTTTTCTGGAATGTAGGGACCAACTTTAATTGCTTCATATAGCTCTTCATCAATTGCATCCATGTATACCTGTATTCTCAATTTCCAATTAGCAAATCTATCTCTGGTACACATAGGGAGCTTGCCACCAAAATCACTTCTTAAAGCCATTAGAAAAATTTAAGTTAGGATCCTCTCAAGCTTTAGGGCTTAGCAAAGAGTGTTAAGCTCTGATACCACTTGTTAGGTCCCAAAGGGTAAAAATACTAGAAGGGCGGTTGAATAGTGTTTTTCAAAAAATAAGTCTTGCTTAGAAAACTTTACTGAATTAAAAACACTTCTTGCTTATAAAAGAGTTTCTTATGTTTTCAAAGAGTTTAGCAGCGAAATTTATTTAAGCAAAGTACCCCTTAGTTTTTGTAGCAAAGGTTAATGGCTAGAAGTAGTAAAGATAGTAAGTCTTTGCTGAAAGAGTTCAGCAGGACTAAAGCAAAGCACAACAAAGCAGTTAAGAAATATAAAAGATAAGCAGGAGTAGAGATAGAATTTTTATAGTGGTTCGGAATAATCCTACTCCATTTTTCTTCTCTTTTACTTGAGAAGGCTATCACTAGAACTTTTGTTCACACAGAACAATCAGCAGGAGGACACTTAGTCCAATTTACAATAGGTCACTTAGACCAACTTAGCAGGAGGACACTTAGTCCAATTTTGTCACACAGACACTAAGTAGATTTGAGAAAATCTTGCTTGCTATCTTCAAGTAGATTGCTCCTTAGTTAAGCAGATAGATAGCACTTGTTCAAGCTTTATGATCTCTTGTTGTAGTCTTTAAGATGTCAGAGATTTTTGTTCAGTTGGAGGTAGTTGGTTGTTAGTCATAAATGAAATTTATGACTCCTATTTATACTTCTTCAAAAAAACTATCCGTTGGAGATTTGAAATAGATCTGTTGGAGTGTACTATTCTTGATGTGACTTGTACCTTTCCAGCAGTCCTTGCTTAGTTCAAAAAGATAGCCGTTATTCTATCTTCTAATGTCTTTCAGAAGAGTGACCTAGAAGTTGACTAAGTAAGGGTTAAGATAACTTTTTCTGACAATCTTGACTTTGATAAGCAAAGGATCTTTCTTACTAAGGTCCTTGCTTATTTCCATTCTAAACAGGACTATACATGGAAAATTCTTCATGTCTTCAGAATCCTTCAACAGGCTTATCAGCAGACTTCAATGGTGATCAAAACTCCTTGCTTAACTACAAATTATATCCACCTAACAAGTTGGATATTTTTCTAAGTCCTTTTACAATGTCTAAGTAAGGACTATATTACATCATCAATTCTTATATACTAAATAATGAATAATAAAAGTTTAAGAAAGGATAACATAAACAGGGGTGCAACAACAATATGTTTTTGAATACAGTTGGCTCTTATAAGATGCCCCCTCTACTTCACATAAACTTTTTTTTAGCTTTTTCCAAATTCATTATGTTTATTGTATTATTTTATAATTTCCAAAGAATGGCTTGTTTCTATTTATAATGTAGCCTCCCTCGTATTTATCCACTTGTAAGCTAACTCAATAAATTACTATTATCATTTTCTCTTGGAAATTTTAATAAATTATCGTGAAATATATAATCCTTAATGTGTACATTAATAAATCACAATTAGAAAGTATTATAAATATTGTATAAATCCCAATATTTATGGTTCATTTAAGAAATTTTAGTATAAATCACAATAATAAGATAAAATATGTAATTAAATTGACTAATCTGGATTTTATACTTTATAGCTCTGAAAAAAATTCATCGGAATGACACACGCAATGGTAATCTGTTATTGGGGGGTGTAGAGAGAATAACTCATGGACATGACTTTGTCTATTCAGTATATTCTAAAAAAACTATAAAAATATCGTATGACGAGTCCCTAACAGATTTGAGGGCAAGATTATATAGAATTACCAAATGAGATCCTTCAAAGGTTATGTTGTCACTAATTTCAAAGTCCCTATAGACAAATCAGAAAGGAGATATACTATTCAAGAAATTAGGGATGATGAAGATGTGAGAATAATGTTAAGCATTCCCAGTACGTATTATAATGACATTGATGCAGTTGAACTATATAATGATTTTGTTGAGGTGCAACCCACGGTGAACACATTGTCTTTCTCAATGGGAATGAGAAATCAAACAACCCAACCAACCCAATCTTTATATATGAATGAGGATCCCTATTTTAGTTTTGGTGGTGGTTCAAGAATAGAATATGAAGCTAGTGGTTCGAGTTCTCAGTTCGAATATGAAGTTGGTGGGAGTAGACAGCATGTTGGTTCAACTTATTACTCAGAATTCTGAAGAAACGTTTTTTCCTGAACCTCTGACTGCTTACAATAGCCTGAAAGTTTGAGCAAGTATGTTAGATAAGTTATGATATTGTTCGTTTTTACAAATATATATAGAGAAGGACTAGCAATGAATGAATCGACGATATTTGACAACACATGTAGGGACATAGCCAAGCTGGTTAAAGTGCAAGTAGTTGGGGAACACATACCAATATACATGACATACATAGTAATGTTGTTATTCTCATATGAGTAATTGTAGAAGGGGGGTTTGAATACAATTCTCAAATTTGTTCTCCAATGAAAAAATCACAATATAATTTGAAAATAAATTGCAGAAGTAAAAAGACAGTAGGTTGCATCAATCAATAAAGAATGAATTTTATTGATTTTGAATATGAAATTACAATCTAGTTATCAATAATTGATACCAGCTTCTGAAAAACCTGTTCAAAGATGAACAACTGCTATCTAAAAAATAATTTATAACTTCTCAAATCATGAAAACTTGCTTCTCAAAATTTCTCCGATTTTGCTGCATATTACAAAGTAATGAACTAAATAATCTGTCTCTCTTAATATGAAATATTCTTTTCTGTATCTTAAAGATTGTGTTCTGTATATTTTCTATACAACTTCTTATCTCTGATATGTTCTGCTTTTCAACAACTTCACTATTCAATTAGAGCAGTTTCTCTTTATCAGTAATTGTAACAACTCTATAACCTAACATATCTGTTAAGCCACGTTTTTGTTACTTAATCTCTTAACTTTTACAGATCAGCTTCTCAACCTTGTCAATCTTAATTGTGACCTGTTATGGATCTTGGTCAACTTCTCTTTATAATTCAGAGTTCAAAAAGATGAAGAGTTTATCTGTTGAAGAACTTTAGTAGATGTCTGTTGTGTCAAGCCATTTATCCTCTGATGACTTATTCATCAGTGGATATTTATCCCTTGACCAGTTTCATGGACTCTTCATTGCATCAGAAAGTCTTTGCCTTAGTCTCTTACAACTTCAACAATAGTCTCCGATAGTACAATTCTCAATCTCCGATAGGCTAATTTTTAATCTCCGATAGCTAATTCTTAGTCTCCAATAGACTAATTCCTAGTCTCCGAAAGGCTTGATTAGCTTCAACTTTGTTGAACTCTTCAAATGCATTCTTGGTAGTCTCTGATGATTACATGCATTCTCTGATAGTGTACTTCTGCAATTTCTAATACAATTTCAAGTTCTAACAATTCTAAGTATTATACATTATCATCAAATGTTATAATTCCTAACAATCTCCCCTTATTTTTGATTATCAATGATAAATCAAGGTTTGATGATGATGTCAAAACAAAAACTACTTAGAATTGAAATTAAACATGTGAAAACACAATTATATATGAACTTAGCTGTGATGGCTTCATAGGCTTTGTTGTTGTAGTTCCTCAATGCTCAACCATCAATCTGCTAACATATTTAACAATTCTCTCCATGTCATTATCAAAATTACTCTTTACTCTCCCTGACCTGATCATTCTCCCCCTTTTTGACATCAGCATCTTAATGGTGAAGGTTAGAAATAACCAAATTAGGTTGAATAACAAGAAAAAATGTTTCTGCTCATGAATGTTCTTTGAACTAGATTCTGACTATTCTCCCTCTTTGAATGTCTTTTGAATTTATAGGAAGATTAGTAAGAATACTGATTGAGTGTTCCATGACATTCTTGAGCTTAGTTTGAAGATCATTGATCATAAAGTGTTGGAGCTTCAAGTTTGTCTTTTCTGTATTGATCAATGCCTCAAACACATCCTATGAGTACAACTACACTTGATCCTTATGTGATCAAATATTTTGGTATGAGATGTATTGCTATATCATCCAATACTACTTGTGTTGCTTGCATCCAACCAAGCATTTGCAATTTCTTCTTCAGGTTCATCAGGTTCATCCCTAAACTAATTCTTTTTTCAGTATCCCTGATGTCTAATGAGAATGGTGATTAGAGAATATATGAGCTGCAAAGGTAGTGTGTGAACAATTTCTCTCTATTCTTTTCTTCAAGGATCTCATTCTTGCTCACATTCTCTCCTTTTTGCCCAACTCTTATAATTCAGCCTCTCACACTTACTTTCTTTATATTTTTGTTTTAATCTTTTTTTCCTCACCTTTTTCCAAACACAAGGTTTGACTCTCATGTTGTATTCTCTGTGGCTCACTAGAAATATTTAACCTTTTCAATTGTGGATAACTTGGAGTGGTGTAGGAAATATAAGAAGTGAGTGTTCTGCATCAGTGGATGTTTGATAAAGTACAATTGTATTATCCACTAATAAGTTGAGAGCTGTTATTTGTGTTTTAGCTTCAAGAGTTGTCTTCACTGATGATTAAACTATCAGAGAATCTGAAACCAATGGATTTATGATATTTCCATTGCTTCTAAAGAAATATCAAGAAGTGAAGAAAAATAGAATACAGGTAAAATTTGAATATTGGCTGCTCCACTTGAATAGAGAAAAGAGAAGCATCAATGTGAGACACTGTGTGTGCATTTAGTGACATGTTGATCATTGATTAGAACCTGTTTCTTCTTCTTCCTCTGAAAGGTATTTATAGATGTGATCATGGTAGATTCAAATACTTGTGTCCTTAGAGGTGGACTATTTTCAATAGATACAGCCTTTTGAGATGTTGCACCTAGAGATGTGCTTTTTCCTTTTAGTCTCAATATCCTTTTGAGAGAATATTAAGCAGTCTCCAAGGGTTCTCACTATTCCTTATTTCTTCCTCTAAAATGCTCATCTTCCCTCTTAGTTATTGTTCGTTGTGGTTGTTTTGTTTTTATAACCTTTATCTTTTGAGAGATAGAGGAGGTGACTTTTGTTATAGACTTGTATTCAAAGGGTTTTGCTACTTGGGCAGAAGAAGTTGACCATTACTAGCATCCTTCAATGTAGCAAAATTAGAAGAAATAAATAAGATAACTCAGAAATTAAAATTTTAATTTCTGCTACCATTAGGTAATAATTATCCACTGATGAGTAATTCATTATGGGATAAATTAACCATTGCTGCTTTTTATCAGCTGATAATTAACCATTGACCAGTTTGACTGACATATACTACTTCATTTTTGTCAAACTTGCATAAGATTTTCAAGGTTTTATTCACCAAAGTTGAGCATACCTAACTCATTTACCAACCTATTGAAGGTGGCTTCATCTAAGGGTTTGGTGAATATGTCTACAAGTTTCTTCTAATTCTGTGTTAGTGTTCCTAGTTGCTTCTCTAAAAAATAATTTTAGCTACATCTGAAACTCCCCCTGAATCAGTTGCTTCTTTGTTTTCTGCATTTTTAGCATCCACCGATGGAGGTTTCTTGTGTTTCAGCTTCCTTTTTCTAATGAGTCAATGCCAACATCCTCATCAGCTTCACCTTGTGTTAGCAGGGATATCTCATCAGACATGTGTCTTGAACACCCACTGTCTAAGAAGTAGATTTGTTCCTTCATGCCCTGTATTTACAAACAACTAATTCAATTTTGGTACCCAAAACTGTTTGGGTCCATTGGTTTAATAGCATTTATCTTAGTTGTAGTAAAAAAAATCAGATTTATCAGTTTTTACCACCCATTTCATAGAGGAAATTACTTTCTTCTTAGTCTTGGGTGCTTCAATTTTTTATCTTTAACCTTTTAGGAGGTTTTTGATAATTGTTTTTAACCTTTTTAGCATGCATTTGGTTCTTAACGGTTCGGTTCTTTTTATTAGAGGATAATTGACTAACATGGATGTTCATAGGAGCATTCTTGCATTTAAAAGAAATGTGGTTGGGGTTCCCACACTTCCAACATTGCATCCTATGAGCATTTATGGTAGGAGTATGCACAACTTTTTTGTTCTTTAAAAACTTAACAAGAACAAACTGGAATAGCTACAATATCCAGAAAAAAAATAGACATATTTAATATGAATACACAAAGATTCAAGTTAAAATAGTTGTATTATAACTTGTGTTTTTCTGAAAATCTGTATAATCACAAAGTGATTAAACAACTACAAATCTATAAAAATTTACAGCTTCTTGTTTCACATACTAGTTATGTTTTTCTCTCTAAATATTATTAAGAATTATTTCAAAGCTTCTCTCTAGTGTGTTAGTTACGTGGTTTCGTGTAGCAACCCTTACATATATAGGAGAACATATTTAGAACCCATGTGCAACACATGCTTCTTTTTGTGAGAACCCGAAAAATTTTAAATGCATTCTATAATAAGAAATAATTTATTTTGTGTTATTATATTTTTACATGAATGTTAGTTTTTTTAAATATGAATGATAAATTCATATCTATAATGAAAATTTTTGTGATGATATGATATCCACGATTATGAGGTTAAGTTCCTTAAAAAGGTATTAGAAAGGGGATTAGCAAATCCCATTTAAGATTATATTGAAAAGCATGGAGGAAGAGGAGAGGGTTACATAGGATTTGTGATTACGTGTTTGATTAGAAACTGTTCAGGTGGCTAAGTTTTCATGCATGTAGGACAGCAGCTGTTTGCTGTCAAGAAGTCATGATGAACAGCCGTTTTACCGTTCAAATTAACCAATCATTTTATTCCAATGCGTAACCTTAGTTTACTGCTCTTGAACTCTATAAATACCCCAATCAAGAAGAAATTTTAACTCTTTTACCAAAACTTCTCTGTTAAGAGTTTCGTTTAAACTTATCATCTCCATAAATTTCCAAGTTCTTCTTTCGGAAAATTATTTTCAGACCAGCTTTGATTTCACCCTTAAGAACGAAGAGGTAAGAACCTGGAATTCTACCTAGTTTCTTTCATGCATAGTATCAAAGATTTATGCTAACTTTATATTCTTCTGCATTCTCATGAGACCTCCTAGACTGAGTTTGTTCATGATAAGCCTTCCATGGTAGCAAAAACAAGCTCTAATATTAGTCTCTAATGAGATATTCTTAGTCTCTGATGAGATGTTGTTAGTCTCTGATGAGATGTTGTTAGTCTCTGATGAGATGTTGTTAGTCTCTGATGAGATGTTGTTAGTCTCTGATGA
>CM025787.1:6737013-6773848 GCA_014636745.2 Centella asiatica | reverse complement strand
CTAAGAAGATAAATGGACAGCCACATTAATAATATATTTTATAACAAATCTCATATTCTTGAACCAAAAATTGATCCAAATCCTTCCCTGTTCCTTCCACAAAAGGAAATGTAGGAAATAGAGGGAAAGATTTTGAGGATTTGGTGGAAGAAAAGTGAGATAGATAGAGCTTATTTCATGACCACATGCACATGTAGAATAATTAGTGATGTTAACTTGAGATTCATTTGATTTTTTTTTTGGCAAGGTCCAAGAAAGTGAGAAAGGTCAGGGTAAGAGCTAAGTTAGAGGGGAAAAATAATAAATTCCAAATTCAAATCAAGAATTCTTCAAACAATTGAAGGAAAAATGCATGCTTCAAAATTGATTTTGAATGATAGTTTTCTTCAATGCATGTGATTTTTATCCGAATATTGAAGGTCTATAATGATTTAGAGATCAAGAGAGTTGTTGATGATAAATCAATTTGAACCATGTTTGTAAGTATTTTGGATCATAAAATGGCGAATATATTTCATACACTCACACTAACCCCCAAAAAAAAAAAAAAAAATCGTCCTCCAACAATTTTCATAGAAGATGTAACAGTTCATAATTTTATCAAATAAATAATTTACAGATACAGCAGAAAAATTGTTCCAGCTATAAAGAATGGATCAAGAAGTATATATTTGCATTTTCAGGCTATAAATAACATAATAATATGGTACAAAGCAATCTACAACTACGCCAAAAATATAAACATACAACCGAAGGCAAGTATAAATAACTGCATTTCATGCAGAACGGAAATCGTAGTTGTCACTATCTTCGATCCCAAAATAATTATGGCGATTCCTTCTAACTTCTAACTGTTCTATATTTGCAGAGTTGTTGCTAGTTAAAGCAGCAGCAGAGTGGCATATCTCATTATAATCTCTCCGAATTCTCCATAATACCTCGGCACATTTCTTCATCGGGGGTCTTGATTGTCTTGAAGATGCAAGGCATTGCCGTGCTAGTTTTAGGACTTTTTCCACCACGAACATAGATGCTGGGCTCCGCCGTAGTCTTGGATCCATTGCCATTACAGATTCTCCGTCTTTTAATTTCTTCAAAGCCTATATACATAGAAAAGTTATATGCATGCTTATATCTGCAAGTGTGTATGCTGTATCATTTTATAGGACGGTAGTTGAATTTCAAGACACCTTAGGAACAGTAACATTAACTAGAGCATATTGGAACATGCACTAGGCAAGATCTTGATTTCTGAAATGAACTTAGTTCCTAAAACACAAAAGGGTACTTGAAATTTTTTGAAGTGTCGACAATTCGCAAGTGCCCAGTAAACAAGTCAGCATGTTGGGGGAGAGTCAACATGAAAGTAAAGATAACTAGATAAGTATGACAACAAGAATACCACAGGTAGTTTCTCATTGAGTGCAATAATCTGAATACTTGTACTGCAAAAGTAGTCCATTCTAATGTCGGTCCCAAAATAGACTTTTCTAATATAATATAACCTATTATTCTCATAATAGTTCAGTCAACAGTCCTAAATTTGGTCTGAAAGTATAATTATCTAACATATTATAACGTTCATAATAATTCAGAGAAATCTTGATGATACAGAAACTTGAGAATCAACATGAAATATCTTCAAACAAATAGACGAGGTATAAACTAAATCTTCTGAGGATTGAATTAAATTATACATATCTGATACAATGGGGAGGACTTATTAATTATTCAAGTAATATTTGTTGTAAAAAGTTTAATTGCTTTTGATTCTTGTAAGAGACTGAAACCACGGATGACTACTTATATAGATCTCCAGCTCTCCACTGAGGCTGAAAAGTTTTACTCCCTCAATCTCAATTGGACTTTTAACCGATATTAAGAAACTAGGTCACTTGTGTTCATTATCCAAAATAAACTCATTGTTCAAACAAAATTTAGGGGGAGTATATAACCAATCTGAGCAGTGAGCCGACAGATCTAACTATATAGTCTAGGTTTAGTGATTTGCTATCACACAAAAGTTTTTTCTTCAACAAGTGGGTCTTCCGCCATGAGTCAGAATCAAACATCAATTAGGATCCCAAAACCAGTTACATGAGTAGTAGAAGCACACAATTACAGTGCACAGAGAAATCTTTTACTTCTGTGCGCTGAATGAGGGGAAAAAAGTCCAAAAGAATATCAACTAATTAAGCTTGAAGAAGTAGATTTAATTTGAGTTTATCTATTTAATTTAAGGTTCCACAATGGGTGAGCATTATGCCATTATAAATGGTTTCAATTATCAGAAGATATCTTTGTCATAGTTCAAAGTAAGGACATAAACCTTGAAACAATTATGAAGTCTAACCCCATTATTTTTGCATTACTAGAGAATTTCATGCATTTCAAGTCATAATATTTCCCACTGATACTACAAGTTCATCATTTCAGTTTTCTTACTAGATACTGCTGATTTCCTATTTAATTAGAGATTTTTTCCAACGATATTGCGTGTTCCAGACTAAAATTATATACCTGATGCCTACAAATACAAAAGGAGATTAAAATATATTCTCTTTAGGGAGATTTGTTCCTTCTATGTACAAACATCGGGCCTGAACATCATAGAAATGGTTGGTATTATCTCCCCAAGTTGACACAGGACTTTTAAGATAAATTGGAATCAAAAAAGGCAAACACTTCTACATATGCTACAACCTAATATTGCCTATGAGACAGGTCGTTCCCTTCTCATGTATATTATTCCTAGTTCAGTCCACTGTAAATCTTTTTTAGCCTCATCATTCTCCCTGAAGGTCTCCATTTCTAGTAGTAGTAATTAATTCAAATGTGACATCATTAGACACTTGTGCCCAAGAAAGGACATTGGCTTCTTATGCACATACGGATGTAATTTCTGTTTCTAGTTGTCATAAAATATTCTCTTTGATCATATCAATCACTTCTCTTTGCAAAAGAGGAGTTTTTTAAGTTTCTCTTAGCTAGCACAAGATGAGTGCTATAATGATATGATAGAAAGCATTATAATTTATGTACATGATTCAATAATTACGGAAAAGCAAATAAGGAATTAATGATTGAGCATTATCTGTGACCAAAGAATGATTGAGTGTTATCTCTATACAGTTCTTGTCATTACCTCCGTCTAAATTGTTTTCATTGGCTCCGTTCCATGTAAATTGATAATGGAAATTTATGTTCTTTATTCATTATACTATTAACACATTCTTGATTTGTTTACTGAACTCCTTTTTTCTTTTCAATTAAGTTTCTATATTATTACTGTAATGCCCCAGATTTGTATAATTATTGTTATAATATTAAGACTATTAATAAATAAATTTTAGTCAAATTTATTTATAAGTGTGATCATTTATTCCTTTATGAATACCGAAAGAAATGAATTTTAGTCTAAGATATTACCTGATCAGTAAAAATTTATGTAGTAATATGAATTACTACTACTACGGTTATGAGAAGAGGGTTATCAATCCTTCGTGATGAGTAAGTATTTTAAATGCTAAGTCATTAGTAGTACGGAGTACTACCTTTTGACACCTATGAGTAATTCATACTTACGTGTAAATGTAATGATCATGTAATTGTTAGCATATTTTAGTGGTTTAGTTAATTTCATGTCCGATGCTAATCTAAAGTGAGAAATATCTCACATCAGATATTTTGATTTCTCCTGACTCTCCTTTATAAAGAGGACCCTTGTCTTACTACTCCTCTTTAAACACTCTCAAACCCAAAATAATATCTCTACAGCATATACTACAAAAATAAGAGCTTGCAAGGTAATTTTGAAAGATTTTATTAAGTTATTTATTTTAACTATTTAGTTATTTAACCTGAAGAAAAATCTGCATGAAACCTTAGTTAATCAAAACATATTTCTTTCCCTATGATTTCTCATAGAGATAAACCACATGGGCAATCTCTATTCTCTTGAAGTATCCAAGAAAGAACTCTCTACATATATATAAACTCTTACCATTCTTTATTTTTGAAAATTTTGTTGTCAAAAAGGCTCCTATATACCTTAAGCTAGGACTCTTCTTGATAATTTATCCTTTGATAAACAACTGTTTAGAAAGGATAAAATGAATATTGTTTTCCATTATGGAACAAATACATGAAGACTCGACTGCAAGTTATCGGAAGATAAATATCCACCGATGGATTGTTTTAGCTATCGGAGGATAAAATATCCACCGATGGGCAAAGTTGTTAGTCCCCGATAGACAAAAATATTAGTCTCCGACAGTATAAAATAAATTAGTCTCCGATCAATAACTTATCCCCGATGAATTTGGCGATAAACAACTTATCCCCGATGAGTTTGGCGATGAACAACTTATTCCTCGATGGTTTGGCGACAGCCAAGTGAGTTTGGTGGTAGTCAAATGGATTACCGACAAGTTTGGCGATGAAGAGTCATCCCCCTGATGGACGAAAAATCATCCCCTAACGGGTAGATATCCACTGATGAGTAAATTATCCCCTGACAGATAATTTATCCCCTGATGGTTAGATATCCACTGATGAGTAAATTATCCCCTGACGACTAATTTATCCCCTGACGGGTAGATATCCCCTGACAAGTAAATTATCCTTGACGGGTAGATATCCACCGATGAGTAAATTATCCCTAACAGGTAATTTATCCCTGACGGGTAGATATCCACTGATGAGTAAATTATTTCCCTGACGAGTAAGGATTTCAACTCCTAACGCAAAGTAACCAGTGCAACCATTTCACGTTTATACAAATACAGACTCAACATGATTTAAATATTATAGCAAGAACCTTGTTACTTAAACATAGCTATAGTTCTAACTTTTAATCATTTATGGATCATAAAATAGATCTCGCAAGAACACTTAAACCCATCATACATTGTCACCCCAATCAAGGCAAGTAATATATTTGTTATTCTTCCAAAATATAACTCAGTTGTTTCATTATACGTGATTCTGCAAGTGTTGTATTTACTATTCTTCAGCATATAACAGAGTTGTTTATGCAGGCATACATATGGTATGATGCTTATTGCAATTAAACGTCTAATCCATTAACTCGATCAGCGTTAAGACATGTTATGCAAATACCTAAACTTTTTCCCTACGTATACATAATTGTTTCGTGTATGTACTGATAGAGAATAAAAGTTATTTGTTCAACTTGAGCTAAAACTTATTGTTAAACGCTTGACTACTTGTATTTAGTTACAAGCATCTTATCTATTCTATGTCAACACATGACACAGTGAACTATTCAACTCAGTTTAACTTATCTAATGTTTTCTATAAGGTTAGCTGTGTGAATACCTTGTGACCCTCGTTGAAGTTACAAGGTTAGCTATGTGAATACCTTATGATTCTCACTAAGGTGTCAAGATCCATCCACTTTATAAGCATGAAAAGGGAATCAACCTGGATGTGAGAATGGGTTACTCTATTCTATCGGGCCCTAAAGATTGTAGATGTAATTAAATCTACTAAGTGTCTTACGTATGTACACAACAAACCATATTGAGATAGCACTGGCCCGCTATTATCATATGGTAAAAAGTATTCTCAGTACGCCCTAATGCTGAACGGAGTTAAGGCAATCAAGTAAGTCAAGTGCTTATGTGGATTATAATCTTTATTCAGAAGCATGAAATTTCTAATCTTTCTTGTATCTGAAAATGTAGATTCTTCCCATCTGCGATGGAATCCAACAGATTAAATCTTTAATGTTGTTTTGCCTTGGAGATTGTATTTCAGAACTAGATACAAAATTCTCATTCTTTTCAACTGTCTTATATCATATTACTTGCCGAGCTGTTATCGCTCATACTTGCTTAATTCTCTTTCAGTTAAAAAGGAGAAGGGAGAAAGTTCTAAGGGTAAGGAAAGGATGCATCAATTCCAGTAGAACTGGTTGTTATGGGCTCGTAAATATGATTTCCGGTTTGATTTTGTTTTTAAGAGAAAGTTATGTTTATCCGCTGCTAGAATCTTTCAAAAAAAAAACAAAAAAATGTTTGTAATAATCCCTAAATATACTCTGTTTTAAATATTATCATGAAAAAAATGTTATTTGTATGACTGCTATTTTGTCCCCTTTGACGGCCCAATTTTCCACTGAAGGCCTGAGTCACGACAATTGATATTAAACTCACGACTCTGGCCTACAATGGGGGAAATCGGGGTTGTCACAATTACCATGTGTACAACTAACTCAGCTTTCCATCATCAATTCTTACAGAACTGACGAAATAAACTCAATTAAAAATTAATTTTTAGTTTGATAACTCAATCAAAGAAAAAGAGTTAACTTCAGTAACCAAATTAAAAGGTTGGGTACGGTACACATTTATATACTCACTTTTCCCTTTAGACTTTTGAAAGTCAATGGCAGGTTTTAAAAATTCAACAAATTATATCATTTATGAAGTTCACGATGTTATAAAGTTTGTGGTGAATAGTACTTTCTATACATAGTAATTGTATCATAATTCACATCAATTTTGTTGTCTAAGATGCTATATCTTAATTTGAAAAGTCAAATATCCCTCATTATAATTTAACATGTCATATTTGACTGCCTAATTTGTAGCCACAGTACGTTTTCTCTGAGTTTAGAACTACTCTAAATTATGAAAGCTATGATTACTAGTAAAGTTGGGCAATATTTTTTTAACGTAAAACACACAAAAATTTGCATGAATTACTTACCCATCTAATTGTTAGTCTTTCACTGAGGGGTTTATTTGGTTCCATTGGCTGTCTTCCTGTTATGAGTTCTACGAGCAGTACCCCGAAGGAGTAAACATCACTCTTTTCAGTAAGTTGATATGTCATCAGGTATTCAGGATCCAAGTAACCAGCTGTTCCTTTAACTTCCGTAGAAATATGAGTTGCACCTGGATCTTCAGCAGCTAATCGTGCAAACCCAAAGTCAGCTACTTTGGCACGAAATTTATCTGTGATAAGGATATTTGACGCTTTGATGTCTCTATGGATTATTGGCGTATCTGTGATTGAAAATTGAAATTCCAGTGCTTGAATGTTCCATAATGAAAGAAGCAGCATGAGCTAATCTAGAACATGGTTTATACCTGTATACGTGTGTAGATACGTAACTGCATGAGCTACATCAATTGCAACATCCAAACGTTCTGCAATTTCAAGTCCATCGCCACAAGTACCTACACAAAAAATACTATGTGGTTTCAAAACATTATCCCGAATTAAGACCTAAGCAGTTACACTAAAAATGTTTCTTCTTTTTGAAGAAGGTTTACAATTCTACACATTAGCCTCGGGGTCCTAAAATAGAGATAAAACCTGTTCACAGATTCAAGATGAACCTTCAACTAAACAATTTGCATAAATGACAGGTTCAGAAACTATTCTTGGTCAAATCGATAAATTTAGTTCAACATTATGCATCTCTACGAAATGATATTCAGTATTAGCATATTTTTCTCAAAAGAAATCACAATGCCACCCTTTTCTTGCTAGAAAATTAAGAATTTCACTTATAAAAACTATTCAAGAACAGAAAGTACCATTTTTGACTTCAAAAAGTTTACAACCTTTGACTTTATCATCAGATTTTATTTCTTTAATTCTTTGTATTTAGGCAGATACTCCGCCTAATTAATCAGCTTTAATAAAACTGGATGGAAAAGGTTGGGTACGGAATCAATAATAGTTCTCCATCCATACAAATTAGATATCTGTTTCCATTTGTAATATTAGAGAAAGATTTCTATTTTTAGACATTCAATGTACTATCCCCAACTTGCCCTTGAATTGGTGGTAGTTCTTTTCCTGTACCTCCACAACTGAAGCCAAGTGCTGCTCATCCTTTACTAAAATCTTCTTCTAGCTGCAGTCTGACTCTCTTATTGAACACTAGCAATTATTAATGGAAACCTAGATTACTTTTGTAATGGATAATTGTACTCATATATATGTAGTAAAAAATACAAACTGAAAATTTGTCCAAGGAAATAATTCTCTTTTTAAATGTATCTTTAATTTTGGAACAAAGAGAGTATTTAACTTATTTAAGTCATAGATGGAATTTTGGCATTGCTCATACTAACAATAGTAACAAAGAACATTGTCAAAAATATATTTCATCACTTACCATCCAAATGCTGCCGAAGCGTTCCATTCCCAACATATTCAACCAAAATAAGCTGCTCATCTCCATGCTCCAAAAATCCAAAAAAACGTACCAAATTTAAATGCTCAATCTGTGATAGGGTAAGAATTTCATTTCTGAATTCAGTTGATAACCGCTTGTCATACAAGTCCTGCCCAAATAAGTATATAAGTTATGGATTTTCAAATGAGCTCCATCTTAGCAACAACATATCTTGTCCAATAACTACTTTTGCCTAAATGTGAACCAACTGACAACTAATTTCACAATTAATAGAAGCCACAACTTATTTATCAGTCATTAATATTACACCATCACATTATTCTTTTCTCAGAAATGTTTACCTTTTTAATGCGCTTTACCGCAACAAATGATCCATCTTTAAGCTTTGCCTTGTATACAGAACTGAACCCTCCTTCCCCAATTTTACTTGTTACAGAGAAATTTCCAGTCCCCTTACAAATTTCTGCAAACGAAAAATCAACTCTCCCAATCTTTTCACTGCCTGGTGTCTTCAATAATCCTGGGGAATTCATAAACTTGTTTTTGCTACTGCTGCTTGAAAAATTATCTTCTGAAGCTGCAAATCAGAAACCTTAATCATTGCAACTACCCATCACAAAAACAAAAGAACAATCTTAAATTTGACAATTTCATTATATGAGATGACCCCAAAGAAACTGCTGACCCATCTATAAACCCATTAGGCATTTTTTCAAATGAACATTCATGATGGCTATTGATCCACATTTAATAGAAATATTCAAAACTAAATCAAACCCAGATCAGATTTTGTATGTGAAACTTACAAACAATCTCTGTAGCTGGGCCATGTTTATATGTAGTCTCAGCTTCAGATTTAGAGGTGGTTGGTTTTCTTCCGCAAATAAGAAAGATGGTGAAAACTCCAGCTACTTTCTTGGCTGAAGATTTAGAGGGATGATGATGGTGATTCTTATTGTCCATGGTATTGCTCATATACCCATCTTCAGAAATGGAGTTATGCTTCTTGATTTCAGCATAGCTGATGATTTTAGAACTGTTGGAAAATTTATCGGATTAAGGTGATAAAACTTGCTAATTCTACAACAAGAACTGAACTGGGTTTTCTCTTCATATGCACAAAAAGAGAGCTTTTGGCCTCCCCTTTTGACCAGGCTAACAAATTTTACCTGCAACCAAAACTCCCAAGTATACGTGATTCTTTCTGGTTTGTTTCACAAAAAAATAAATTTTAAAATTTTAATATATTTATAAAACTCTATGACTTAAATTTAATTTTTTTAATATTTTTAAATTTTACGAGGATTAGAATAAATGAAATGTTTTGATTTTAAAACTTTGAAAAAATTATATCATAATTTACGACTTAAAATTCAAAATTTGGTACCACCTCCATTTTGCCAAAAAAGACATGTCGTATTTACTATTTAACAAAATATTAAGGTTTCACATTCGAGTAAAATTTAAATATACAAAGAGTATTTTTTTTCTTTTAATGAAATATGTTAATTCTATAAACATAATTATAAGACAGTAAAATTTGAATGATAAAACTTTGAAATTATTGTACAATTAACAAAATTATATTAGTTTTAACCTTTTTTATAATATAAATTTTATTTTTAAATACAACTCATTTTGTGAAACGGAATAAGTAATAAAATTTTATTGAAGAAAAAAGAAATTGAGGAAATTCTTGTGTTATTATAAAAGGCAGTCCAAGGTAGTTAAATTTTATTATTACCACTTCATTGGTATAAGAAAATTGGGGATTATATCTGACCATTTCACGATTTCTCGAAAGTAAACATAACTTAGTCAAAATACATACGTGGTAAACCAAACAGAAACGTATTAGAACTTGCTGCAGACCCAGCTGCTAATTGAAGTAATTTTATGGGAAATATTTTTAATAGTGAATTATTTGTCAAACTAAAATAATTTTTGTACCTTCTTTCCCATAGAGCCATATATATATATATATATATATATATGTTGGATATAAATGATGATGATGATGATTAAAGTTTGTTTGTACATCTGTAAATACTCAAGTTGATATATAAATCTAAGTATTTTTCAACGAGTTTTTGCATCCACTGATAATCAACTTGTCATCAAGGGTTGAACTGCTCTACACTAAACAAGTCGTCAATGAAAGCTTCTAAATGACTTGATAGTGTAGAGGGGATGTCTGATGTTACTCAAGAACATTCAAGTATTTCGCACATCAGACGATCCAAACAAAGTTAACAAAGCATCAATAATTAACTCATCAGGGGAATCTGTTAAGGGATAACAGTGAAATACACAGTTGTCAGGGGAAATCATCAGGGAAACCCGTCAAGAGATGACAATGAATGATCAACCCATCAGGGGAACTCATCAGATCGCTCATCAGGAAGGAAATCGTATTACGTCGGTTTTTCACGGTAAAATGAAACAATTTCCGTTTTTATCGACCGCTTAGGGCAGAAATCATCGAGGAAGGTTTTGGCACTAGTAAGATGAACAAAGCCAAATACTTTCAATTAAAGCTTTCTCCTGACCGAGAATTTTAGGAAAAAAGATCTTCAAGTTTTACACACAAATCATTGAAACTTGTTCAAAAAGCAAAAAGTATAACTAGAAAGATATTTCTTGATGTTTGGTGGTCCAATGAAAACTCTCGATCATTAAATGCTCGAAAGTCAGGGGAATGAAAAAGAAGCAACAAAAGCCAAAAGCAGTCTGACACATAACTCTAAAAGGACGAATGATAGGATGTACTACAGCTACACTGAAAAAGCAGCACGTCTAAGCACGTGGGTTCAATAACTGATCTTCTACATATACAGAAAGTTTTCATTACACCAAAATAGAGAGAAGCACACAAAAACACTAGAGAGAAGTTTTGTAATATATCTTGAGAGAAATATTCAAAGAAAATAAGTAGCTAGTGAGTGTGAGAAAAGAAGCTGTAAGTCATTACAGATTGTAGCTGATTAATCACGGTTGTGATTAACCAGATTTCCAGAAAAACATCAAGTTTTAATATAACTATTTTAACTTGAATGTTTGTGCGTTCATTTTAATTTCAGTTAAGTTTTTCTGATCTTGTAGCTATTTTCTGTCATGCTTTAAATGTCTTTAAAGAGCAAAAAGTTTGTAGTATTTGTATTCAACCCCCCTTCTACAAACACTTGAGATTATATTGTTCTAACAATTGGTATCAGAGCCTACTAGCAGATTACACTTGCTAAAAGATCTTGAACAATGGTCAACAAAGCTGGAAATATTAAGGTCCCCATGTTGGAAAGGGGAAAGTACTTCTTCTGGAGACAACGCATGATAGTTCATCTAAGAGAAATCGATGATGAATACCTACAAATTCTAGAAGAAGGCTGTTTTCCCAGTGAGATGACAAGAACTTGTAGAAGGGGGGTTGAATACAAGTTCTTTGAAAATTCTTCGATTACTTGTTATTTAAGAAACTAAATTTTTCTTGCGGAATAAAAAGAACAAGAACACAAATCTATTTATAAACAATTGCTTTATTGATTTACAATTGAATACAAATCCTAACAATCACAATAATGTAATCGTCAGCTTCTTTTCTATTCTGTATAGGAAAAGATACAAAACTATGAAAAACCTATACAGCTTCTAAATTACTCTCTGTAACTAATTACAGCTTCTATATCAACTGAATTACACTTAACTCAGTTCATATTCTAAATAAAATTCAGCTTCCTTATTCGAATCAAATACAATCTTTCCTTTTTGATTAGGTAAAGATATCTGGTGAGTTTCCTTACCAGCTACGTCTTCAATAATATTTTACTTTACGTGGAAGACATTCCTTTTTCAATTCGAACTCTGTATCTTTCAGAGATTAATTCACAATTAGTCTCTGATGCTTCTTTTAGTCTCCTACGACTTTAGTCCCTGACGTATCTTGTAGTCTCTGGTACAATTAGTCCCTGATGACTATTTTCGTCCATGGTACATTTAGTCCCTGATGACGTCAGCTTGTGTAGTCTCCGATAGTGTTATTTAGTCTCTGACACGTTAAGGCTTAGTCTCCGATGACGTCAGCTTAGTCTCTGATTCCTTTTTCTTTAATCTCTGATGACGTAAGCTTTTAGTCTCCGATAGAAAAACTAGTCTGTGACAGTTAAAACATTTTAGTCTCTGACCAGTTCTTCTAGTCTCCGATAAGCCTTTTTGCAAACTCTAACAGATCAAATACACAACTTGACTTCTTGAAGCTTCGATACTCCATTCCAGCAGTTAATTACAAATAAAAATAATCGTATCTCTTTACAAAGAATAAATGAATTACAAACAAAGAGATAACTACTGGCTACAAAACTTCAGTGTTACTAATTAACACTTTCTATACATTTGTACTCTAAGTAATCTAAAGACAATCATCATCAAATGTTCTAAAACCTAACAAAGGCCCTCACGTATCAAAGAAGCTCATTCCTCAAGAAGTTGTGATTGGAGTCAATGTCCCTGAAAGATTAGTCTCAAAGACTACTGAAGAAATGACTGCAGAGGAAAGAGAGAAAGTGAAGAAGGATCTAAAAGTCACAGGCATCCTATATAATGGCTTAGACGATGATATGATAAATAGTATCATGAACCTTACAACGTCTAAGTCTATATGGGATACTATTTAGATCCTACGTGATGGTACTGAAGATGTGAGGGACAACAAATTGCAGCTATTAACACAACAGTATGAGTGGTTCATTGAAATGTTTAACATGTTGGTAAATGACCTGAGGATGTATGGAAATATCTATGCCAACAAAGATGTGAATAGAAAATTCATGAGGGCACTTCCTGTATCATGTGATCCAAAGACAACAGCCATTAGGGAATCTAAGGACATGAACCTCATAGACTTGGATAGGCTCTATGGTACCCTAAAGACATATGAATTGGAGGTTCAACAAAGAATTGAAATGTCAGGGGATACTAGAAAACTTAACTCTGTAGCCCTGATAGCTGCTAAGAAGAATAAAGGAGAAACAAGACCAAGTGTCTTGATGGAGCAGCAATCAGGAGATGCTGATGAAAGTGGGGAAGATGAAGTTGACTCTAAGGGGACTAAGTACACCCCTCAAGAGTTAGAGGAATTGGATGAAACCATGACTTTTCTTGCAAAAAGGTTTTCCAAACTAAAATTCCAAAAGCCAAGTGGAATAAATAAATTTTCAGCAAGGAAACTTGGTAGCACAAGCAACCTAGTTGATAAATCTAGAATAAACTGCTACAAATGCAATGAAATGGGTCACTTTGCTAATGAATGCCGCAAGGTCACAAGGGAAGGTGAATCTAAAGGAAAAGATGCTAGTGTGGACTACAAGAAGAAATACTTTGACCTTCTCAATGCCAACAAGAAGGGAAAAGCCTATATTGCAGAGGGAAAGGACTGGCCTGACTAAGATAAAGAAGACACTGAGGAATATGTCAACCTAGCCCTGATGGCCTCATCCACTGACAGTAGTAGCTCACAAGTAAGCCTTGAAATTTCATCTAATATGCCTAAAACTGATTGTTTTAAAATTGTTAAAGAGATGAATTGTGAGATAAGAGACCTTTATGACACTTTAAGGAGTGTTGTAGCTGAGACTAAGAGAGTATAGAAAATCAATGAACATTTGACTGCTAGAAATACTCTTTTAGAATCAGAACTCACTAGACTTGAGAACCTTGAAAAAGAACTCTCAAGGACTAAGAATTTTCTTGAATGTGTCATAAAAAAAGAAGAATGGACCTCTAAACTTTTGAAAGAAGAAAGAGAGGTCATTAAGAGATGAAATGAGTCAAGCAAAAAACTAGATGATCAATTATGCAGTCAGAAATCTGATCACAAATCCGGTTTAGGCTATGAGGAAACTCATGTGAAGCAACATTCTGTAGAGGTTGAAAATGTAGCTAGCTTTGGAAAAAGACCTATACAACCCATCAAGTTTGTAAAGGCTGTAACAAAGTTAGAAGAAAGGAATGTTTTCCCGATGAGTGTAGCTTCCACAAGTGGTGGAAGTGGCAAGAAACCTATTCTTGCCAAAGCATTCAAACCCCTGTCAAGAAGGAACTAGACTGTGCATCAGTGGATACAAAGTCATCAGGGGAAAAGAGTGCTTCAGGCCATAGTTCTAGGGATAAAGGCCTGACAAGGGATAAGAAAAAGAATAGGAATAGCAAACTAGGTGTAAACAAAACTAGTAATTGTACCCCTATTCATGAAGTCCCTAGGAAAGTGTGTTGGAACTGTGGTAGCCATAATCATTTATCTTTTCAGTGTAAAGAAAAACCATAAATTTTAACTGGCACAATTTTTTATGCTGATGATATACCAACTGCTTATGCATGCACCCCTTATTGGAGTGTATGCCCTAGTGGCTAATTATGTAATGATTGTGACACTATATCTATGTTATGTTTTGGTTAAATGAAAATTTCTTTTATTATGTTTTATTTACTGCGTTATATAAATGTTAACATAATAATGTCCTTAGAAGAATGATATTAATTATATGGATTCAAGTATGTGACTTGAATATGAGATCATATAAGTATGTTATATATATCATTATTCTTAAATGACCCTAATCGAGTATTATTGTTAGTGGGACAACAATAATACATTGAGACTAGTATGTGGATTGACTGATGGTCACATCTCATTGGTCATAAATATATACGAGATATATTAAGTTGATGTATAGGTACATGTTAGAGAACAGTGTACTGGACAGACCCACCATGAGAATTCTACGTGGAGCCTTATGCTATGTGTCATAAGTAATTCTCATAGTGATAATGATGTAGTGGTCCTTCGACCTGAAGTCATGACATTTCTACATAAGGAGTTATGTGTTTTGACGTTACCAAAAGTCACCTTTAACCGAGTGGACGATAAAGGTGATTGTTGGATGCATCATGAGTTATGTGAGAAATGAGAATGATGTAGATAGAATTTAACCCTCCTATAAATTAGGGGTGATATCTATATGCCTCTTAATTGAGTGAGACTATGAAATGCATGGTGTTAGAGTTAAATAACGATGATGATGTTTAGAGAATAAATTATGTATCTGTAAATACTTAAGGTATTTTATAAATCTTAATATATATGCACAAGTTTTGCATCCACTGATGATAAACGTATTCATCAAGGGATGATCAACACTTCTCAAGACAAGTCATAAAATGGAACTTCTAAAGGACTTGATAAGTGAAGAAGAATGTTTGTTGTTACTCAAAGACAGTTGACGTATTCTGCATATCAGACATTCCAAACGAATTCAACAAAGCTTTAATGATTAAAGACCATCAGGGGAATCCGTTAAGGGAACCCATCAGGGGATGACAAAGGCAGATCAACCCGTTAGGGGAACGCGTCAGGGTATGGTAATGGCAAGCCAAACTCATCAGGGGGAACACGTCAGGTCATGAACAAGACATGTCAACCTGTCAGGGGGAAGACATCAGGGTATAACAGTATCAGGCTAACCAGTCATGGGGAATGCTCAACACTGCATCAGTGGAAGCCATCAGTGTATGTTGTGATTCATAACATTAGGGGATCTAGAAGCACTTAGTAAACTAAAGTGATGTTTAAAGCACTGATCTAGTCTTTGACAAGACTTGTCATCAGGGGATCCAGAAGCACTGATCAAGTTCACATGAGGGCTTGCCATCAATGGATAATTATGACTACATACACCCGTCATCAGGTCTTACACGCAAATCAATGAAGCTTGTTGCAGAAGCAAGAGATATTAACTAGAAATATATCTCTTGAGGTTTTTGGTCCAATAATAACTCTCGAACATTAAATGCACGCAGATCAGGAGATGAAAAAGAAGCAACAATAGTAGCAACAGTCTGACACATAGGACAATGATGTAACATATATGCGACAAAGTTAAAAAAGAGCAATACGTCTACGCACGTGGTTTCAACTACTGATCTTCTATATATGCAAAAGAGTTCTCATTACAAAAAGAATCAATCCAACAGATCAACAAACAAGGAAGCATACAAATCACTAGAGAGAAGCTTTGTAATAAATCTTGAGAGAAATATTCAAAGAAAATAGTAGCTAGTGTGTATGATAAAGAAGCTGTAGTTTTGCAGAGAAGCTGTAACTTGTTACAGAAATTGTAGCTGATTAATCACATTTGTGATTAAATCAGATTTCCAGAAAACCTCAAGTTTCAATACAATTATTTTAACTTGAATGCTTGTGTGTTCATCTTATTATTTGTTATCGTTTTTTTTGATATTGTAGCTATCTCCAGCAGTCTTTAATAAGTTTCAAAAAGAGCAAAAAGTTTTGAGTGTTTGTATTCCCCCCCCCCCCTCTACAAACACTTGAGCTTATTTAGTTTTAACAATTGGTATTAGAGCCATATAGCATATTACACGTGCTAAATGATCTTGAGCTATGGCCAACAAAGCTGGAAATAATAAAGTCCCCATGTTGGAAAGAGGAAAATACTTTTTCTGGAAACAAAGAATGATAGTTCATCTAAGAGCAATCGATGATGAATACTTGCAAATTCTAGAGGAAGGCTCTCACGTTCCAAAGAAGCTCATTCCCCAAGAGGTTGTCAATGGAGTTAGTGTCCCAGAAAAACTAATTTCAAAGACTACTGATGAGATGACTCTAGAGGAAAGAGAGAAAGTAAAGAAGGATCTAAAAGTAACAGGTATCCTTTATAATGGCTTAGACGATGATATGCTAGACAGTATCATGAATCTTACAATATCTAAGTCAATATTGGATACCATCCAGATCCTATGTGATGGAACTGAAGAAGTGAGGGAAAATAAACTGCAGCTGTTAACACAACAATATGAGTGGTTCACAATGAAAAATGGTGAAACACTCACTGAGATGTTTAACAGATTTAATAGGTTGGTAAATGACCTGGGAAAATATGGGAAGACTTATGCAAACAAAGATGTGAACAGAAAGTTCATGAGAGCCCTTCCCATATCATGGGATCCTAAGACAACAGCCATCAGGGAATCCAAGGACATGAATCTCCTGGACTTGGATAGGCTCTATGGCACCCTAAAGACATATGAACTAGAAGTTCAACAAAGATCTGAAATGTCAGGGGATACTAGGAAGCTTAAATCTGTAGCCCTGATGGCTGCCAAGAAGGAAAAAAGAAGGGGAAAATGAAACTGACTCAAAGGAGGATCAGTACACTCGTAAAGAGTTAGAGGAACTGGATGAAACCATGGCTTTTCCTGCAAAGAGGTTTCCAAAGCTGAAATTCTAGAAACCCTCTGGATCTAGAAGATTTTCAGCAAAGAAGCCAAGTAGCACTAAAAACTTAATTGACAAATCAAGAATAAAGTGCTACAAATGCAATGAAATGGGCCATTTTGCAAATGAGTGTCGCAAGGCCACAAAGGAAGGTGAATTCAGGGGAAAGGAAGCTGAAGTGGATTACAAGAAGAAATACTTTGACCTTCTAAATCTCACCAAGAAGGGAAAAGCTTACATTGCAAAGGGAAAAGACTGGGCTGACTCAGACGAAGAAGATAATGAAGAATATGTCAACCTAGCCCTGATGGCCTCATCCACTGACATTAGCAACTCATAAGTGAGTCTTGAAATTTACTTTAACATGTCTAAAAATGATTGTGTTAAAACTGTTAAGGAAATGGCTTGTGAGATAAAGGATCTTTATGACACCCTGAGGAGTGTCGTAGCTGAAACTAAAAGAGTGTAGAAAATAAATGAACATTTGACTATAAGAAACACTCTTTTAGAATCAGAACTCTCTAGACTTGAGAGTCTTGAAAAAGAACTCTCAAGGACTAAAAATCTCCTTGATTGTGTTGTTAAAAGAGAGGAATGGACCTCCAATCTTCTAAGTCAAGAAAGGGAAGTCATAAAGAAATGAAATGAGTCTAGCAAAAAATTGGAGGATCAATTAAACAATCAAAAATCTCATCCCAAATCTGGTTTAGGCTATGAAGAGACTCTTGTGAAGCAACCTCCTATTGAGGTTGAAAAAGCAACTAGTTTTGGAAAAAGGCCAATATAACCTATTAAATTTGTAAAGGCTGTAACAAAGTTAGAAAAAGGGAATGTTTTCCCGATGAGTGAAGCTTCCGTAAGTGGTGGAAGTGGCAACAAACCTATTTTTGCCAAAGCACTCAAACCCCCAGTCAGGAATGAACTAGACTGTGCATCAGTGGATACACAGTCATTAGGGGGAAAGAGTGCATCAGGCCATCGTAGCCCTTCAAGGGAAAAAAGTCTGTCAGGGGAAAATAAAAAGAATAGGAATGGTAAGCTAGGTGTAAACAAGGCTAGTAATTACACTTCCATTCATGAAGCCCCTAGAAAAGTGTGCTGGAATTGTGGTAGTAATAATCATTTATCTTTTCAGTGTAAAGAAAAACCACAAATTTTAACTGGCACAATATTATATGCTAATGATTTACCTACTGCTCAAGCATGCACCCATAAGGGTAAAGATAAGAAAATTGTTGATAAATCAAAAGCATATGTTGAAGCTCCTAAAAAGGAGAAAGTTTTTAAATTGCCAAAATCAAAAGTCACACACAAAGAAAAGGCTGTTTTACCATTAACTGTGACTAAACCTAGAGGACCCAAAGCCACTTGGGTACCAAAAACAAATTAAATATTCTTTGTGTGCAGGGTAAAGTCAAAAGCAGTAAAATCTGGTTTCTAGACAGTGGTCGCTCAAGACACATGACAAGAAACAAAGCCCTGCTCACAGAATTTCAAGAAAAGGTTGGTCCAGTAATCTCTTTTGGTGATAACAGCAAAGGACAGACTCTTGGTTATGGCAAAACAGCAAATGAGGATGTCTCATTTGAAAATGTAGCACTAGTTGATGGGCTTAAGCATAACTTATTAAGCATAAGTCAACTATGTGACAAGGGACACATCATTTCTTTCAAAGGGGATCAGTGCTTGATCTCAAATGAAAATGATGGGAAGCTGATTTTATTAGGGGTAAGGAAATGAGATCTTTATATTGCTGATTTTAATTCAGTAAGTGGAGAATCATGCTTTTATAGCAAGGCAACCCCAGATGAGAGTAAACTGTGGCATAAGAAGCTCTTTCACCTGAATTACAAGGCTATCAATGATTTAGTGAAGAGAGAGTTGGTAATTGGACTACCTCAAATGGAATTCATTTAAGAAGGATTATGTTCAGCTTGTCAACAAGGGAAGCAAAGGAAATCATCCTTTGTTAGCAAGGAAGCCACAATGATTAAGGATCCAATTCAATTGCTTCATATGGATCTCTTTGGCTCTGTCAACATTATGTCAGTGTCAAAGAAAAGATTAGCAATGGTTATTGTGGATGACTACACCATATATACTTGGGTTAAGTTTCAAAATGCTAAATCAGAAGTTCCTCAACAAATCATTGACCATATTAAGAAAGTGGAAACTGAGTCAGGGTCAATGGTTAGAGTTTTGAGGACAAACAATGGAACTGAATTCAAGAATGCAGCTATTGATGGATTTTGCATGGAGAAAGACATCAATCATATATTTTCTGCTCCAAGGACTCCTCAACAGAATGGTGTAGTGGAAAGGAAGAACAGAGCCCTGATAGAAGCTGCTAGAACAATGCTAGCAGAGACAAGGATTCCTACTTATTTTTGGGCTGAGGCAATTTCCACTGCTTGCTTCACTCAAAATAGGTCCTTAATCAACAAGGCTCACAACAAAACACCATATGAGCTAATGACAGGGAGAAAGCCAAACATCAAGTTTCTACATGTTTTTGGATGCAAATGTTATATATTGAGAAACTTTGGTGAAAACTTAGAAAAATTTGATCCAAAGGCTGATGAAACAATTTTCTTAGGCTACTCCCTGACATCAAAAGCCTATAGGGTTTATAACAAAATACTTCAGGTGGTGATGGAGTCTATAAATGTAGTTTTTGATGATCAAGAGATCTTTGGACTTGAAGATCCTAGTTTTCATGAAGAACTAAGATTTGAAAATAAAGATGATTTTGATTGTCAAGAGAATGAAGCCGATGAGTGCATACAAATGGAGAATTTATCCATCCCCGATGTCAATCCAAACACTTTTGAAGCCCCTTCAACAGATATAGTCAATTTCCTGGACAACAGATCAGGGATACTCCATCAGGGCATGCACCATCAGGAGATAACTTGAACCCTGATTTAAGCATTAATTCAAGGGGAGTTTTATCAAAAGCTGGGAGCACAGACTTAGGGGGAGGAGATGATAATCAAGCAAGCTCATCAAGATACATCTCTAATCCCAAATAGTCTAGAAGTCACACAACAGATTTGATTATTGGTGATCTAAACAAGAAAGTGCATACCAGAAAAGCAACATCTAATGAATGCTTATATGCTTGTATTCTTTCACAAGTAGAGCCAAAGAAGTTTGAAGAAGCCATTCAAGATGCAGATTGGATAATGGCTATGCAAGAAGAGCTGAATCAGTTTGAAAGAAATCAAGTATGGAAGTTGGTACCTAAACCCAAAGATAGAATTGTAATAGTACCAAATGGGTATTTAGAAACAAGATGGATGAAGCTGGAATTGTTATCAAAAACAAAACAAGACTGGTTACAAATGGTTATCTTTAAGAGGAAGGGATTGACTTTGATGAAACTTTTGCACCAGTAGCCAGATTTGAGGCTATAAGAATTTTCTTAGCCTATACAGCACATTCAAACTTCAAAGTTTATCAAATGGATGTGAAAAGTGTCTTTCTCAATGGGAAATTGGAACAGGAGGTGTATGTCCAACAACCTCCAGGGTTTGAAAGTTCAAAATTCCCAAATCATTTATTCAAATTAGAAAAGGCACTTTATGGACTGAAACAAGCTCTTAGAGTTTGGTATAACACACTGTCTAAGTTTCTGGTGGAAAACAAGTTTTCAAGAGGTATCATTGACAAGACATTATTCTTTAGACAACACCAAGGTCATCTGATCCTGGTTCAAATATATGTTGATGATATTATCTTTGGATCCACTGATACTAGACTGTGTGAAAAGTTCTCCAAGCTCATGTAAAGCAAGTATGAAATGAGTTTGATGCGTGAATTATCTTATTTCTTGGGACTGCTGATCAAACAAGTCATTGATGAGATTTACATCCATCAGACAAAGTATGCCAAAGGACTTCTCAAGAAATTTGACATGGAGGACTCGAAAGTAGCAAAGATACCAATGGCCACAGTAACCAAGATTGACCCTGATAAGAATGGAAAGAAAGTTGATTTGAAGACTTATAGGGGAATGATTGGATCATTGTTGTATCTAACAGCAAGTAGGCTTGACATTATGTTTGCAACATGTCTTTGTGCAAGATATCAAGCTGATCCAAGGGAGTCTCATCTCATTGTAGTGAAAAGAATCTTTAGATATATCAAGGGCATTACAGAGTTGGGACTTTGGTATCTGAAGGAGTCTGAATTTGAATTGATGGGATATTCTGATGCTGACTTTGGAGGATGCATAATTGACAGAAAAAGTACAACAGGAAGCTGTCAGTTTCTAGGAGGAAGGCTTGTAACTTGGTTCAGCAAAAAGTAGCACTCAATTTCAACATCAACTGCTGAAGCTGAATATATTGCAGCTGGAAGTTGTTGTGCACAAATTCTATGGATGAAAAAATCAGTTAATGGACTATGGCCTGAATTTCAATAAAATTCCAATCAGGTGTGATAACACTAGTGCCATTGCCATTATTGAAAATCCTGTGCAACATTCCAGAACCAAACATATAGAAATCAGATATCACTTCATCAGGGAACATGTTATGAATGGAACTATTGAACTACAGTTTGTACCTACGAACAAGCAGCTGACAGACATATTCACCAAGACTCTTGATGAAGCCACCTTCTTCAATCTTGTGGGAGAGCTGGGAATGGTGAGTTATGCAAAATAAAATTCAATAATCCTGCAAAAAGTCTTGTCAGAAAGGTTATTGGAACAACACAAACTATCAAATGCCTAAGTTTTGGTACTCCTAACTCATCTCATAAGTTCCTGATGAAATTAGTTAATACGTGACTATATATGTTATGTAAATATGTATATATATATATATATATATATATATATATGTTGTGTATTATGTATGAGTTTGTTTTTAATTGATGCATCAGGGTCAGGACATCCGACTCAAGCATCAGGGTTAAGGCATCTGACTCTTGCGCATCAGGGTCAGGGTATCCGACTCACGCATCAGGGTCAGGGTATCCGACTCGACATCAGGGTCAGGGCATCTGACTCGTACATCAGGGTCAGGGTATGTATATACAATAAACATCATGGTCAGGTAAAGTACTTTTGACTGCATCAGAGGATTATGTCCAATAATGTGATGACAACTCATCAAGGAATTCTTCTCTCACTGATGACGTGTCATCACAAAACTGATATGACACCCTGATTGTGTGTTTTCAGGAATGGTTTTCAAACGTCAAAAGGCAGGTATTTATACTCTCTCTCTTTCTCTTTCTAAAACACTTCAAAATATTTAATTTGACTCTAATATTCTCTCGAGTTTCTTTTCTCTCTCTCATATTCACAGAAACCCTAGAACTTTAAATCTTCAACAACATCAATGGCACCTAGTAATGTTCAACAACTTCCGAGGAACTTGGTGGTTCCACCCACAAATTATGTGGGTTTCTCCAACATTGACGAGGTGAATGATTGCTTCAAGCCCATGATGAACTATCTACTCAACTCTGAATATAGTCAAGCAATCTTCACCGATGATGAAATGTCTGGGGAAGCACTGTCACAACTGTGGACAAGTGCAAAGTTCATGTACTCCACAACAAAGCCTGATGTGGTTAAGGGAATCTCATTCAAGATTTCTTTTGAAAAGGGTAAAATAACTCCTTTCAGAATTAATTCTGCTCTGGGCTACCTACACAAGACCTTGTGGAGGTACCATTTGATGCTGAGCTGCTTGATTTCTTGAGGGAACTGGGCTAAAACGCTGCTAATACAACGTTAAAGTTCAAGGACCTCAAGCGGGTCAACGTGAAGTGAGAGATTTCTTATCTCTTTATCTCTTTGACACCATCACAAAGGTGTTCTCAGGTAAGTCTTCTAATTTTGAGGTAATAACCTCTCTAACTTTGAAAATAGCTTATGTAATAATTAAAAATGTACATATAAATATAGGAAAATTAATTTTTGAAGATCTTGTAAATAAAATAGGTAGTTTTAATTCTAGGAAATCAGAAGTTTATTATGCTAGATTTTTATATATGATCATTAAGGATCAAATTACTAATCTTTCTTTTGAGAATGATATTACTGTACAGACTTACAAGCAAACAAAGAAATTGTTTGTAGAAATAATGAAGAAGTCGTATACTGCAGAACCATTTGCTCTTCCATTGCATATAATACAAGTATTTTTACTTCTCCCTCTACTTCTCAACCTGTAAATTCTTCTCCGACAACTACTATGGCAGAGATCACAACCACTTCTTTGCCTTCCCAAGTAGTACAACCAATTTCCACACAACCACTCTCAATAGCCCAACCCTTAGTCTCCCAAAAGACTACGGGTACTAAAAGAAAACCCACTAAAACTACCACAACAACTGAGGGGGAGCAAGGAGAGAGAGTAATTGCCTACAGGAGATTAAAAAGGAAGGTGGCAACGAGTGTTACCCAACAGGCAACCCAGACAGTATACTCTCAAAAGGATATTGCTTTTTATAAGGAATTAAACATATTTCTAACTAGTTCCTCTCAAAAGGAATTAGTTATTGAAAACAGTCCCCAACTAGGGACACAGTTGAGTGAGGCACATACACTGACCATAGCCCCTGATGAAACTAACATCAGGGTCTCTGAGAGCCACTTGCAGATATTTGACATAGTGAGTGCACACACAACTTCTCTTGATGGATCACCTCCTCATTCGGTGATCCAGCCAACACTCCCTTCTACCCCCACTTCCTTCTTTCTCTGTTCCTCAAATTTCTTCAGATATTATGACACAAACATTAAGTGTCATAAGATCAGATTCTCCATTTTCTCAATTTATGGAGGAGCCAACGCTCCCTGACATAGTGATTGATAGTCAACACACTCAAATGGTTGACTCATTTTTACTTAATACAATCACTATTGATCAACCAGGGGACATAAATTCATTTGTATATACAACTGCAATAAGTCTTTATGTTCCCCCACCTGTATATACATCTTCTATAGAAACATACACTTCTCCAATTGAACATACACAAGTTTCTTCCACTCCCTCTCCTATCACTTTTGTGGAACCAGTAACTGTACATAATTTACTTGAACTGGCAACAATAGTTGATCTCACAGCCCATAGGAGCCCATCTAGGACAATTTTGAGTGAGAATATGAGAATACTTAGTGAAGAGAGGCAAAGTCAATCCCCTGAGAGGACTTTGGCAAAAGGAGAGGATGAGCGTACTACCTTAGAAGGCAAAGAAAAAGGAGAGTCTATGAGTGATGCCTTAGAAGGCACAGAAAAAGGAGAGATTGAGGGAGATAATGATGAAATCCTTGTAAATAAAGAATATAAAGAAAATTTTGATACTGTAAATACAGAAAATAATACCAGAACTTCTGAAAGTGATGAGAGATGATACTCCAACAAATGATTTTTCCCAGTTCATTGGAGTTGATTTATACTTTCAGCAAAATCAAATGGCTGATACTGTATAGTTACTCAAACAAGAGCTTTCCAGGACAACAGGTCCGATTTTGACCAAGATGCTCAAATCCCAAATCATGATTGGGCAATCTGTAGATATTAAAAATAAAAAGCTCTATACACACTTCACAAACAAAATAAACAGTGTACAACAAGTTGTTGACTCCTTTGTAACTAGCCAGACTTTACTCTGAATGAAGAAACAAGCTGACAATGTTGACAAGAAGCCTGCTGATCTTACCACTCAAATGGCAAGCATGGAAACTCTGCAACTATCAATGGCTGACACTCTAAACCAAGTTCTTCAAGTCACATCCCAACTCTCAACTTCCACTGATGATGCTGTCAAAAAGGGGGAGAAATCTTCAGGGCCATCGTCAGGGGATGTTGCAGAGAAGCCATCAAATACTCAACCATCAGGAGATGTGACTGCTTTTGCTCCTGCTCCAAAACCCAAGGACAAAGGCAAAGGCATCCTGATTGAGGAACCAAAGAAGAAATCATACACTCAATCAGGGCCTAAGCTACTTGGAGATGCCATGAAGACAACCCACTTTCTAACACCCGTTGAAGCTGTAATTGATGGGAAAGTGGAGCTGGTCTTTCCTCAAGACAAGAAACTGGTGGAAGCTGATGCACTTTACACACAGCAACTTCAAGAGGGGGAGGAGAGGGAAATGACAAAGGAGAATGAGGAAGAACAAATGAAGAAAAAGAGTGTCAGGCCAAGATCCTCCAGGAAACCTCAACCAAGAAAATCTCAAAATCCCAAGGGTGCATCAGGGGATAAGAACCAAGAAAAAACTGATGACCCTGATGCCACCAAACCCAAGTCATCTGAAGTGAAGGATCAAGCACCTTCTCCTATACCCACAACATATGGTCCACCTACTCTAGTTGAATCCCTAAGAGACGAAAGGCGCAAAAATTTGACATTTATGTTCTCAATAAAAAGCATAAATGTCAGGTTCAACAACAAAAGGGATTAGCTAATCTCTGTTCAACTAAAGAGTGGGTCCCAATTCACAGTAACTATGGACTGGTTTAGGAGAATGGATGCTGAACAATTGGGTCTGATCCTAAACTTAATTTTCAGATCATCAGCGGCTAACAGAGACTTGAGGGGGATGATTGAGAAGCTGAGGAAAGCCATCAACGATGAAAGGAGCCTGCCCATAGCCTTAGAGAGACCACTGAAGCTTTTCTACAGAGCAACTGATGGGCAGAAGAAAAACATTAGAATTAGATATGTTGATGGCCTTGACCTGGAGGAAGCGATGCATGTTCTAAGCTAAATTGCTTATCACAAAAATGAACATGTTATCCAGTTCAAAATCCTGCTGATATAGAGAGTAATAAAGGAGATCGAAGAAACCAGAGCTTATGATGGGAATATAGCAGCAGTAAGGGATGTGCCACCAGTAAAAGGATTCAAGGAATATCCTAAAATGATCACAAGCCTCATGGGTGTTGAGTTCAAAAATTCAAAAGGGGAGATCATTACCTTTTACTGGTCACAACTTGCTGCAACCAACATACAAGAGATCAGATCAGTCCTTGAAGCTCTAGAGTCAAGCACAAATGTCAACATTGTCAACTTTAGAAGGCTTCTTCAGAAGGAGTTGGAACAACTGGAAGTAGGAGGACAAGACAAAAGACTCAGGATTCCCAACCAAAATCCAAATCAAAGGAGACAAGGCCTTGGAAGTGACATTCAACCTATTGAATCGAGTCATCCATTGCCCTTTGTCTCAGCCAAACGAAAAAGGGATCCTGATGTCTAATTATGTATATTTTTTTGTAATAGATATAGGAAAAAATTGTACAGTTGTGGCGGCCCCAGAAATCCCCCAAAGTTGGGCCTCGGGCACTGTCAGCAATAAGGGTGACAGACCCCCAAGGTCCCCAAGCTGGAACCTCGGGCTCCACTAGGAAACACAAAACAACAACTCAAAAGAGACAGATACATCATAGCCAAGCATTTAATAATCATATGAGAATATATTCTCAAATACATCATGTTCAAAACTTAGAAGTTTACAACCTTTTACAAAAACCTCAAAGTTTAATAAACAGACTGCAGCGGAAACAAAACTTTAGATGGCCCATCTAGCCTTTCAACCTAAACATTTCTATGACGACCTTCCATTTCATTTTCCCTCTAAAGGCCAACCATAGGAGAGAAATCAAGAAGCTCTCACTATGCTATTTTCTCTTTTCCTTTATTAGGCGACTCGGCCTTCATGACATATCCTGTAAAACATTTCATAACATTCCACATGAGCATTTACGCTCAACAAGCATATAATCATAACCTAGAAGAACAGATAATTCAAAATCTTTAATATTCATTGAGGTTGGACGAAGCAATGCCCGAGCCTACTGATAAATCAACAAACATGTGTCATTTACGGTTCTCGAGTGATATCAAAGGTTGACCCTCTTACAATAAATCAGGATTTGCCCTCTCTTTATCAGATAATGCATCACCTGACCAGACTGCTCATTATCTAACTTCCTTTAACAATCAAATTTCATCCCAGCTGGTCAGCCTGGTCGTTTGATTCCATCATTTGACATACGTAGTCACTTGCAGAAACCAATTAATCTGCAAGGGTCTGATTACCGATGCCTCGGTCCCTCATTTCCTATCATCATTAGCCAGAATACCAGGCAAAAGCATTCAACAGCCCCTTAACTTCCCATATGGATATATCTTTTTGAAAACATTTTCTCATTTTGAATAGCCTTGGCATGCTTGACAATTAAAAGCAGCGACTGCCAACAACATTGGCGTGCTCAACAAATAAAAGCAGTGACAGCCAATAGTGTAACTATATATCCATATGGAAGTTACTTGGGTGTGCATACAAGTTCACGACTTGCAACACCCTTACATCATCTTTATCATCTTTTGGTGTGCTAGGGACTTTAAACAACTAGCAAACACCCAATAACACATAGCTCAATAATCAACATCTTTTCACGTACATCGAATCAATGATAGTACGTTACTTAATCATAAAAGAGATCATCATCTTGCATAGGCATTAACATCATTCATTTACGTAAATCGAAATAATGATTCTACGTAATCAGTAAGAAAGAAAGTGGAATGAGTATATATACTTACCTTGGTCCTTAGATAGATTCAATATATTGGTTACAATAAGGTTCTGTAAAACATCATTATTGGTATAACATGAGAAATCCACATCTTGAAAGATACATATGGGAGTATGCAAAATAGGGGATGATCATCAGGGATTGAATTAACTATCAGGGGATTAATCATCCATCAGGGAAATAGTCAAACATCAGTGGGTACTTATTCGTCAGAGACTAATGATGTCATCTTAACCCATCGGAGACTAAGGATGACATCATCAGAGACTATTTAATCCATAGGAGACTGATGACGCCATCTTAACCCATAAGAGACTAATGCTGATGTCATCATCGGAGACCAATTAACCCATAAGAGATTGATGACGTCATCTTAACCCATAAGAGACTAATGTTGACATTATCATCGGAGACTAATTAACCCATAAGAGACTGATGACATCATCTTAACCCATAAAAGACTAATGATGACGTCATCATCGGAGACTAATTAACCTATAAGAGACTGATGACATCATATTAACCCATAAGAGACTAATGCTGACATCATCATCGGAGACTAATTAACCCATAAGAAACTGTTCGTAGAACTTGTCTCTATTATAAAAGAAAATCTTTCAAGAACAAGAATGATGCCCAGAAATGAACAAACTCAAACCTATGATGCAATAAAATCCTACCTGTTGTGTGTAAACTTCTTTTCATAAACACAAAACAACATACTCTTTTAAAAGCTTTATACTTTCCTAAAGACTTAGCACACACAGCTACTACTCTTGGATGCCATGCAAAAAAAGGAAAAACATAGGAGAACTTAAGATTCTTACCTCTTGACTTTGATGGAATAGATTCAAAGCTTGTCTGGAAGAAATCGTCCAAAAGAAAGAACTTGAAATTGTATGAAGATGGTAGGTTTAAAGAAGAACTTTGGAAGAGAAATTTTTAGAAAAGAGATTAAAATTTTGCCTCCAAATAAGGTATTTATAGCAGGCTGAAATTTAGCTTTGAGATAAAATCATTGGTTAATAAAATGACTACTCATCATGATTTCTTAACAGCTGATACATGTAATAAGTAGCTGCTATCGTTCATGCACATACACTTAATCCACTAATGACACACAAGCAGCTTACTAATCTAACTATTATACGTACACATGATGTAGTCATTCTTACGTATGTCATTCTGTTCAGCAAGAGATTTACTGATCTGGACGCTTGACTCCTTCAAGCAATATAAACATAATTTGCTTGTCCTCAAAATCAACCTCCAAACAAATTATAACCCTTTAATGGGTCCACAAATATTTAAACATTCAAAAACATCATGTATTAACTATACACGTTAATAAGAAAACAAAAACTAGTGAATAAATTATTTATAGATAAACAAATTTTCCAGGTCGTCACAACAGTGATTTTTTTTTTGTTCATACACAATTGTATCATGTATATAGTTTTGGTTTTGACATCATCATCAATGCGTCAAGAAAAATTATGGTTATCAAAATGATAATCATAAATAGGGGGAGATTGTTAGAGTTAAATAATGACGATGATGTTTAGATAATAAATTATGCATCTGTAAATACTTAAGGTATTTTATAAACCTTAATATATATGCACAAGTTTTGCATCCACTGATGATAAATGTATTCATCAGGGGATGATCAACACTTCTCAAGACAAGTCATAAAATGGAACTTCTAAAGGACTTGATAAGTGAAGAGGAATGTCTGTTGTTACTCAAAGACAGTTGAAGTATTCTCCAAATTAGACATTCCAAACAAATTTAACAAAGCTTCAATGGTTAAAGACCATCAAGGGAATCCGTCAAGGGAACCCATCAGGGGATGACAAAGGCAGATCAACCCGTCAGGGGAACGCGTCAGGGTATGGCAGTGGCAAGCCAAACTCATTAGGGGGAACACGTCAGGTCATGAACAAGACATGTCAACCTGTCAGGGGAAGACATTAGGGTATAACAGTATCAGGCTAACCCGTCAGGGGGAATGCTCAACACTGCATCAGTGGAAGCCATCAGTGTATGTTGTGATTCATAACATCAGGGGATCTAGAAGCACTTAGTAAACTAAAGTGAAGTTTGAAGCACTGATCTAGTCTTTGACAAGACTTGTCATCAGGGGATCCAGAAGCACTGATCAAGTTCACATGAGGGCTTGCCATCAATGGATAGTTATGACTACATACACCCGTCATCAAGTCTTACACGCAAATCAATGAAGCTTGTTGTAGAAGAAAGAGATATTAACTGGAAAGATATCTCTTGAAGTTTTTTGGTCCAATGACAACTCTCGAACATTAAATGCACGCAGATCAGGGGATGAAAAAGAAGCAACAAAAGTAGTAGCAGTCTGACACATAGGACAACGATGTGACATATATGCACGTGGTTTCAACTACTGATATTCTATATATGCAAAAGAGTTCTTATTACAAAAAGAATCAATCCAACAGATCAACAAACAAGGAAGCATACAAATCACTAGAGAGAAGCTTTTTAATAAATCTTGAGAGAAATATTCAAAGAAAATAGTAGCTAGTGTGTATGATAAAGAAGCTGTAGTTTTGCAGAGAAGCTGTAACTTGTTACAGAAATTGTAGCTGATTAATCACATTTGTGATTAAATCAGATTTCCAGAAAAACCTCAAGTTTCAATACAATTATTTTAAATTGAATGCTTGTGTGTTCATCTTATTATTTGTTATCGTTTTTCTGATATTGTAGCTATCTCCCGCAGTCCTTAATAAGTTTCAAAAAGAGCAAAAAGTTTTGAGTGTTTGTATTCTCCCCCCCCCCCCCCCCCCCCCACTACAAACACTTGAGCTTATTTAGTTCTAACACATGGCCATGCTCAAATAGGGATTTGTTTCGTATAGTCTACTCATTGATCAAGAAACTGAGATTAAATTATGAAGAGGATGACACATCCATGCCTTGAATTTAATCTTAGATATCAATGTTAAAAGAATTAAATTACATTGAAACATTGGTCACGAAAAGGTTGCATCAAATCAACAACTTTATTATTATTTGGGTAACAGTGATGTTTTACTAGATGCCACTCACTGTTTATAATTTTATAATATGATTTAAAATTATTGCCAACGTAATAATAACCTACAGGGTCGCACACTAAGAACATTCATTAAGGAGATATAATTTAATTGTCAGTGATTTTAATATATTAATAAGATTGATTTTATTTAAATTATGGCTTTAAATTATATGCATGTAATCTGTATAAATATATTAGAGTCCCTTGGAAGAAAATACGAATATATATTTTATTTGACATATATATTAATTAAGTGAGACTTGATTAAAATATATAATAAATATAAAATTCAAATTTTATTCTCCTAATTAGATTAGGGTTTGAAATTACTCTATACACAACTATATATAGGATATATCAGCTGTTCTCTCAAATATATGTTTTCTAACAAACCCTAGCCGCACATAAGAGAAAGACTAGAGTTAAGAGAGAAAGAGAGAGAAGCAGATCCAGCAGCTAGTACTGCAATTCTCTTTGCATCGGATCGTGAGACGATTTGTGGGGTGTTTATGTGGATACCGTAGAGGCACTGTCCAGTTGGATTGCGTTAAAGATTCAGAGATATTCAACCCCCTCATCAAAGCTTCGGATTCTGCAGGCTTAATCGATAAAATCTTAAACCATCTGTATTAAATTGTTTCGCATGGATCCTCGGGTTAGAGTTTCGTTTTGTTTGAAATCATTTTTTTATTCCGCTACGTTTTATTTATCGAAACCCAACACCTTTAAGGGTAAAGTTAAGAAAACTGTTGATAAATCTAAAGTGTACTTTGAAGCTCCTAAAAAGGAGAAAGTGTGTATATTGCCAAAACCAAAAGTCACAAACATTGAAAAAGTTGTTTTACAATTGACTGTGACTAAACCCAGAGGACCCAATTCAATTTGGGTACCAAAAACAAATTAAATGTTCTTTGTGTGCAGGGAAATGTCAAGAGCAGACAAATATGGTTTTTAGACAGTGGCTGTTCAAGACACATGACAGGAAATAAAGCCCTGCTCACAGAATTTCAAGAAAATGATGGTCCAGTGATTACTTTTGGTGACAACAGCAAAGGATTGACTCTTGGTTATGTCAAAGTAGAAAATGGGGATGTCTCATTTGAAAATGTAGCACTAGTTGATGGGCTAAAGCACAATTTGTTAAACATAAGTCAACTATGTGACAAGGGATTCATCATTACTTTCAAAGGGGATCAGTGCCTAATGTCAAATGAAAGTGAAGGGAAGTTGATCTTATCAGGGATAAGAAAAGGAGATCTCTATATTGCTGACTTCAACTCAGTAAGTGGAGAATCATGTTTTTATAGCAAAGCAAGCCCTGATGAGAGCAGACTGTGACATAAGAAGCTCTCTCACCTGAACTACAAAACTATCAATGATTTGGTGAAGAGAGAGTTGGTAATTGGACTACCTCAAATGGAATTCATTCAAGAAGGGTTATGTTCAGCATGCCAACAAGGGAAGCAAATGAAATCATCCTTTGTCATCAAGGAAGCCACAATGATCAAGGATCCATTACAATTGCTTCATATGGATCTCTTTGATCATGTCAACATAATGTCAGTATCAAAGAAAAGATTTGCAATGGTCATTGTGGATGACTACACATGATATACTTGAGTCAAGTTTCAACATGCCAAATCTGAAGTACCTCAACAAATCATTGACCATATAAAGAAAGTGGAAACTAAGTCAGGGTTAGTGGTAAGAATTGCAAACATTACAATCTTTTCGCTCTTTTTAAACTTTAGTTGACACTTAATTGGAAACAACTACTAAGAACAGAAAAACAATAAAATATGAACGCACAGATTCAAGTTAAAATAGTTATATTAAAACTTGATGTTTTTCTGGAAATCTGTATAATCACAAGTGTGATTAAACAACTACAGTTCTGTAATGAAATTACAGCTTCTATTTCACACTCACTAGCTTATAAACTTTCTTTGAAATATTTCTCTCGAGATCTATTACAAAGTTTCTCTCTAGTGATTTTTGTGTGCTTCACTTGTTTTGATCTGTTGGATTGATATCTTTATATATTGAGAACTACTTTGCCTATGTAGAAGATAAGTGGTTGAACTCACGTTCTGAGATGTGCTACTCTTTTCAACTCAGCCGCATATATGTCACATCGATGTCCTTTGTGACAGACTGTTGTTGCTTTTTGTTGCTTCTTTTTCTTCCCTTGATCTGCGTGCATTTAATGTTCGAGAGTTCTCATTAGACCAAACCAAACTTCAAGAAATATCTTTCCAGTTGATATCTCTTGCTTCTGTAACATATTACGTTGATTTCTGTGTAAGTACTGATGATGGGTGCAAGTTGTCATAACGATCCACTGACTACCAGCCCTGATGGACTTTGATCAGTACTTCTGGATCCCCTGATGCATATTGACTGGATCAGGGCTTCAACCTTCACTTGAGTTTCACTCAGTGCTTCTTGATCCTGATGGTTATAACTGACGGCATACATTGATGGCTTCCACTGATGCCATGTTGGTCATTCCCCCTGACGGGTTACCCTGATGGGTTGGCCTGACACTGACATGTCCTGAAGTGTTTCCCTGATGGGTTAGTCTGCCTTCGTCATCCCCTGACAGGTTTCCCTTTATTGGTTCCCCTGATGAGTTCCCCCTGATGGGTTCCCCCTGACGAGTTCCCCTGACGGTACTTAACCAATGTAACTTGTTTAGAATATCTGATGTGCGGAATAGTTTGACTGTTAACAAGTAACATTAGACATTCTTCTTCACTCTGTCAAGTCCTTTGGATGTTCCATTTTCTGACTTGCCTTATGAAGTTATTGACCATCCACTGATGAATAAGTTTATCATCAGTGGATACAAAACTTGTGTTGATCTTAAGATTTATAAAATACCTCAAGTATTTACAGTTGCACAATTTATTACATAATCATCATCATCATCATTTAACTCTAACAGAAACTGAATTCAAGAATGCAACTGTTGATGGATTTTGTGTGGAGAGAGGCATCAATCATACATTTTCTGCTCCAAGAACTCCTCAATAGAATGGTGTAGTAGAAATGAAGAACAGAAGTCTAATAGAAGCTGCTAGGACAATGCTAGCAGAGGCAAATATTCCTACCTATTTTTGGGCTGTGGCAATTTCCACTGCTTGCTTCACTCAAAATAGGTCTTTGATTAACAAGGCTCACAACAAGACACCATATGAGCTAATGATAGGGAGGAAACCAAACATCAAGTTCCTACATGTTTTTGGATGCAAATGCTTTGTATTAAGGAACTTTGGTGAAAACTTAGGAAAATTTGATCCAAAGACTGATGAAGCAATTTTCCTAGGTTACTCCCTGACATCTAAGGCCTACAGGGTTTACAACAAAAGACTCCAAGTGATGATGGAGTCTATAAATGTAGCTTTTGATGATCAAGTGATTTTTGGACTTGAAAACCCTGGTTTTCATGAAGAGCTCAAATTTGAAAATGAAGATGATTCTGATTATCAAGAGAATAAAGCTGATGAGTGCAGACAAATGGAGAATTTAACAATCCCTGATGTCAATCCTTGCAACTTAGAAGCCCATTCAGCAGATGGAGTTAACCTCCTAGACAACAGGTTAGAGAATACTCCATCAGGGGATAATCCTTGCAACTTGAGGTTATAAGAATCTTCTTTGCCTATGCAGCACATTCAAACTTTAAAGTTTTTCAAATGGATGTGAAGAGTGCTTTTCTTAATGGGAAGCTGGAACATGAGGTATATGTTCAACAACCTTCTGGATTTGAATGCTCAAAATTCTCAAATCATGTGTACAAACTAGAAAAGGCACTCTATGGACTCAAGCAAGCTCCTAGAGCTTGGTATGACATACTATCAAAGTTTCTGGTGGATAATAAGTTTACAAGAGGTATCATTGACAAGACATTGTTCTTTAGACAACACAAAGGTCATCTGATCCTGGTTTAAATATATGTTGATGATATCTTTTTTGGATCCACAAACACCAAGTTATGTGAAAAGTTCTCTAAGCTCATGCAAAACAAATATGAAATGAGTTTGATGGGTGAATTGTCTTATTTCTTGGGGCTACAGCTCAAACAAGTCACTAATGGGATTTATATACATCAGACAAAATATGCCAAATAGCTTCTTAAAAAATTTGATATGGAGGACTTAAAACTAGCAAAAACACTTATGGCCACAATAACCAAGATTGACCCTAATAAGAATGGAAAGACAGTTGATCTGAAGACTTATAGGGGAATGATTGGATCTCTACTGTATTTGACAGCAAGTAGGACAGACATTATGTTTGCAACATGTCTTTGTATAAGATATCAAACTAATCCAAGGGAGTCTCATCTCATTGCAGAGAAAAGAATCCTGAGGTATATCAAGGGTACCACAGAGTTGGACTTTGGTATCCAAAAGAGTTTGGATTTGAATTACTTGGGTATTCTGATGCTGACTTTGGAGGATGCAGAATTGATAGAAAAAGTACAACAAGGAGCTATCAATTTCGAGGAGGAAGGCTTGTATCTTGGTTCAGCAAAAAGCAACACTCTATATCAACATCTGTTTGTCCCACAAGATGGTTTGTAGAAAGGGGGAAGTTCTTTGGATAACTGCTATCGGTAATATACGCTTCCCTAAAATCGTTTGAAGTTGGTAAAGACCCGCCCAGATCGTACGCTAAGCAACAAACCACAAAATTCTTTCAAATTTTGTGAGTTTAGTGAATATACTGTATAACAAGTTGTGGAAATGAAAGAATACAATATATCACAAGTGTTTCTGAACTTTTATAAAAGAATGAAATATTACAAAAGCTCACTGGTTTGAATGACTAGCTTCTAACAATTCTGTTGAAAACAACAACTACTTACTAGAATATGATTTCTAGCTTATCTTTCTGTAAACCTAATTACAGCTGCTAACTCTCTAAATATGTATGAAAGTGTTGTTCTGAGAGATATGTGATATGAGATAAGATGTATTCTTGTTGTTAAACTCAGAGTTCTCAGATGTCTTATCTCAGCTGCTCTATGTCTATTTATAGACACAGCTTCCATATACTCGAAGCTTCTATTCTGAGTTGTTTACCAAAAATATCTCTGTAGTTTATTGGTACTTGCAGCTCTGTCACACAACTTTCTTCATTATTCAGCCTCCCTTAGATGCCAACCTGTTTATGTGACTTTTCTAGTGTATATTCACTGCACCAGCTTCCATTTTTCTTCTTGGAGTTCCCAAGATAAGATATCAGCAATATATATCTTATCTTTGTGGGTTTCTCTAGACATAATTAGTCCAGCTTCAATGAACTTCTTGCTTCAAGTTGTTATAAGTTGTCTCTGCAGTATTTCAACTTGCTGTTTTGCAGGTTTCATGCTTGCGGCGTTTCAGGTTTCATACTTGCAACTTGATTTGTGTGTGTGTATAACTTATTTCCTTGAAACTTCCTTGGTAGCCAATCTCTCCTTATTGGACAACCATCCTTATCTTATTTCCACCGTCTTTAGCCATATGTCATCCCTTATGTCAGTGGAAATTTATTCTCTGATGGATAGTCTCTGGTTGCTTCAACATTAGTCTCTGATAGACCGAAACTTAGTCTCTGATAGGCAAAAACTTAGTCTCCGATAGACAGAAACTTAGTCTCCGATAGTTCAAAAACTTTGTCTCTGATAGTTCAAAAACTTAGTCTCCGACAGTTCAAAAACTTAGTCTCCGACA
>CM025787.1:6717851-6730041 GCA_014636745.2 Centella asiatica | reverse complement strand
CCCGATGGGTTGATAATCCCCGATGGGTTGATAATCCCCGATGGGTTACTAGTCTCCAGTGGGTTAAAGCATAGTACTTCCCTGATGCGCAGTTTGTTTTAAAAACTATAAAATGCTATTTTCTTAAATTATTTTAAGATGTTTGAATTGATTTCTTAACCTCAATAGTTTTATATCAGATTGAGACGTTAAAAGTTAAGGACATCACATGTGCATTTCTCCCTCATATTTTAACCCAGATAATAAATTCATTTTGTGATATGTATATTCTTACAGAATTTTCCACTCACGAGTAAATTAAATTGGTAGTGAGCAAAGGACTGAGGCAAGTATATTCACAATCTCATATTTATTTCAGTTTAACGCATTATCATTTGTTCCGATATGCGTAGAAGGTTAGATTTATACTTTAATTGTTCTGATGCATGAGCATGCTATGCTTTTGATTCTGCTAGCATGATATGAATAATGATGCATGGATATAAATGAGCTTTGAATTTCAGCTATGTTTTCAATCTTATATCTGTGCAATGAGAATGTGAATGATGCCCCTTATGGGGGTTATGCCACATGGTTGGCAAAAGGAAAGGAAAGGTGCTGATGTGTTCTTCACCTGACCAAGAAGAAATGTTATTTGACTACGTAGTCACTCAGAGGGATCATGCGGTCCAGCCTGGCCAGCTGTGTACTGTATGGTTAGCAGATCCACGGGTGTAGCCCCCGTTGGATATTTGAGAATGTTATGATCAGGTGTATACCTGACTTTCTTCAAGGGGGGATCACAAGTTGTATATCATCAGTGAATCCTCAAAGATTTTGAAGGTTTCCAAGGTCTTGGTATTGCTTCACCAAGCCTCACAAACAGAATTTGAATTTCTCTCCTTTGATTCCAGATGAAATTCATTGAATTATTCATATTTGCCTCTACGTGTATATACTTGCTGGGCGTAAAACGCTCACCCATGTTGAATGTTAATGATTTGCAGGACAGAAAGCTAAAGCTGAACCCTCTGACAAGGGGAAAGCAAAGGTGATAAGCTGCTAAGTGTTTATCTTTTTGATAGAACTGATGAAGGAAAGAAAGGAATGAATGAAGGAAAGAAGGAAGACGTTTGAAGAGTCGATGAGATTTATTTTGTTATTAGGAAATGATGTAATAGCTTCCGCTGTAATCACTTAATTCTTGGGATGTAATAATTCTTAAATGCTGTTTCTATTCAGTATTTATTTATGAATGGATGAATGGTTATCTTTACCTTCTTATGATGATGCCCTAGTCCGGTATGGGACTATGGGGTCGTCACACCCTTCCTTCATCGGAAACTAACACATCTCATTAGAGACTAACACATCTCATCAGAGACTACCACCAACACTACCGGAGACTAACTTTAGAAGCTGTCTCAGGTACAGTGGGGTCTTCCCCACTTCTCCAAGGGTGGTGATCTCAACCATAACCACACTAAGGTCAAATCTCATCATCCTCTCAGTGATTCATAACATTTCCTAGGGTCTGCAAGCCCTTCTAGACATAGTTTAGGGTTCAAAACTCAGTTTGAAGAAAATACTCGGGCCTGGTGTCGTAACTACTGACAAAAGGAATGTTTGGTAGTTAAAGGTTTATCTACCAGGGGGTTGTCAACAATATTACATCCATCTTGGATAGCTTTTCGAAATAAATGACATTAAATCCGGGTGTTAAAAGCATGCCTCAAATCATACTTTTGGAAATAAATGAACAAGGTATTAAACGTGGTATATATGACAGAACAAAAGTGTAAGAAATAGAGCAGGACTTTAATGAAGTGCTTTTACCTCCTTGGTTGTAAGAAAGAGTTAAAAGCTCTAGTTGTTCTTCCAAAAGGACAGTTGTCTTGAGAGTAAGCTTGGATTTGGTGGTATACTGTATAGAAATTTATGAAGGTGAGACTAAGATTATAACAACGTGATATATATATATATATATATATATATATATATATATATATATATATATATATATATATATATATATATATCACTTGTTGAGCAACAAGGGCCGTCAAATTTATTTGATATCAGTCGTTGGCTGTGAAAGGAAAAGAAGTGACTGGTGAGAAAAGGGTGGTTGGAACGGCTGCTAGTGTCCATCGGTCGTTTATCATAGCCCACTTTGATGTACATTAAATGCTACTGTCTCCCAGCATTCAGGTTTAAAAAGCAGGTACTGCAGCTAAACCTGTTCACACTCGGTGAGCCTTTCCCGCGTGAACACACACTTACACAAGACAATCTTAAATATAATAATCTTTTAAATACTTGAGTTTCAAAATACATTTAAAATCTTTTGGACATCACATTGTCATTGAATTTTCATAAGAAAATATAACTTCATAATTTATACCCAATAAGAAATTAAACCTTCATGCAGAAAATAAAATAAATAAATCTCATAACGAAATTCATTGACATTTTCGGGTTCTCACAGAAGTACCATAATTTAAATATCTAAACTCTTATGTTTTTAATGGTTAAGATATTTTATTTATTTTTGTCCAATTATAATGAAAGCTTTCAACCATGTACAATGTTAAAAAATCAATATTTATTGCTTCAGGTTGTAAAAAGATTGTTTCTTTTGAGTAAGATTTCAAGTTCGAGTCCTCTAACTAGAAAAAATGAGTATTAAAATCGTTTTTCTACTAAAATAAATATTGAAAGAACTTTTTACTTATGAACAGATAAATTAATCGGAGTCCAAGTCAATTATTAGATAATTTAATCCCAAAAAATTGTGCAACATTAGGAGTATTTTAGTATTTTACACAGGTCCCCAATCTCATGCCTAATAAGTCTAAATAAGTATGACCTTGCTAAGAGGCTTACATTTGACCACTTACAATTCAACTATTCTCTTCATAAGAAGTAATAAGTCAGATGAGTGAATCTGTTCATTGTGTCAAAGTCCACTATAATTACTTTCTTGTTGATCTACATCCGAACTTTTCTTCTACCTTACAGCATAACTAAATGTCCACACTATCAGCATTCATGGTAAACACAGAATGCATTTTCAACTGCAATTGATTTCACATGATCAGCCCACCACTCAATCTACCCTCTACCATCCTAAGAATCCCGAAATAAACACCAGTATTTCAGAACCTAATTTGCAAATTTTATACAATCACAGATTCCTCAATTTCATTTTCTGTCATATCAAAAATACAATGTCTATTGTTGCTGAAGCACCTGGCTACATCCAAGTCTTTTCTGATGGATCTGTTAAACGCTTTTCACCTGAAATTGCGTCTGCTTCAACCGATCAATCCAGTAACGGATGTCTGTCCAAAGATGTTGTAATTGATTCTGAGAAACCTATAACTGCAAGGATATTCATACCTGCAGACCAATCATCAACCACATCTCTACCAGTTCTTATTTATTTTCATGGAGGCGGATTCAGCATTGGCTCAACCACATGGTTGGGATACCACTGTTTTCTAGGAGACTTAGCTGTTGTATGCAACTGCATTGTTCTTTCTGTAGACTATCGTCTGGCTCCAGAATATAAGCTTCCAATAGCTTATGAGGATTGTTACAGCTCTCTAACATGGCTAATCAGTAATGGAGTTAGCCAGGAACCATGGCTTCAAAGAGCTGATCTCTCAAGTGTCTTTCTCTCGGGAGACAGTGCTGGAGGCAACATAGTTCATAATATTGCTATAAGTGCCATTCGTGACAGAACTTCTAAAATAAGGATCAAAGGTTTACTTGTAACACATCCTTATTTTGGAAGTGAAAAGAGGACTAAACAGGAGATTGACAATGAAGAAGCTGGAGAGGTTGCGATGAACGACATGTTCTGGAATCTCAGTCTGCCAAAAGAATCAAATCGGGACTATTATGGATGTAATTTTGAAAACAATGACCTTTTGAAGGATGAATGGGATCAATTTCCAGCAGTGGTGGTTTATGTTGCTGGTTTGGACTTCTTGAAGGAAAGAGGGGTTATGTATGCAGAATTTTTGCAGAAGAAGGTGAAGAGAGTAGAGCTGGTTGAAGCTGTAGGAGAACCGCATATTTACCATATCTTTAATCCTGAATCGGATGCTTCTCACTTGCTTCAGAAGCAAATGAGTGAATTCATAAGCAGCCTTTGATTATTCTCCAAATCAAGAACCACTTATTAGCGTATGGACAATAATGAAGTTCTGAAGCATATTAACATAACATTTAGAATGGTGTTGTTTTCACAACGTAAGTTCAAAGACAATCTGGAGAAACTACAACTTATTCTCAACTGGTTCTAAGTAAGATAACAAGCACTTTGAATAAATTTATACAATAAAAGACCGAATCAGAATAGAGAATGATAAAGTAGAAATGATTAAGAAACTAACGAAGGATCTGCATACTATGGCCATCATACATCTAAATACTTATTTCATAGGTTACACTAAAATTATCAGTTACAATAACGTACAGAGTCACATAGACGATTCCATCCTTTAGGGAAAAATTTAGGGTTCCTTGGAAGTTTGGATTCATTCAAAGTGAGATTTTCCTCAGATTTTGCTCTTGTGTTGACCAAATAATGAATGTCTTCCTTCGGCCACAAGCATCCCTGTTGCTTTATTTCTTAGAAGAACAATAGTTGCTGAATAGCCTCCTTTCTGACCTAAAACTTTTGAGGTAATTTCCAACTCATCCTGCCCACCAACCACATATGTAAGATACATAATCTTATGAAATATCTTGGATCATTAAAGTACTAATAATACATAAGGAAAAGGAAAAGAAGCATTCATGAAAATACCAAATAGCATAACACAAGCGTATAACAACCAACCAAGGTATAAATAGTAAACTTATAGATTGTCTTAATTAACAACAACAGATATAACTTTACGACTAACATGTAATAACAAGGAAAAACACAAACATTTAAAGACTGTGCTCCTCCATTTAAAAATTACAAATATAATATCACTTTAATCAGCAATCAAGCAGTGCTAGGATCTCAAATTTCAGGTACTCAACTCTAAGATCTTCTTGGCATCTATACACGGGTCAATTAAAATTATGGTAGGTCCACCACAAAATATAAGGATGACATATGTTTTGAGACTAATTAATATTTCAAATTTAAAAGTTAAATTAAAACTCCAGCAATGGCATTATCCTCTTTGTTCATTTTTATAATAGATATTATATAATTTTAGACTAATAAGAGACATGAGATCCCTACAATGCAATTACTTATATTAGTATTAATATGAGTGGTATAATGCCATCAAAATATCATTTCTAAGTTTGAACAATTATCTTCAAGAAAGTTACTTTGGAAACATCTCTCTAATTTTGGAACAGACGAAGAATTTGTCGTAGTGGATAATAAGGGATTATCAGCGCTGACAATGCTCCCAGAAATCAAAACTCATTCAGAGATTATTATCGAGACTCAGAGCTACAGCTATTGGCAGCAACCCGACCAATCCCAAAGAAATCAAGAATACCAACTTACCAGATAAAAAACATACATACACGACTAAAACATTCTAAATTAGGGGAAGAAAGTGACAAAAATGATAGAAATTATTCAAAAGTCATTAGCATAACATTAGTGTTAAGTTAAAAAATTCATATAGTTAAAGAGAAAAGTGCATTCAATAACATTGCATATAGTAAGTCGTACTAGTAGAAAAAGAAAATGTTTAATAGCACATAATTTGTTTACACCCCTAATCTATATAGGCTTACATCGAGCTTTGCTGTAGAAAGAAATGAGATTGACATGTCCACTGAGACACTCATGGGGAGCCCTGAAACCTGGACCAACACCCCACCAACCTCATCAACCAAGTTTGCTATCGCACCATTACACAAATTTCCATCCCCGTCCTGCACAAAATGAATGGAAATGAGCTTCAATCGTCATGAAAATTCGTTGGAAGCTCCATTTCGTAAATATGCCTCATTCATGATCATACCCTCCTGACAACCTATACACTTCCTTTGTCCTAAAATGAGACCTAATAATCACTTCTGGGGTTGTCCCAAAATGAGTTACTTCAAAATAATGTGTAAAATATTATTCAGAATAAGTGTTTCTCACCTTAATGTTAAGTTTATAAACAAGTTGACTTTTTAATGTGGGTAGAGATAGTATTTGCTTATTTAACATCATGAATTCATAGAATCACGATATATATGCATAATTGGAACGCATATAGAGAATATACAAACTCCCAATATAATAGAAATACAAGTGATAACCGCAATTTCAATATGTAGTCTCCAATCAAACAAAAACCGAAGAAGATTTTACAAGTGCCTATATAAAATTACTCTATGACAATGCAATTTGTGTAATAAAACCGAAAAGATGAAAATGAGAAGATTAAAGGGTTTGTGTAAGGAAGTATATTTACGATGAGACGAGGAGGGACTTTGAAAGTACAAGAGACGAAACCGGGTTCGACTCGTTCGACTCGGATTCCTCTGAGGGCATAGTCTTCATAGAAACTGTGCTCGACATGAACTCGGTGAGGGAGAACTCCGAGTCGAGAAACGCTCTCCGATTCTTCCCGAGTTAGCTCCAGAAGCTCTTTCGCCTTCTCCATCGAGGTTTTTCTTCAATTTCTTCGACGACAGAAGTAGAAAGAAGGAAACGTTGTCTTCTTTTTTTTTTTTTTTTTTTCTGTTACTTTTCCTCGATACAACTCAATTATCATACGGAAATTATAAATATTAATGCATATAAATGTTTAATGAGAATTGATATATAATATTCTTTATATAAGAAAAAGAAAATTAAATAAGATTGATTGAAAGCTTAAAAAGACAAAAAAGAAAAATCATATATTTATAAAATACTAGGGTGGGCAGCAATGGGGTTAAAAAAAGTTTGACGGTGCTTGCATGGATAAGAGAGAAGATCACGAATAGCGAAGTTGACTTCGGTGGAAAATTTGGTCTCGATTGATTGAGCGTTTGGTCGATTTCTCGATCGAAAGAATGAGCTCTACTTTGTTTTGTTTATTAATTTTTTTTTTCCACATGTCACCTTAGATAATAAATAAAAATCTGACTTAATATGAACCACCAATCAACAACTGTCACATGTCTTATTTTATCTCAAAATATCTAACAAAATTTTAAACGATTTTAATTAAAAAAATAAAAATCCAAAAAATATATTAAAATTCATTTTTTTTCACCCATATTGATATACTTTCTCACACATTTCAAAAATATCTTCTTTCATCCTATTTATCTCCTAATTAAATTAATACATTTTACATTGATTCAATTCTCATTTTAGCTATAATTTTACAAAATTTTCAAATTGATTCAAGTAACTTTGGAAATAATTTCATACATCCAAACGATTTAACTAAATGCCAATAAGTAATATTCACCATTTTCGTCACAATTCCAATCTAATTTATCTGAACTAATTTTCACAAAATTTTAATTAATTTTACCTTAATATATATCAAATCCTCCCTCAATTTGGCAATGATTCATCCCTTCTTCAAAACTACATGAGGCAAGTGCAAATGAATCGATTTGCACAACAAAAAACAAGGAATTTCACTGGATCCGGAAACAATGCCCAAGGAGATGTTAAGATTATAGAAATTGATGATAATGTATATAGTTAGAATTGTTAGTTTTTCAATTGTACAATAGGTGCTAATGTGCAGTATAAACATCCGCAGATAATTTTTTAAGCTAGATTTTTCTGGTATTATCATTCAATGAGCTATTTGTTCATCAGCGGATAGTAGTTAGGTACAGTGGATACTTATTCTCCGATGATATAATTTGTACATTAGTGGATAAATAATCCAAGTAGCTAGTCAGTCAATAAATCTGATCCTCGGTAGATAATTTGTTTATCGGAGGATAAGCCACATCAGAGGATAAATGATCATCAGCAGATAAATGAACATCGACAAATAAAGTTATTCATCTGCAGTTAAGTTCATCAGCGGATAAGAGCTATCAACAGATATAGATTTATGAGTGGATATTGAAGTTTATGTTTGACTGAAAAGTAGCAAATCCTAATACAGAGTCGCATTAGGATTAACAAGAAGCCAATCAAGATCCAATACAAAGTGGCATTAGGATTGACAATGTTGGGCAGCTGATTTGAATCGAATTAGGTTTGTCAAAACTAATATATTGTTAGGTTTATAGCATTTGATGATGATGGATATACTTCGAATATTTAGATTTTCAAATGTACAGTAGTTGCTGATGTGTAGCAGTTAAATTTTTGTAGTTGGTTGTTTACTCTCTGGTTATTGTAAAATATTATTGTAAGATAGTAAGTTAAAAATGTATTATAAGAGACTACTAGTACTGCATTGGAGAGTTCAACAAAGTCAGAGACTGAAGACATGTTGAAGTTAATTAAGCCTATTAGAGACTAAGAATTAGTTTATCGGAGACTAAGGATTAGCCTATCGGAGACTAAGCATTATGCTATCAGAGATCATTGTTGAAACTGTAAGAGACTAAAGTAAAGTTACTCCCTGAAGCAGTGAAGAGTTCTAATTCAAATAGAAGTTGGATTCAAAACGGACAAAGAAGGTATGTTGAAGACGAAATTAGTGAAAGGATGAACCAAAAGAGTTTCTATTGTATTAGTATTATTATTCAAATTATAAACCATAGAAATTCTATCTAATGGATTAGAAGTTGTAACTTTGATATAGAATATACAAGAGATTACAGAAAATATAAGTTGTTCTTAAAGAACAGAGTACATAAGTTGTTGTTTACGAACAGAGTATAGAAGTTGTTGTTGACGAACAGAGTACAGAAGCTGTTGCTTACGAATAGATTTCAAAAGTTGTATTGCTTACGAATACAGAAATTAGATGTGATGACCCAGAATTTTGGTTTTCTTAAATAATAGAAATAAAATGTTTATGAGATGATTTTGTATGAGGTATAAGGTATGAATATTTTAAATGCTTGAGTATTATGTCCAAGTTTTTTAAATGTATTTTTTTTAAACTCAAACCCCTTTAATGATTATTTGATTTTTATCATATTTTCTCTTTATATTGTATTCAAGCACTTACCAGAGTAAGTGTATTTCTCACGTGGGAAAGGTTTTCACGCTACAGTACCCGTTTTGAACCAAAGATGGCAGTGAGACAAGAGCATTAATTGCACTATGTCAAGATTGAGAGCACATGACTGTTAAACTAGCTAATCTACTCCAACAGTACATTGGATTTGTGGCGGCCCCAAAAATCCCCCCAAAGCCGGGCCTCGGGCACTGTCAGCAATATGGGTGACAGACCCCCAAGGCCCCCAAGCTGGAACCCCGAGCTCAGCCAAGAAACACAAAACAATAACTCAAAAATGACAGATACATCATAGCCAAGCATTTAATAATCATATGAGATTATATTCTCAAAAATATCATAATAATATTGTAAGGTTCACATCTTCTTACAAAACCTCAAAGCTTGACAATAAACAAGTTGCAGCGGAAACTAACTTTAGATGACCCATCTGGCCTAACAGCCTAAACATTTCTATGAAGGCCTTTCGTTTCACTTTCCCTTTAAAAGCCATCCATAGGAGAGAAATCAAGAAACTCTCACTATGACATTTTCTCTTTTCCTTTATTAGGCGACTCGGCCTTCATGGCAAAACCTATAAAACATTTCATAACATTCCACATGAGCGTTTACGCTCAGTAAGTATATATTCATAAGCAAGAACAGATAATTCAAAAGCTTTAATATTCATTGAGGTTTGGCGGAGCAATGCCAACACCTCCTGATAAATCAATAAACATGTATCATTCAGGGTTCTCGAGTGATATTAAAGGCTGACCCTCTTACAATAAATCAGGATTCGCCCTCTGTTCATCAGATAATGCATCACCTGACCAGACTAATCATTATCTGACTTACTTTAACAATCAAATTTCATCCCAGCTGGCCAGCCTGGTCGTTTGATTCCATCTTTTGACATACGTAGTCACTTGCAGAAACCAATTAATATGCGTGGGTCTGATTACCGATGCCTCGGTCTTTCATTCCCTATCATCATTGGCCAGAATACCAGGCGAAAGCATTCAACAGCCCCTTAACTTCCCATATGGATATATTTTCTTGAAAACATTTTCTCATTTTGAATAGCTTTGGTGTGCTAATAATTAAAAGCAGCGACTGCCAACAATATTAGCGTGCTCAACAAATAAAAGCAGTGACGGCCAATAGCGTAACTATATATCCATACAGGAGTTACTCAGGTGTGCATACAAGTTCATGACTTGCAACACCCTTACATCATTTTCATCATCTTTTGGTGTGCCAGGGACTTTTAAATAACTGGCAAATACCCAATAACACATAGCTCAAAAATCAACATCTTTTCACGTACATCAAATCAATGATAGTACGTTACTTAATCATAAAAGAAATCATCATCTTGCATAGGCATTAACATCATTCATTTACGTAAATCAAAATAATGATTATATGCAATCAGTAAGAAAGAAAGTGGAATGAGTATATACTTGCCTTGGTCCTTAGCTAGATTCACTATACTGGTTGCAAATAGGGTTCTGTAAAACATCATCGTTGGTATAACATGAGAAATCCATACTTTGAAAAGTGACTATGCATAATAGAGGATGGTCATCAGGGCATGAAGTTGCCCATCAAGGAATACATTACCCGTCAGGGGATACTCCTGTTCATTGCCAAACTCATCGGGTGACAACTTGTTCAGCGCCAAACTCCCCAAGTCATCGCTGAACTCATTAGTGGATGATTTGTCCAGCGCCAAACTCCTCGGTGGATAAATGTTCAGCGCGAAACTCACTTGTTCAGCATTGAACTCGTCGGGGACTAAGAACTTTAGTCATCAAAGACTAGCATACTTTGCCCACCAGAGACTAACAACATTTCCTCATCAGAGACTAACCTTAGTCTGTCGGAGACTAACTTTATCTCATTAGAGACTGATGACATCATCTTAAGCCATCTGAGACTAAGGATGACGTCATCGGAGATTAACGTTAACTCACCAGAGACTAATATTAACTCATCAGAGACTAATATTAACTCATCAGAGACTAATATTAACTCATCAGAGACTAATATTAACTCATCAGAGTCTAATATTATCTCATCAGAGACTGATCATAGGACTTGTCTTTGATAAAATGAAGTCTTTCATGATCAAGAACGATATTAAATGAAGAGCAAACTTAATCTAAAATACTATACTCTTAACAAATTTATTCTTTCCTAAAGGCTTAGCATACACAGTGAATACTTTCGGATACTACGTAAAAGAAAACGAAAAGCAGAGGAGAACATAAGATTCTTACCTCTTGGGTTGACGAAAGAAATCAAAGCTTGTTTGAAAGAAATCGTCTGGAAGAAAGAACTTGAAATTATATGGAGATGGTAGGTTTTAAGAAGAACTTTAAGAAAGAAAATCTTTAGAAAAGAAATTGAAATGTTACCTTCGAATGAGGTATTTATAGAAAGCTGAGATTAAGCCTTGAGATAAAAATCATTGGTTAATCAGGACGACTACTCATCATGATTCTTAACAACTGTTACATGTGATAAGCAACTGATGTCCTTCATGCACATAAGCTTTATCTGCTAATGACACACAAGCGGCTTACTAATCTAATTAACATATGAACACATGACGTAATCTTTCTTACGTACGCCATTATAATCAACAATAGACTTACTAGATTAAATACTTATATTCCTTAAAGCAATAACAATTGTGACCAAGCATAAAAACATAATTTGCTTGTCCTTATAACCAATATCCAAACAAAATATAACCCTTTAATGGGTCCAAAAATATTTAAACATTCAAAAACATCATATATTAACTATACATATTAATAAGGAAACAAATATGAGTAAATAAATTATTTATAGATAAACAAATTTTCCAGGTTGTCACATGAACTATCATTCTTTGTTTCCAGAAGATGTATTTTCCCCTTTCCAACATGGGGACTTTACTATTTCCTGCTTTGTTGGCCATTGATGATGATCGTCTAGCAAGTCTAATCTGCTAGTTGGCTCTGATACCAATTGTTAGAATAAAATAGCCTCAAGTGTTTGTAATGGGGAGGGGGTGGGGGGTGGGGGGGGGGGGGGGGGAATACAAACACTCAAAACTTTTTCTTCTT
>CM025787.1:6680539-6717751 GCA_014636745.2 Centella asiatica | reverse complement strand
GGGGGGGGGGGGGGGGGGGGGGGGGGGGGGGGGGGGGGAGGGAATACAAACACTCAAAACTTTTTCTTCTTTTTCAACTTTTTGCACAAAGGGAAACAACTACAATACCTAGAAAAACGTTAACAGATAATTAGATGACCGCACGTATTCAAGTTAAAATAGATCTATTAAAACTTGAGGTTTTTCTGGAAATCTGGTTAATCACAACTGTGATCAATTAGCTACAAATTCTGTAATGAATTACAACTTCTATTTCACACTCACTAGCTTCTAACTTTCTTTGAAATATTTCTCTCAAGATATATTACAAAGCTGCTCTAGTGTTTGTATGCTACTATGTTTGTTGATCTGTTGGATTGATATATTTGTAATGAAAAACTCTTTTTCATATATAGAAGATCAGTAGTTGAAACCACTTGCGTAGACGTGTTGCTCTTTTCAACTTTGTCGCATATATGTCACATCGTTGTCCTTTTGGAAACTATGTGTCAGACTGCTGCTACTTTTGTTGCTTCGTTTTCATCCCCTGATCTGCATACATTTAATGTTCGAGAGTTGTCATTGGACCAACAAACTTCAAGAGATATATTTCCAGTTAATATGTCTTGCTTCTTCAACAAGCTTCATTGATTTGCGTGTAAGACCTGATGATGGATGTATGCAGTCATAACTAATCCACTGATGTCAATGACAAGTCTTCTCAAAGATTGGATCAGTGCTTCAAACTTCACTTAAGTCTACTAAGTGCTTCTAGATCCCCTGATGTTATGACTCATGACATACACTGATGGCTTCCACTGATGCAGTGTTAAGCATTCCCCCTAACGGGTTTCCCTGACGAGTTAGCCTGACACTGTCATACCTTGATATTCTCCCCTGACAGGTTGACATGTCTTGGTCATCCCCTAATGGGTTCCCCCTGATGAGTTGGTCTGCCTTTGTCATCCCCTGATGGGTTCCTCTAACGGATTCCCTTGATGATTTTAATCACTGAAGCTTTGTTGAATTTAGAATATTTGATGTGCAAAATACTTTAACTAACTTTTAGTAACAACAGACATTCTTCTTCACATATCAAGCCCTTTAGAAGTTCCATTTGATGACTTTTCTTGTGAAGTGCAATACATCCCTCGAAAACTAATTTTATCATCAGTGGATGCAAAACTTGTGCATATACTTAGGTTTATTGAATACCATAAGTATTTACAGATGCACAATTTATTCTATAAACATCATCATCATCATTTATGACTAACAAATACCTTGTTCATTCATTTCCAAAAGCATGATTTTAATGCATGCTTTAACACCTGAAGTTAATGCCATTTATTTCAAAAGCTACCTAAAATGAGTGTAAAAATGTTGACAACCTCCTGGTAGACAAACCTTTAATTACCAAACAATTCTTTTTGACAGTAGTTACAACACCATGCTTGAGTATTCTCCAACCCGAGTTTTGAACCCTAAACTGTGTCTAGGAGGGCTTGCAAACCATAGGAAATGTTATGTATCACTGAGAGGATGATGGGAGTTGACCTATGTATGGTTATGGTTGAGAACACCACCCATGGAGGAGTGAGGAAAGCACCACTGTATCTGATACAAGTCCTCACTTAGTCTCCAACGGGTTGGAGTTAGTCTCTGACCCTATAAAATAGTCCCTAGGAGATTCTATGTTAGTCTCTGATGAGATATAATATTAGTCTCTGATGAAGGAAAATTTGCTAGTCTCTGATAAGGAAATCCTTAGTCTCTGATGAAGGAAGTTTAAATTAGTCTCTGATGACGTCATCTTGTTAGAGTTAAATGATGATGATGATGATTATGTAATAAATTGTGCAACTGTAAATACTTGAGGTATTTTACAAATCTTAAGATCAGCACAAGTTTTGCATCCATTGATGATAAACTTATTCATCAGTGGATGGTCAATAACTTCACAAGGCAAGTCAGAAAATGGAACATCCAAAGGACTTGACAAAGTGAAGAAGAATGTCTGATGTTACTTGTTAACAATCAAAGTATTCCGCACATTAGATATTCTAGACAAAGTTACGTTGATTAGGTACCGTCAGGGGAACCCATCAGGGGAAACCGATCAGGGGGAACTCATTAGGGGAACTGATCAGGGGGAACCCATCAGGGGAACCGATCAGGGGGAACCCATCAGGGGAACCAATCAAGGGAAACCTGTCAGGGGATGAGGAAGGCAGACCAACCCATCGGGGAAACACTTCAGGACATGTCAGTGTTAGGCCAACCCATCAGGGTAACTCGTCAGGGGGAATGACCAACATGGCATCAGTGGAAGCCATCAGTGTATGCCATCAGTCATAAGCATCAGGATCAAGAAGCACTGAGTGAAACTCAAATGAAGGTTGAAGCCCTGATCCAGTCAATAAGCATCAGGGGATCCAGAAGCACTGATCAAAGTCCATCAGGGCTGGTAGTTAGTGGATCGTTAGTACTTACACGAAAATCAATGTAACGTGTTACAAAAGCAAGAGATATTAACTAGAAAGATATTTCTTGAAGTTTGTTTTGGTCCAATGAGAACTCTCGTGCATTAAATGCACACAGATCAGGGGAGGAAAAAGTACCAACAAAGCTTGTAGCAGTCTGACACATAGGGCAACGATGTGACATACCTGCAGCTAAGTTGAGAAAAGCAGCACGTCTCAAGCTCGTGATTTCAACCACTGTTCGACATATAAGTAAAGGAGTTCTGATTACAACACAACACACAGATTGAATCTATCCAACAGATCAAACAAGCATAGAAGCACACAACACTAGGAAGCTTTGTAATATATTTCTTGAGAGATATATTTTTTTAGAGAAAAGTTTTCGTAGCTAGTAAATGTGAGAAGCTGTGTATTTATTCACAGAATTTGTAGCTGTAAATCACAGTTGTGATTCTACAGATTTCCAGAAAAACATCAAGTTATAATTCAACTATTTTAACTTGAATCTGTGTGTTCATTTCTTATAGTTTTTCTATTCATTGCAGCTGTTTCCAGTAAACACTTTTAAGTTTAAAAGAACGAAATTTTTAGGTGTTTGTATTCCCCCCCCCCCCCCCTCCCGTTCTACAAACACTTGAGCTTATATTGCACTAATAATTGGTATCAGAGCCTCTTAGCAGATTTCACTTGCTAAAAACGATCATTATCTATGGCCAACAAAGCTGGAAACAGTAAAGTCCCCTGTTGGAAAGGGGCAAATATTTCTTCTGGAGACAAAGAATGATAGTTCATCTAAGAGCTATCGATGATGAATATTTGCAGATTTTAGAAGAAGGACCTCACGTTTCCAAGAAGCTCATTCCTAATGAAGTCGTTAATGGAGTCAGTATTCCTGAAAAGCTTGTCCCAAAGACAACTAACGAAATGACGATAGAGGAAAGAGAAAAGGTGAAAAAGGATCTTAAAGTCACTGGGATCCTATATAATGGTTTAGACGATGATATGCTGAATAGTATCATGAATCTTACAACGTCTAAATCTATATGGGAAACCATACAAATCCTTTGTGATGGTACCGAGGAAGTGAGGGAAAATAAATTGCAGCTGTTGACACAACAGTATGAGTGGTTCATAATGAAAAATGGCGAAACACTCACTGAAATATTCGACAGATTTAACAGGTTGGTAAATGACTTGAGATTATATGGGAAGGCATATGCTAATAAGGATGTGAACAGAAAGTTCATGAAAGCCCTTCCCATATCATGGGATCCTAAGACGACAACCATTAGGGAATCCAAGGACATGAATCTTCTAGACTTGGATAGGCTATATGGTACTCTCAAGACGTATGAACTAGAGGTTCAACAAAGATCTGAAATGTCAGGGGATGCCAGAAAGCTTAAATCTGTAGCCCTGATGGCTGCCACGAAGGACAAACAAGAAGTAAGACCAGGTGTCTTAATGAAGTAGCAACTAGAAGATGCTGACATAGAAGAGGACAAAGAAGCTGACTCCAAGGAGGAAGAATATACTCCGGAAGAGTTAGAGGAGCTGGATGAAACCATGGCCTTTCTTGCAAAAAGGTTTTCCAAGCTGAAATTCCAAAAGCCTGCAGGATCTAAAAGATTTTCAGCAAGGAAACCTAGTAGCACGAATAACTTTATTGACAAATCAAGAATAAAGTGCTACAAATGCAATGAGCTGGGCCACTTTGCAAATGAGTGCCGCAAGGACATAAAAGATGGTGAATCTAGAAACAACGAAGTTGTTGTGGACTACAAAAAGAAATACTTTGACCTTCTCAATCCCAACAAGAAGGGAAAAGCATACATTGCAGAGGGAAAGGACTGGGCTGACTCTGATGAAGAAGAAAATGAAGAGTATGTCAACCTAGCCCTGATGGCCTCATCCACTGACAGTAGCAGCTCGCAGGTAAGCCTCAAAATTTCCTCTAACATGTCTAAAACTGATTGTGTTAAAACTGTTAAGGAAATGGCTTGTGAGATAAAGGATCTCTATGACACCCTGAGGAGTGCTGTAGCTGAAACTGAGAGAGTGCAGAAAATAAATGAACAGTTAACTGCTTAACTGCTAGGAACACTCTTTTAGAATCAGAAAACTCTAGACTTGAGAGTCTTGAAAAAGAACTCTCAAGGACTAAAAATCTTCTTGACTGTGCTATCAAAAGAAAGGAATGGACCTCAAATCTTCTTAGTCAAGAAAGGGAAGTCATTAAGAGATGGTGTGAGTCTAGCAAGAAACTAAAGGATCGATTAAAAAGTCAGAAATCTGATCCAAAATCTGGTTTAGGCTATGAAGAGACTCTTGTGCAGCAACCTCCCATTGAGGTTGAAATGGCAGCTACCTTTGGAAAAAGGCCAATACAACCTATCAAGTTTGTTAAGGCAGACACAAAGCTAGAATCAGGGAATGTTTTCCCAGTGTGTGAAGCTTCCACTAGTGGTGGGAGAGGTAAGAAACCTATTCTTGCCAAAGCACTTAACCCTCCAGTTAGGAAAGAACTAGACTGTGCATCAGTAGATATGCAGTCGTCAGGGGGAAAGAGTGTATCAGGCCATTGTAGCCCGTCAAGGGAAAAAGGCCTGTCAGGGGAAAGCAAAAAGAATAGAAATGGTAAGCTAGGTGTTAATAAAACTAGCAATTACTCTTCCATTCATGAAGCCCCTAGAAAAGTGTGTTGGAATTGTGGTAACTGTAATCATTTATCTTTTCAATTCAAAGAAAAACCACAAATTTTGACTGACACAATTTTATATGCTGATGATTTACCAACAACTAAAGCTTGCTCCTCCAAGGATAAAGGCAAGACTTCTATTGAGAAATCAAAAGTATATGTTGAAGCTCTTAAAAAGGAGAAAGTTTTTAATTTGCCAAAACCAAAAGCCACCAATAAAGATAAAGTTGTTTTACCTATTACTGTGACTAAACCTAGAGGACCCAAAGCCAATTGGGTACTAAAAACAATTTAAATATTTTCTTGTGTATAGGGAAAGGTCAAAAGCAGTCAAATCTGGTTTCTAGATAGTGGCTGCTCAAGACACATGATAGGAAACAAAGCCCTGCTCACAGGATTCCAAGAAAAGGATGGTCCAGTAATTTCATTTGTGATAACAGCAAAGGACTAACTCTTGGTTATGGCAAAGGAGCAAATGGGAATGTCTCATTTGAAAATGTAGCACTAGTTGATGGGCTCAAACACAATTTGCTAAGCATAAGTTAACTATGTGACAAAGGATTCATCACTTCCTTCAAAGGAGATCAGTGCCTAATCTCAAATGAAAGAGATGGGAAGCTGGTTTTGTCAGGGACAAGAAAATGAGATCTCTATGTTGCTGATTTTAATTCAGTAAATGGAGAATCATGTTTCTACAGCAAGGCAACTCCTGATGAAAGCAGGCTATGGCACAAGAAGCTCTCTTACCTGAACTTCAAGACAATTAATGATTTAGTGAAGAGAGAGTTGGTAACTGGGATACCCCAGATGGAGTTTATTCAAGAAGGGTTATACTCAGCTTGCCAACAAGGGAAGCAAAGGAAAACATCCTTTGTCAGCAAGGAAGCCACAATGATTAAAGATCTAATTCAATTGCTACATATGGATCTCTTTGGCCCTGTCAACATTATGTCAGTGTCAAAGAAAAGATTTGCAATGGTCATTGTGGATGACTACACCAGATACACTTGGGTAAAGTTTCAGCATGCTAAATCAGAAGTGTCTCAACAAATCATTGACTATATCAAGAAGGTGGAAACAGAATCAAGGTCAGTGGTTAGAATGTTGAGAACAGACAATGAAACTGAATTCAAGAATGCTGTCGTTGAGGGATTTTGTGTGGAGAAAGGCATAAATCATACATTTTATGCTCCAAGGACTCCTCAACAGAATGGTGTAGTGGAAAGGAAGAATAGAACCCTGATAGAAACTGCTAGAATAATGCTAGTAGAGGCAAAGATTCTCACCTATTTTTGGGCTGAGGCAATTTTCACTGCTTGCTTCACTCAAAATAGATCCTTAATTAACAAGGCTCACAATAAGACACCATATGAGCTAATGATAGGGAAAAAGCCAAGCATCAAGTTCTTGCATGTCTTTGGACGCAAATGCTTTATTCTAAGGAATTTTGGTGAGAACTTAGAAAAATTTGATCCAAAAGCTGATGAAGCAATTTTCATAGGTTATTCCCTGTCATCTAAGGCCTACAGGGTTTACAACAAAAGACTTCAGGTGGTGATGGAGTCCATAAATGTAGCTTTTGATGATCAAGAGAGTTCTGGACTTGAAGACCCTGGTTTTCATGAAGAACTCAGATTTGAAAATGAAGATGAAAATGATTATCAAGAGACTGAAACTGATGAGTGCGGACAAATGGAGAATTTATCCATTCCTGATGTCAATCCAAACAATGTAGAAGCCTCTTCAGCAGATAGAGTCAATTTCCTGGACAACAGATCAGGGGATACTCCATCAGGGGATCATTCATTAGGACATGCACCATCAGGGGATAACTTGAATCTTGAATTATCCACTAATTCAGGGGGAGAGTTTTCAGAAGTTGGGAGCATAGGCTTAGGGGGAGGAGATGATAATCAAGCAAGCTCATCAAGACATATCTCTAATCCTAAATGGGCCAGAAGTCACACAACAGATCTGATTATTAGTGACCCAAGCAAGAGAGTGCAGACCAGGAAAACAACATCTAATGAATGCCTATATGCTTGCTTTCTTTCTCAAATTAAACCAAAGAAGTTTGAAGAAGCTATTCAAGATGCAGACTGGATCTTGGCTATGCAGGAAGAGCTAAATCAATTTGAAAGAAATCAAGTATGGAAGCTTGTACCTAAACCCAAAGATAGAATCATAATAGGTACTAAGTGGGTATTCAGAAATAAGATGGATGAAGCTGGCATTGTTGTCCAACAACCTCCAGGGTTTGAATGCTCAAAGTTTCCAAAGTATGTCTATGAACTGGAAAAGGCACTTTATGGACTGAAGCAAGCACCTAGAGCTTGGTGTGACACACTATCAAAGTTTTTGGTGGAAAACAAATTTACAAGAGGTATCATTGACAAAACCTTGTTCTTCAGACAACACCAAGGTCATCTGATTTTGGTTCAAATTTATGTTGATGATATTATTTTTTGATCCACTGACACAAGATTGTGTGAAAAGTTCTCCAAACTTATGCAAAGCACATATGAAATGAGCTTAATGGGTGAGTTATCTTACTTCTTGGGATTGCAAGTCAAACAAGTCTCTGATGGAATCTACATTCATCAGACACAATATGCCAAAGAACTTCTCAAGAAATTTAATATGGAGGACTCAAAAGTAGCAAAGACACCTATGGCCATTGCAACCAAGATTGACCCTGATAAGAATGGAAAGAAAGTTGATTTGAAGACTTATAGGGGAATGATTGGATCACTACTATATCTAATAACAAGCAGGCTAGACATAATGTTTGCAACGTGTCTTTGTGCAAGATATCAAGCTAACCCAAAGGAATCTCATCTCATTACAGTGAAAAGGATCTTGAGATATATCAAGGGCACTATAGAGTTGGGACTTTAGTATCTAAAGGAGTCTGGATTTGAATTACTAGGATATTCTGATGTTGAATTTGGAGGATGCAGGATTGACAGAAAGAGTACAACGAGAAGTTGTCAATTTTTAGGAGGAAGGCTTGTATCTTGGTTCAACAAAAAGCAGCATTCAATCTCAACATCTACTGCTGAAGCTGAATATATTACAGCTGGAAGTTGTTGTGCACAAATTCTATGGATGAAAAATCAGCTAATGGATTATGGTCTGAACTATACCAAGATTCCAATAAGGTGTGATAACACAAGTGCCATTGCCATTGCTGAAAATCCAATGAAACATTCCAGAACCAAGCATATAGAAATCAGATATCATTTTATCAGGGAACATGTTATGAATGGGAATATTGAACTACAGTTTGTACCTTCAAATCAGCAACTGGCAGACATATTCACCAAAGCTCTTGATGAAGCCACGTTTTCAAATCTTGTGGGAGAGCTAGGAATGGTGAACTATGCGTCAGGGTTAGGGTCAAATTCCTAAGTTCTGGTATTTCTAACTCATTTCATAAGTTCCTGATAAAATCAATTGATATGTGTTTATATATGTTCTTATTGTAAATATGCATATGTATACTTGTATATTCTATATTTTTGTTTGGTGTTTTTCATTTTGATTGATGCATCAGGGTCAAGGCCTACGTTAGGACGCGTCAGGGTCAAGGTGTTTGACTCATGCGTTAGGGTCAGGGTGTCTGACTCATGCATCAGGGTTAGGGTGTCTGACTCATGCGTCAGGGTTAGGGTGTCTGACTCATGCGTCAGGGTTAGGGTGTCTGACTCATGCGTCAGGGTTAGGGTGTCCGACTCATGCGTCAGGGTCAGGGTGTGTAAATACAATAAACATCAGGGCAAGTTTAAATGTTTTTAACTGCATCGGGAATCATGGTCAGTTAAGTGATGACAACTCATCAATAAGGCCTTCTCTCACTGATGACGTGTCATCATAGAAACTGAACTGACTCCCTGATAGCGTGTTTAAAGGAGCGGTTTTCAAACGTCAAAAGGCGGGTATTAATACTCTCTCTCTTTTACTTTTTAAAACTCTTCAAAACATTTAATCTTTTTCTGATATTTGCTCGAGTTTTCTTCTTTTTCTCTCTTGTTTTCACAGAAACCCTAGAACTTCAAATCTTCAAAGCATCCATGGCACGCCAACAGATTCTGAGGAACTTGACAGTCCCACCCACGAACTATGTGGGTTTCTCTGACATTGATGAGGTAAATGAGTGCTTCAAATCGATAATGAGCTATCTACTCAACTCTGAGTATAGTGAAGCAATCTTTATCGATGAAGAAATGTCGGGGGAGGCACTGTCTCAATTATGGACAAGTGCCAAGTTCATGTACTCCACCACAAAGCCAGATGTGGTCAAGGGAATCTCATTCAAAGTTTCTTCTGAGAAAGGGAAAATAACCCCCTCCAGAATTAACTCTGCTTTGGGGCTACCTACTCAAGACCTGGTGGAAGTACCCAGTGATGCAGACCTACTGGATTTCTTGAGGGAACTGGGCTATAACGCTGCTCCCAACGCAGTGTTAAAGTTCAAGGACCTCAAGAGGGTGAACGTGAAGAGGGAAATCTCTTACCTGTTCGATTCAATCACCAAAGTGTTCTCAGGTAAGTGTTCTAACTTCGAAGTAATAACCTCCTTAACCTTGAAAATAACATATGCCATGATTAGAAATGTAAATATAAATGTAGGTAAAATAATTTTTGATGACCTTGTAAATAAATTAGGTAGTTTTAATAATAGGAAAATCGGAAGTTTATTATGCTAGATTTTTGTACATGATTATTAAAGCTCAGATTACTAATTTTTCTTTTGAGAATGATATACTTGTACAGACATACAAGTAAACAAAGAAATTGTTTGCAGAAATAATGAAGAAATCATATACAACTGAACCATTTGCACTTCCGCAGCATATGGTACATGTAGTAAATTCTTCACCTTCATCTACTATGGCAGAGAAAACAACCATCTCTCTCCCTACCCAAGTAGAACAACCAATTTCCTCCCAACCACTCTCAATAGCCCAACCCATAGTCTCCCAAAAGACTATTGGGATTAAAAGAAAACCCAATGAAGTTACCACATCAACTGAGGGGGAGCTAGGAGATAGAGTGATTGGCTACAGGCGTAACAAGAAGAAGGGAGCCACGAGTGTTACCCAATAGCCTGACCAGGCAGTATCCTCTCAAAAGGATACTGCTTTTGATAAGGAATTAAACATATTTCTAACTAGTTCCTCTCAAAAGGAATTAGTTATTGAAAATAGTCCCCAACCAGGGACACAATTGAGTGAGGCACATACACTGACCATAGACACTGATGAACCTACCATCAGGGTCTCTGAGAGCCACTTGCAGATATCTGACACAGTGAGTGCACACACCACTCAAGATGTTGTAGTTCAGAAGCTTCTCAATAAGATCAACATGAGTCATAAGCATTCTTCTACAGCATCTTTTGATGAATCACCTCCTAGTTCAGTGATTCAGCCAACACTCCCATCTACACCACTTCCTTCTTTCTTTGTTCCTCAAATTTCTTCAGATATTATGACACAAATATTGAGTGTCATAAGATCAGATTCTCCACCTTCTCAATTCATGGAAGAGCCAACACTCCCTGACACAGTGATTGACAGTTACCACTCTCAAATGGTTGACTCATTTTTCCTTGAAACAATCACCGATGATTAGACAGGGGACATAAATTCCAATGTATATACCATAGCTATAAGTCTTTATGTTCCCCCAATTGTAAATACTTCTTCTATACAAACATACATTTCTCCAATTATACATACACACATTACTACTACTCCTTCTCCTATCACTACTGTTGAACCAGAATCTGTACATACTTTACTTGAACTGGCCACAGTTGTTGATCTCCAAGCCCATAGGAGCCCTACTAGGACAATTTTGAGTGAGGCTGAGAGAATACTTAGTGCAGAGAGGCAAAGTCAATCCCTTGAGAGGACTTTGGCAAAAGGAGAGGAAGAGAGTACTGCCTTAGTAGGCAAAGAAAAAGGAGAAAATTCGAGTGATGCCTTAGAAGGCAAAGAAAAAGGAGAGAATGAGGGAGATAAGGATGAGATCCTTGTAAATAAAGAACAGAGAGAAAACACAGTTACTGTAAATACCACTTCAAGCTCTGGAAGTGATGAAGATGATGCTCCACAAGATGATTTTTCCCAGTTCATCGGAGTTGATTTGTACTTTCAGCAGAATCAAATGTCAGATACTGTATAGTTATTAAAACAAGAACTAGCAAGGACCACTGATCCAATCTTGATCAAAGTGTTAAAATCACAGATCATGATTGGTCAGTCTGTAGATATTGAGAATAAGAAACTATACACACATTTTACAAAAAAGATCAACAATGTGCAACAAGTTGTGGACTCCCTGGTCACCAGCCAGACCCTGCTCCGGATGAAGAAGCAAGCTGACAATGTAGACAAAAAGCTTGCTGATCTCACTACTCAACTGACCAGCATGGAAACTCTGCAACAATCTATGGCTGACATTCTGAAGCAAGTTCTTCAAGTCACATCCCGACTCTCAACTCCCACTGATGATGCTGTCAAAAAGGGGGAGAAATCTACCAAGCATTCGTCAGGGGATGTTGCTGAGAAATCTACAAGTCAACCATCAGGGGATGTGATTGCTCCTAAACCCAAGGATAAAGGCAAAGGCATCCTGATTGAGGAACCAAAGATGAAATCCAACACTTAATCAGGACCTAAGCTACTTGGAGATGCCATGAAGACAACTCACTTTCCAACACCCGTTGAAGCTATAATTGATGGGAAAGTGGAGCTGGTCTACCCTCAGGACAAAAAATTCGTGGAAGCTGATGCAATCTTCTCCCATTACCACAGCTGGGATTAGTTCTGAATCTAATCTCCAAATCTTCAAAGGCCAACAGAGACTTAAGGGGGATGATTGACAAGCTGAGGAGGCAACGATGAAAGGAGCCTGCCCACAGCCCTAGAAAGACCACTGAAATTATTCTATAAATCCACTGATGGGCAGGAGAAAAGCATAAGGATCAAAGACGTTGATGGCCTCGACCTGGAGGAAGCGATGCATGTTGTAAGCTAAATAGCTTATCACAAAAATGAACATGTCATCCAGTTCAGAATCCTGTTGATTTAAAAGGTGGTGAAGGAGATTGAAGAAACCAAAGCTGATGATGGAACACTGCAGTAAGGGATGTGCCACCAGTAAAGGGATTTAAAGAATATCCAAAAATGATCACAAGCCCCAGGGGTGTTCAATTCAAAAATAAAAAGGGGGAGATCATTACCTTCTACTGGTCACAACTTGCTGCAGCCAATATTCAGGAAATAAAATCTGTTATTGAAGCTTTGGAATCCAGCAACAATGTCAACATTGTCAACTTCAGAAAACTTCTTCAAAGGGAGCTGGAGCAACTGGAAGTAGGAGGAGAAGACAACAGACTCAGGATTCCTGATCAAAATCCAGATCAAAGAAGACAAGGCCTTGGAAGTGACTTTTAACAGAATGAATCAAGTCATCCATTGCCCTTTGTCTCGGCAAAAAGGAAAAGGGATCCTGATGTCTAAATCAACATATTTTTTTATTGTAATAGATATAGGAAAATACTTGTACAGAAATTCTTTTATTAGTTCATTCAAAATTCTTTCATGTATTTAGTATTGGTTTCGACATCATCATTAGTGCATCTAGGGATTTATGGTTATCAAATTGATAAACATAACTAGGGGGAGATTGTTAGAGTTAAATGATGATGATTATGTAATAAATTGTGCAACTGTAAATACTTGAGATATTTTATAAATCTTAAGATCAACACAAGTTTTGCATCCACCGATGATAAACTTATTCATCAGTGGATGGTTAATAACTTCACAAGGCAAGTCAGAAAATGGAACATCCCTTTGACTTGACAAAGTGAAGAAAAATGTCTGATGTTACTTGTTAACAGTCAAAGTATTCCGCATATAAGATATTCTAAACAAAGTTATGTTGATTAAGTACCGTCAGGGGAACCTATCAGGGGGAACCGATCAGGGGGAACCGATCAGGGGGAACCGATCAGGGGGAACTCATCAGGGGAACCGATCAGGGGGAACTCCTCAGAGGAACCGATTAGGGGGAACCCATCAGAGGGAACTCATCAGGGGAACCAATCAAGGGAAACCTGTCAGGGGATGAGGAAGGCAGACCAACTCGTCAGGGAAACACTTGAGGACATGTTAGTGTCAGGCCAACCCATCAGGGTAACCCGTCAGGGGGAATGACCAACATGACATCAGTGGAAGCCATCAGTGTATGCCGTCAGTCATAATCATCAGGATCCAGAAGTACTGAGTGAAACTCAAATGAAGGTTGAAGCCCTGATCCAGTCAATAAGCATCAGGGGATCCAGAAGCACTGATCAAAGTCCATCAGGGCTGGTAGTCAGTGGATCGTTATGACAGCATGCACCCGTCATCAGTACTTACACGGAAATCAACGTAACGTGTTACAGAAGCAAGAGATATCAACTGGAAAGATATTTCTTGAAGTTTGTTTTGGTCCAATGAGAACTCTTGCGCATTAAATGCACACAGATCAGGGGAAGAAAAAGTAGCAACAAAGCTTGCAGCAGTCTGACACATAGGGCAACGATGTGACATACTTGCGGCTAAGTTGAGAAAAGTAGCACGTCTCAAGCACGTGATTTCAACCACTGTTCAACATATAAGCAAAGGAGTTCTCATTACAACACAACACACAAATTGAATCTATCCGATAGATCAAACAAACATAGAAGCACATAACACTAGGAAGCTATGTAATATATTTCTTGAGAGATTTATTTTTTAAGAGAAAAATTTTCGTAGCTAGTGAGTGTGAGAAGCTGTGTATTTATTCACAGAATTTGTAGCTGTAAATCACAGTTGTGATTCTACAGATTTCCAGAAAAACATCAAGTTATAATTCAACTATTTTAACTTGAATCTGTATGTTCATTTCTTATAGTTTTTCTGTTCATTGCAGCTGTTTCCCGTAAACACTTTTTAGTTTAAAAAAAAAAAAAATTTTTGGTGTTTTTTTTCCCCCCCCCCCCCCCCCCCCCACACACAGACACTTGAGCTTATATTGCACTAACACATCCTTAGTCTCCGACAGGCTAAGCTTAGTCCTTGATGATGTCATCTGTAGTGTCCGATGAACAAATTCCTTAGTCCCTGATTGCTAAAGATATTAGTCCTCGAGGAGTTTGGCGTTGAACAAATTATCCACTGATGAAGTTCAGTGATGACTTATGGAGTTTGGCGTTGAACAACTAGCCACCGACGAGTTTGACGAAGAACAATTATTCCCTGATGGGTAAGTCATTCCCTGATGGGAAATTATCCCCTGATGGTCGAGAGACATCCCCTGACGGGTAGTTTACCCACTGATGTCCAGTCATCCCCTAATGACAAAGGATCCCCTGACGTGGAAGATTTTCCCTTGATGCGCAGTCTATCTTCAAAGCTATAAACCATTATTTTCTTAAATTATTTTATGATGTTTTAATTATTTAACCTTAATGATTCTTATGTCAGCTTTGAAACATTAAAAGTTTAAGGACATTACATATGCATTTCTATCATAATTCTTATTAAGGTATTAAATTTATCATGTTATACGCATGTTTTACAGAATCTTTCACTCATGAGTAAATTGAATTGATTTTGTGCAAAGGACTGAGGCAAGTATATACATTCAATTTGATGCTTATTTCAATTTAACGCAGTATCATTTGATTCGATATGTGTGCAAGGCTTGATTCTTATGTTTCAATTGCTTTTATGATGAGAATGCTATGCTTTAATTTTCGCTAGCATGAAATGAATGAAAGTGCATAGATATAGCTAAACTTTGATGTATAAATTATTCTTTAATGCTATATCTGTGCAACAAATGAGAATGATATGTCCCTTAAATGGGTTATGCCACATGGTTGGCTAGAGGAAAGGAAAGGTGTTGATTTGTTCTTCACCTGACCTAGAGGAATCATAAGTGACTACGTACGTTCACATAAGGAGGGATCATGCGGTCACAGTTAGGCTAACTGTATACCGTATGGTTAGCAGATCCAACGGGTTTAGCCCCCAATGGATATTTTGAAAGAGGTTGTACACAGGTGAATACCTGTCTTTCTTCAAGAAGGATTACACGTTTATCATCAGTGATCCTAAAGATTTTTCAAAGATTTCCGAGGCATTAGTATTGTTTCACAGAGCCTCATAAGCAGACTTGCACTTCCATAAATATTCCAGATTGTTTCTTTGTTTTGTTTATATACTTCCTGAGCGTAAAAGGCTCATTCTTGTTGAACTTAATGTCTTGCAGGGCATGGTCCAAAGGCTGAACCCTCTGACAAGGGGAAGACAAAGATGATTGACTATTGAGTTTTATTAGTCTTTTTGAGTGTCCCTAAGGAAGGAAGGAAGGAAGATATTTGAAGTTATAATGATTATGAAGTGTAATTTATACATGGATTAGCTTCCGTTGAAATGTAATATTTGGGTTATAATAACTCTCTACAAATTCCTTTTATTAGTATTTATGCTATGAATGGATGTGAAGTTATCTTTCCTTCTTTTGACGAAGCCCTGGTTTGGTAAGGGATTTTGGGGTCATCACAGTTGGTATCAGAGCCCAGTTACGACCGAAGGTGATTCGTAAGAAACACTACCCGTAAATTGCATCCTGTAGTAGGAAATACTGCAGTATGTCCCAGGATTACTCCAGTAGAGGAATTTAAGGACTTGATACTAGAATTGAGGAACTAGGATAGGTTAATGGGCTAAGGATTAAGGCTTATGTTAGAAACAAAGTTTGTTGAACACCTTAAGGGTAGAAACTGCTAAGGAAGGATAAGACTGAAATGAAGACACCACCTCATAGACATATCGCTGCATGCATTGTTTATTGGGAAGTTCATAATTTATTTTGTGTAGATGGCCAGAGATCGCTCTAGATCCCCTGTGCATTTTTGTAGGGTAGACATCCCAATTTACGACATCTCATCCGAAGAGGAAGAGGAGCCTAGCGTGCAGTCTTCGTTGTTTACCACTGCATCACCAGTATACGAGGGACCCTACCCTGCTATAAAGCCGACACAGGAGGCCGGACCTTCCACTGTTCGTCGCGGGCCGCATATTTGTCACACAGCACGGAAGAGTACAATACGTCATCGTTCCAGCTGTAACTATAGTATGGCGCAAAATGCCCCTACAACAGAACGTGATACTTTGAGAACCGCCCGTCCCCACCACCGGCGGCAGTGCCATCCCATGATGAGATGGTACGAAATTACGATGTAGAAGTCCACCATCACCTGACAGTTCGCACCATGATAGTAAGACGACAGACTGCTACTATTTCTAGGTTTCGCACAATAGCATCAGTATGGCGATCCTCCTTTTGGTTGACTCAGAGCCTGTATCATCGATTGGCGTTAGAGATGCACGCGCAAATGGTCGCAACAACAACAACTAATCCAATAATGACATATTTGGATCAGATGAGCAACCACTGCGCACGCCGCATTGAGGAGACACGTATACAGTCTCAACATTGGGAACGGGAGGCGGATCGTGAAGGATCACTAGACACGGAGGACAATGAGGATTAGTTATAGGAGACTGCTGTGAAAATTTAGGCAGAGGTTATTTTGTGTTTGTTTTGAACTCTGTTTGGGTAGTTGCGACTATCACAGATGCATTCGCCCAATAAATGTATTTTTGGCTTATGTCTGGCTTGCCTTAAGAATGTTAGAGGACGATTTCTATGACATCCTTCTATGTATATGGATGATGATTACTTTGATATATCTAAATGCATATATTTTGCTTAATGCTCTTCACCTTATTCGGTTATAAATTTTTTGAGCCGCATAAAGAATGGAATACTTCGTGAAGGATGTTTAACTCTTTATGTGTATTATATTAGATCATGGCCAGAGGCAGGAGACCAGGAAGACCCGGGAGAAGAAACCTCCATAACGACATATTAAGACTTGAAAATTTGGCACGTTTGGAGGGAGAGAATCAAGCTGATAATGTTGACGAAGTTGTCGTAGAGGACGACAGCTCAGAGGAGGTGGAAAGGATGAACCGCAATCCCCCACATGTTCCACCACAACCCCCTGTCAATGACAATAATTCTGCCAACAACAATGCTGTCGGGAATGCAATTGACAACCCACTAGCTCAATTTATTCAGATGATCCACGAGGCTGCGGCCGCAAACCAACCAGCTCCACTACCACCTCAACCACCAAGACCTGCCGTCCGTGGGTCATGTATCCGAGAATTAATTGGTATTAACCCACTGACCTTTGATGGGAAAGGAGGACCCACTATAGCACAGTATTGGTTGGAGGAAATCGAGAAAGCCTTTGACTTAGTGGACGTGCCAAAAGATTTCAAGACTAAGTACGCGGTTTTCATGCTGAAAAAGGAAGCCAATCACTGGTGGAAAGGTGCCAAGAGGATGGAGTTAACAAAAAGGGAAGCTGCGAGGAATACCAACACTGTGATAACCTGGGAGCAGTTCACCCAGAAGTTTAGGGAAAAGTTCTACCCCCTTAGTATCTCCAATGCAATGGAACTGAGGTTCCTGAATCTAAAACAAGGGTCCATGACAGTGGATGAATATGAGGCAAAGTTTAATGAACTAATGAGGTACGCTCCTCATCAGGTGAGCGATGAAGGAAGGAAGGCCCGAAGATTTGAATAAGGGTTGAACCCTTAGATTCTAAGGCGGGTAACAATTTTCCAACTGGAAACTTTTGACGCAGTTGTGGAGAAAGCAAGAATCGCGGAGTGGAGCAACAAGACGGTACATGATTTCAATCGGGAAAACAAGAAGGGAGATAGGAGGAAGGGAAACGATAGGGGAAACTATCAAAACCTTGGTGATGTAAGTGTAAAGAAGGAAAAAGGAAGCAACAACAATAACAGTCCGATCAGTAGTGGAAAGAGGAAGTGGAAGGAACAATCATCTGATGGCTTTGCAAGGAGGGTCACTGTATGTACAAATTATGGGAAGAACCATGGCTCGACTCCATGCTTGTAGGGGAAGCATGTTTGCTTCAAGTGTCGCCAACCAGGGTACTTCTCCTCAAATTGTCCAACATTGAACCCCACCGCTGCCCCGCCCCAAGGAAGACCACAACCACAACCTCAGCATCATAACAGGCCATTAGCCACAGTAAGGACATGTTATACATGTGGAATGGAAGACCATATCTCTCCAAATCCAGCGAATTTTGCCCATCAGAGACTACGAATGACGTCATCAGGGATAATTTAGACTTCCTTCATCAAAGACTAATAGTTTTAGCCTGTCGGAGACTAACTTGGAATCTCCTAGGGACTATTTTATAGGGTCAGAGACTAACTCCAACCCGTCAGAGACTTGTCTCAGATATAGTGGTGTCTTCGTCACTCCTCCATGGGTTGAAATAGGGTGTTTTCAACTATTGACAAAAAGAATTGTTTGGTAAATAAAGGTTTGCCTACCAGATGGTGGTCAACATTCTTACACTCATCTTAGGTAGCTAAACAAAAAGACATTAACTTCAGGTGTTGAAAGCATGCATTAAATCGTACTTTTGACCAGGTATTAAATGTGGCATACATAACAGAACAAAAGTGTAAGAATCAAAGCAAGACTTTAATGTAATGCTCTTATCTCTTTAGCTGTAAAGAAGAAGTTAAAAGCCTTGGGTTGCTCTTCGAAAAAGGACGGCTGCTTTGAGAGTAAACCTAGATTTGGTGGTATACTATATAGAAGATTTATGAAAGTGGGGCTAGGGTTGTACTCCAAGGATATATGTATATATATATATATATATCACATGCTGAACAATAAGAGCTGTTGAATTGTTTGAGATTTGACTTCAGCCGTTGGTTAGAAAAAGGAAGCAACGAGCTTTAGAAAGAAGTGATTGGTGAGAAAGGATGGATGCAACGGCTGCTAACGTCAGTCGGTCATCTATCATAGCCCACGCTAGTGTACTGTTGGAAGTGATATGCATTAAATGCTTCATGTCTCCTAGCAGTCTTTGGTTTGAAAACGGTTACTGTAGCTTATACTCATTCACACCCGTGTGCTTCTCCCCTCGTGAACAATCATTACACTACCTTTTGATCACTTGAATTCAATAATCATATAGAGATTTGGAGCTCAAAATACATTTAAAACCTTTTGGACATCATATTGCCATGAACCTTCATTAATCAAACCGAATAAAAGAAATTGAACCTCAATGCATAAAATAAATAAATCACAAAATGAATAAATCATATAAAAATATTCATTTAAAATTTTGAATTCTCACAAAATTTTTATGGGATGAATATTTGGATAAAATAAAAAATAAAAAATGCTAAATTACATCTTTTATAGGTTAGAGTACAATAGCCCATACTATTCTCTATTTCTTAAAAGGTAATACTACTAGCTGTGTACATGTGTAGTTCCTAAAACTTAAAAATGGAGGCATCTACTATGCCTCCATAAAGATGAGTTGTTATTTTTGAACACTATAGGCCAAAGCCTACGAAATACACCACATTGAGAAAAGAATCGTATTAAAAACAAACATGTGACATGTTGATAATCCAAATAGTGACCAAATTGAGATGGAGCTACTCTATCTCCAAAATACAACTGAGTCGTAATATAAGCTGCAGCATTCCTTTCCAAATTATTTATCGAAATAGCTGCAATTCATATATATTGCAATTCTGAGGTCCACATCACTAATTAATAGAAATGATGAAGAATTATAATTGCTATCTCAATAAATAATAGATCAAGATTTTAGAGAATATGAACTTTATTTTATTTAATTACTCAATTTTAAAAATTATTACTTGATTTTGAAATTTAATTATATATATGTATATATATACATATATATATACATATATATATATATGTATATATATATGTTCCAACAAAACTCAAGTGTTGCCATCTGCATCAACAATAGCAAACTCTTGGTGGTCAATCCAGTGTATTTCAGCCCTCCCCTTAATCACTCCCCAAAATTTTTCATACCGTAGAGAGCAATTACCTTATACCCACAAAAATTATTGAAGCTTCAATAAAATTCAGTAGAGAATTAATCAGAACAAAGAAAGAGTTTATAAGTCACGGATTTATATACACAGCAAAATCAGTGTATTGATGCTACCATTTTTAGCCCATGGCCACATCTAAATTCTTTGAACTAGCCAAACAACTCTCCAAAAGATAAACTTACAGATCTTGCTCTGTTCAACTCCCATCAACCTCAAATTTAACAATATAGATTCTTTGATTTTAATAACCGAAAAAATATTAAATCTAAGTAATTAAAATGCATCTAATCTTTTTATAATACCAAATATCTTATCCAAAATATCCTAAATAGGTGCCAAAATTAACTCTTTGATTGTTCTAACTCAGTTTAACATTGAATAAAACATCATGTACAAGTTACACAAAATGTAGATTTTATCCTTAAAAATTTTTCAATTGTATTTTAAGTTGGTTCAACATCACTTATTATTTTTTCAATTAAAATTTATACAATTCTTATGCAATAAAACTATTTCATTTAGAGTTGTAAATTTTTTTAACTTTTTATTGAAATAAAATCTTATTAAAATGTGTACTAAAGAAAATTCATTAAACATACATATAAACACTTACAAAAAAAATAAAAATAAATAAATAACTAAATTGTTACCGATTATAACTATTATTTATATTAAATTTTATAGAACATTAATTTATATTATACTTTTATAAATATTTAGGTTTATTATAACTTATCTTTAAATTTATGGTCAAATTAAATTACGAATTTATGACACAATAATTATTAATATTAATTGGGAGTTTATTAAGCATAAAATTATTTAATATATACCACAAAAGTTATTAAAATATTATAATAAATATCTTTTCTCTGATATTCGAAAATGATATCTATATTCGTATTTCATGTTATCCGGCGGATATTATGTGTATTCTTATATGTACTAAAGAGATATGAATACGGATATAGGTTTATTAGTATTTGTATTCGACTGTTTACACGATTACATCCATATGTTCCGTAAATCTTAAGATTTCATTTGTGAAAATATTAAAAAGGAAACGGAAAATAAGTAATTGTTTTCATCATCAATCACGTATTTACATTTATTATGGAACTCCCCTATATGAAATTAAATTATGTGATTGCCGATAAAATTCACCGCTTACATTCCGCGGTTCCAATATCAAAATATAAATACTGTATTTAAGAGTTTTGTTAGAATATTTTATGATATTTTTCATCAAAATTTCTAAAAGTAAAAACGTGCACTCCAAGTTTTGTTTCTTTTTTTAAAATTTCAGAAATTTATTTTGTATAAACCAAAATGTATGATGGATTTTAGAGAGATTAAATATCATTTAGAACATTAGAATCTTGCCGAAACTTTATTTAAACTTTAATGCACTTCTAAAGCCGGCCATCTATGTTCACATTTTTAACCTCTTCCTATATTTTTCCGTTCACAACATACGAAATTGACATATATTATGCCAAAAATATGTTTATTTAATTTCCATTTAACAATACAAGTTGACTTCTACATCAAGAAAAACAGAAATGCTGCCATTGGCATCAACTATAGCAAAATCTTGGTGGTCAATCCCATGCATTTCAGCCTCCCCTTGATCACTTCCAAAATCTTTTCATACCATAGAGAGCCAATACCTTATACCCACAAAAATCATTGACCTTCTATAAAATTAAGTAGAGAATTAATCACGACCAAATAAACAGTTATCAGACATGGATAGTAGTCTACACAGCAAAATCAGTGTATTGATGCTGCCATTTTTAGCCCATGGCCACATATCTCCATTCTTTGAACTAGCCAAACAACTATCAAATAGAAACTTCGTCATATTCCTCTGTTCAACTCCCATCAACCTTAAATCTATCAAAAACAGATTATCTGATGATGACCCATCATCATCTTCTATACAACTAGTTGAGCTTCATCTTCTATCATCCCCAGATTTTCCTCCTCATTACCACACCACCAATGGCCTCCCACCTCATCTCTTCCCCACATTAAGAAATGCCTTCGAAACCGCGGGCCCCGCCTTCTCCGAAATCATCAAGAACATAGCGCCTGATTTGGTTATCTATGATTTTCAACCATCATGGCCTGCAGATATCGCTTTGTCTCACAATATTCCGGCTGTTTATTTCTTGACAACAGCGGCAGCCCCCTCCTCTTTAGGTCTTCATTTTTACAAACAGCCTGGCGACAATTTCCCATTTGCAGAAATGAGTTTTCCCAGAAGTAATAATCCTGCAAGGGCGCGCTCGGAAGATGAAGTGAAGATCCTTCATACTTTTGTTGCCTGTTTTCTGAGATCAACACAAATTGTCTTGATCAAAAGTTTTCGAGAGATCGAAGGGAGATACATGGATTATCTTTCATTATTAGCTGAGAAAACTGTAGTCCCTGTCGGACCACTTGTTCATGAGCCCGTTCGGGAACAAGATGATCCGACAGCGGACAGTATCATGAGTTGGCTAGACAAAAAGGATGATTCATCAGTGGTGTTTGTATGTTTTGGGAGTGAGAATTATTTGTCAGAAGAGGAAATGGAAGAGCTAGCCAATGGGCTGGAGTGTAGCAAGGTCAATTTCATATGGGCTGTGAGATTTCCAGAAGGAGAAATTAAAAGGGGTTTATGTTTATGTGAGGGGTTTATAGAAAGAGTTGGGGAGAGAGGATTGGTGGTGGAGGGGTGGGCTCCACAGGCGAAGATTTTGGGACATCCTAGTACTGGTGGATTTTTGAGTCATTGTGGATGGAGTTCGGTGACAGAGAGTATGATGTTTGGGGTGCCAATCATTGGGATGCCACTGAAAGTTGATCAGCCTGTTAATGTGAAGCTTGTGGTGGAGGTTGGCGTGGGAATGGAGGTGAAGAGAGAGAAAGATGGGAAGTTTAAGAGAGAAGAGATTGCAGAGATTTTGAGGAAAGTAATTGTGGAGGAAAGTGGGGAGGATGTGAGGAGAAAGGCAAAGGAATCGAGTAGGAGAATGAGAGAAAAGGGAGATGAAGATATTGATAAGGCTGTGGAGCAGCTAGTGCAAATATGTAGGGGAAAGAAAGAAGCATGATCACGTACACAAGTAATCGTTTTCCGTACTTTTTTTGTTTTCTTAACTAGTACTCCGTACTTAATTGTTTTCTTTTGTTGCATATGAGAATAAATTTCTAGCAATTGTATCGCCATTTGAGATTATCATCATCAATAATTTATCTATGAATTCCTTTTGGTATTTGTGATTTGTTGGAGAATTAAAGAGATGTAGGCATTTGATTTAGGGGAGAATTAAGAGTGGAGAGAGGAATCTGCATTATATAAACAGGAAAGCGATGAAAGATTTAGAGGCAATTCGATTGTGACGACCCCAAAATTCCTTATCGGACCAGGGCTTTATCACAAGAATGAAAGATAACTTCACATCCATTCATAGCATAAATATTGAAAAAAGTAAATAGTAGAGAGTTATTACAACCCAAAATATTACATTCTGAGTGGAATTTATTCTATCTCTATATTATAATACATAGCATCACAACTTCAAAATATCTTCCTTCCTTTCTTCCTTAGCGACCACTCAAAGGGTAAAAAAAAAACTCAGCAGCCAATCATATTTGTCTTCTCCTTGTCAGAGAGTTCGGCCTTTGTACCATGCCCTGCAAGACATTAAGTTTAACAAGAATGAGCGATTTATACTCAACAAGTATATAATCAAATCAGAGAAGCAAATTTAGAACCTTGATGGAAGTTTAATTCTGTTTATGAGGCTCAGTCAAACAATACTAATGCCTCAGAAATCTTTGAAGAACCTTGAGGATCATTGATGATAAACAACGTGTGATCTTCCTTAAAGAAAGACAGGTATCCACCTATATATATCTTTCTAGAAAAAAAAAAATCCATCGGGAGCTAAACCCGTCGGATCTGCTAACCATACGATATACAGCTGGCTTAACTGTGACCGCATGATCCCTCTTTGTGTGAACGTACGTAATCATTTATAATTCCTCTAGGTTAGGTGCATAACACATCAACACCTTTCCTTTCCTCTTGCCAACCATGTGGCATAACCCATTTAAGAGACATATCATTCTCATTTGGGTGTACAGATATAACATTCAAGAATAACTGATACATCAAAGTTTAGTTATATCCATGTACTTCATTTCATATCATGCTAGCGGAAATTTAAAGCATAGCATTCTCATTCATAAAAGAAATTGAAATATATGAATCCAAGCCTTGTGCGCATATCGAATAAAAAGATAATGCGTTAAACTGAATTAAGCATCAGATTGAATGTATATACTTGCCTCGGTCCTTTGCAACAAAATGAAATTCAATTTACTCGTGAGTGAAAGACTTTGTAAAATATGCATATCACAAGATAAATTTAATACCTTGGTTAAAATATGAGAGAAAATGCATATGTGATATCCTTAAACTTTTAATGTCTCAAATCAGACATAAGAACCGTTGAGGTTAAATAAATAATTAAAATAATTTAAGAAAATAATGTTTTATAGTTTTGAAGACAAACTGTGCATCAAGGGATAATCTTCCACGTCAGGGGATCATTAGTCATCAGGGGATGACTGGTCATCAGTGGGTAAACTACCCGTCAGGGGATGTCTCGCCCGTGAAGGAATGGTCTTCGGTCATCAGGGGATGATCTCTCGGCCATCAGGGGATAGCCTTCGACCATCAGGGTATCATTCACTCGTTAGGGGATAGTCATCAGGGGATGACTTACTCATCAGGGGATAATTTGTTCACCGCCAAACTCGTCGGGTGATAACTTTGACTATCGCCAAACTGTCTTGGTTGTTAGGGGATGATTTGTTCATCGCCAACTCGATAAGTCATCATTGAACTTCAACAATGGATAATTTGTTCAACGCCAAACTCCTCGGAGAAAAGTTGTTCAACGTCGAACTCCTCGGGGACTAAGAAAATTTACTTATCAGAGACTAAAGAAATTTCCTTCATCAAAGACTAAGAAATTTCCTTCATCGGAGACTAAGAAATTTCCTTCATCGGAGACTAAGAAATTTTCCTTCATCGGAGACTAAGAAATTCCTTCATCGGAGACTAAGAAATTCCTTTATCGGAGGCTAACAACACTCTTCCTTCCTTGGAGACTAACATATATCTCATCAGAGACTAACATATACACTATCGGAGACTAGCTTGGAATCTCCCAGGGACTATTTTATAGGGTCAGAGACTAACTTCAACCCATCAGAGACTAAGTTAGGACTTGTCTCAGATACAATGGTGTCTTCCTCACTCCTTCATGGGTGGTGTTCTCAACTATAAACATACTTAGGTCAACTCTCATCATCCTTTTAGTAATACATAACATCTCTTGGGGTCTACTAGCTTTTATAGGCATTGTTTAGGCTTCAAAACTCAAGTTGACAAAGGCTCAAACATGGTGTTTCAACTACTAATAAAAAAAATGTTTGGTAGTTAAAGGTTTCTCTACCAGGTGGTTGTCAACATCCTTACACTCATATTGGATAGTTTTTTGAAATAAATGACATTAACTCCAAGTGTTAAAAGCATGCATTAAATAGCACTTTTGGAAATGAATGAACAAAATATTAAACGTGGCATGCATAACAAAAATGCAAAAAATAGAGCAGGACTTTAATGTAATGCTCTTACCTCCTTGGCTACAAAGAAGAAGTTAAAAGCTTGAGTTGTTCTTCCAAAAAGGACAGTTACTTTAAGAGTAAACCTGGATTTGGTGGTATACTGTATAGAAATTTATGAGAGTGGGGCTAGGGTTGTACCAACATGATATATATATATATATATCTCACTTGTTGAACAACAAGAGCCGTTGGATTACTTGGAATTAGATTTCAGCCGTTTGTTGTGAAAGGAAATAATAAGTTTTAGAAAGAAGTGATTGGTGAGAAAAGGTGGATGCAACGACTGCTTAATCATCAATTGGTCATCTATCATAGGCCACTCTAGTGTACTGTTGGAGATGATGTTCATTAATTACCTCTTGTTTCACTGTAGTCTCTGGTTCAAAATGAATAAAGTGACTTCTCCCTAGATACACATCTATCTATTATTATCTATTATTCAATTTAATTGGGAACTCTATCCTGATTCTGAACAGAGTCGGTATCAACACCTAATGTCAAAAATCCCTCTCTTTCGAGATCAGTCCCGTCCGGTTCCATGTTGGAGAGAATTTAGCCGCATCTGTCTCTTTCTATACTATATTTACTTTCTCATAAGAGAGGAAACAAAGGATAGTATCCCTCCGTGCCATATTAACTAATCCACCACGAGGACTCACTGGAAGGGTCGGATGGCTCGATTTCCAAATCCAAAATGTACTAACATTGGTAAACACCCCAAAGTAATTTGATTATAATTCAATTTGTGATGATCATAGGTAGAAAGTTCATATTCTTCAGTCATTGATAAACAATTAGTTGGACAGTCCTTTGCTAATCGGGGCTAAAACTCCGTAAATAAAAAATGCCAAAATAGGAATAAGACTTGATATTATTAGAAAAACCCAAAAAATATCATATTCGTAAAGCAAAAACCCGTTCACACTAGTGTGCTTCTCCCCACATGAAAAAATCATTACACTTCCTTTTGATAAACTTGATTACAATAATCATATAAAGATTTGAGCTCAAGATACATTTAAAAACTTTTTGATATCACATTGCCATTGCACTTTCATTTTTCATACCAAATAAAAGAAATTGAACCTCCATGCATAAAATAAATAAATTACAAAATGAATTAATCGTATAACAAAACTCATTTAGAATTTTGGGTTCCCACATTGATCATTGGGTTTCATTTAGAGGATGCAGTTATTCCTAAAACTGTACCATTGCGACAGATTTTTGGAGCATGTTTGGTTTTGGTTCGATCTACAGGGGTGGAACTGTCGCCCTTCCCGATTTTCAAAAATTCTGTTATTACCCTTAAAATTTTATGAAAATTTTCATATGTATCCTACATTATATTTTATATTTCACCTCCTCCAATAATATTTTCTCTCTCACCCCTTTGATTTGTCATTCTCGTTCCGCTCCTATCACTCTGCATCTTTTGTTGGTATTGCAATAACACAATTTTTCAGCATGAAAATGAATGTAGATATTCCAAATATATATGGTGACAGAGACTTTAAAGAAGATTGAGCAACATGCATATATTAGTTTATGCTTATTTAGCAACATAACAAACAATTGGCTGGGATTGGGGAGGCTTAATGAAGAGTTTGGGAAAGTGTTTGATCTGTAGTATGTGCAGAGTTGTGGTCTGGGGTGTGTTTTAATTTTGGGTTATCCCTAGGTTCACAAAAACGATATTATATCGAATGTCATAAAAGAGAATTGATCATGTACTAAACATCACAAATGACCCAAGCTCTAATACAAAAGTAGAGCACTAATTGTGGCAGCCCCAAATATCTCACACTGAACTTTGGGTACCGTCAATAATTTGACAACAACAAAATAACATTATCCAAGCATAACTAACATTATATAAGAGAAATTTAGTCTTTATTACATTATCCAAAATAAATTTTAATAGCGAAAATTTATGATAGGCTCATACAAGCCTTACAATCTAAACATTTCTATAATAACTTCACGCTTCACTTCCTCTAAATGTCATCCATAAGAGAGTGATTAAGAAATGTTCATCGTGTCATTTTTGTTGTGCCCTTATCAGATGGCTTTGCCTTTTCGCCATAACCTATAAAACATTTAATAATAATCACATGAGCGATTTACACTTACAAATATATAGTCATGCATTAGATGAACCTTGAAAAAGAGATCATTTATAGGGCTTAAGTGTTTCTGAGTGTTTGGTAGAACAAGGCTAACACCTTTTGATAAATTGGAAAAATATAGCTTCTAGGGTCCCCAAGTGATGACGAGGTATTTGACCTTTTACTTGAAAGAATACTGAATAATTCACATGCGCCTTGTAACCACATCCATTTGGTGCCCGTGCCCATAGAACTTCATATCAAATAGTATCTCAGCTAGTCAGTCTAACCACCGTCTGACCTCATCGTAATGACATACGTAGTCCCTGTAGAAATCTTTTATTTGTGAGGGTACAGTTACCGATGTGTCGGTTTTCGTCCCCTATAAAATCCGAGGATCGAGATGCCAGGCATATGCATCTCACTAGCCTTTAATTACCCATAAAAATATATTAAGGGAGTGAAAAAATAGTTTTTGTACTTCCGTATAATATTTACTTTGGCGTGTTAGAGAATTTGAATAGCTAACAGCTACCCAAAGAATACTTGTTTCTAGTACAATATTTTTCACGTACATCGAATCAATGGATCATACGTTACTTATCTATGAAAACATCGAACTTGAATAGGATATAACATAACATTGAATACTTACGTATATAGAATGAATGATAATACATATTAAATAAAAAAGATAGAGTGAGTATATACTTGCCTTTGTCCTCAGTAAAACTTAAATTAAATCACTTGCGGGTGAAAGAACTCTATAAAACATGTACATCATTTTGTTGAGTAGTTATTAGTTGTTGGTTGCATTGGCCAGTAATATGTTTTAGAGTGCAGTGATTGACTGGATTGGCTAGTGTGAAGGCTACTGAAAATATCAGCCAATCCTCTGTAATAACCGACATTCTATTGGACAATAATCATTCTCTTGTTGAAGCCTTATGCATCAAGCTTTCCTTAAAGAAATATTTTACAAGCATAGTTAGATTACTAACCATGGTTAGAGTATACCACTTGAGTTTGATTAATTAGCTGATGGATCACATGCAGCTCAATCCCTGATATATTATGGTTATATTACTTGTACACAATAGACTTTGGTCAACAATGTACACTACAGCTTTCCCTTGAAGTGAGTTTTCCTCAAGTAATATATATAACTATTTATTAATATATATAATTATTTCTTGTAAGTGTTTGGTTAAAATAATCATGTAAGATTGGAGTTTAGAATATATTTATATTTTTTTAGTGGATCATGTAGAGTCGTTAATTTTTTATTTCTATTTTTTTTTGGATATCACATAGACGTGGTAAATTTCATACATGATATGAATTAATTATTCATACATAATATGAAAAAATCATTCTTACATTTATTCCTATCTTATTTTTGGGTTCTCACACTAACTGACCAACTTTATTTACAAACATATTGCACCAATGCCACATAATTAAGTGTACTATATTAGTAACATTCCTAGGCTACAAATAAGAAACACTCAAAATGATATCCCCAATTCAAATTTTTAAACGAAAAAAAATAATAATTCGGATAATATAAAGAATTAATTATAATAAAAAAGGATACAATAGTATATAATGTTTTTCTTGAAACAATACACCCTTGATATCATGTGAATTCGGGATACCAAGTCTGTTGCCTCTAGGAGGATATATATATATATATATATATATATATATATACACACACACACACACACACACACACACCCTTGTGATGAGGATATCCAAGTCTTACTTGGACCAGCCCAATAAGGTTCCAAGTAGCCCAATCTTCGTTCATCGTTTTGCTCATGTATAATATTAATTAATAACTTATAATAATATTTATCAATTATTATTATTTATATAATTAGAACATATATTCTAATAATTTTCTCCTATATTCTAAATATAAAATAATAATAATAACAAACCATACATGAACACACAATACTAAAATATCGTGAAACTAAATAAAACCAAATAAAATCATCCACAAATGTATGAGTCAAACCAAACCCAAATATTTTGGTTTTGAATCAAGAACACATCCAACAAAAAAATAACTTCACACGTAGGAGAATAATATTTGAATAAAATAAAACAAATAAATAAAATGGCTCGGAGATTCAATAAATCACAAGATTTTACTCATTTAGTAGATCATTATTCTTCATAGAGAAATTCATTTTGATCTTCTCCAGTTCTAACATTTTTTGTATATTGACAATTTAACAAAAGAATATCATATAAGCAATCTCACAATGAATTCTAAGTTGTATTGTCAATTTATAATTAAGTATCAAATTCAACTATATCAGACTTAGTACAAATCAAAATTATGATGCACAAGTATCTAGCTAACCAAGTGAGACATAGTACTAAACAAAATATATAGTTTACTATTCAAAGTATCTAGTTCAACTAAATTGAACTTAATACAAGATAGAGAATTACACTAAGGCATCGCTAACCAGTTTCTGAAAAAAACTAGTCCCATTATGCTTTTTGGCACAAATGCTAAGAACCACACGTCTCAATATGGAATATCAATACAACTTTATGTTGTATTATCAAATTTTAATTTAGAATAACAGACCAGCTCATGAGAGGCATACCATCAAATCTTAATTTGGAATGATATAAAAAAAACTACAACATCATGGGACATATCAATCATCAATACTCGAATGATAAAAGAATAAAACCATTCAACTAGGTCTATCTCGCTTAGAGGACTCTATAACCATAGTTTTTAACCTCATCTCACATATTATTTTATGAACATGGTCTCATGGTATATCATGGTAGTGTAAGAACATTCACAAACCAAACATCAAGTTGTAACACGCTTCTTATGGAATTAAAAAGCTGGTGTTCATCACAATTTTTTGAATAGTCTGATTATCACAATAAGTCAACAAAGAATTGACTTTCAATATTTGTTAGAACTAAATAAGCTAAAGTATTTGGTGGTGGTGGGGGCGGGCGGCGGGGGGGGGGTTGAATACAAACACTACAAACTTTTTGCTCTTTTAAAACTTACGTTGCACAGGCTAGAATAGCTACCACAACCAGAAAAAATTTAACGAAATTAAGATGAATACACAGGCATTCAAGTTTAAAAAGTTGTATTATAACTTAATGTTTTTTTTTCCTGGAAATATGTTTAATAACAATCGTGATTACTAGCTACAAATCTGTTATAAATTACAACTTCAATTTTCTCACTCACTAGCTATGTTTTTCTTTGAATATAGCTCTCAAGATTTTTACAAAGCCTTCTTTCTAGTGTTTGAGTGTTGTTGCTTACTTGATTTTTCGTGTAACAACTCTTTCTATGTATATAGCAGATCAGTTAGTGAACCCACGTGTTAGACATGCTGTTTTTTCAACATAGCCGTAGTATGTCACATCAAGGTCCTTTCGGAGTGGTGTGTCAAACTGCTATTGGCTTTAGTTGCTTCTTTTTCATCCCCTGATTTGCAACTATTTAATGCTCGAGAGTTGTTATTGGATAACCAAACTTCAAGCAATATCTTCCCAGTTATACCCCTTGCTTTCATGCCAATTATCAATGATTTGCTTGAAAGTCCTAATGACGAGTGGTGTTTTCCCAGTGAGATAGCCGAGAACTTGTAGAAGGGGGGGTGGGGGTGGGGGGTTGAATACAAGTTCTTTGAATTCTTTTCGATTACTTGTTCTTCAAGAAATTAATAATTACTTGCCGAAATAAAGAACAAGAACACGAATCAATTTATAAACAATTGCTTGTATTGATTTTAACAATTGAATACAAATTCTAACAATCACAATAATATGATCGTCAGCTTCTTTTCTATTATGTATAGGAAAAGATACAAACTATGAAAAACCTATACAGCTTTAAATTACAAATCCTATAAAACTAATTACAGCTTCTCTAAAAACTGAATTACTCAGTTTTCCTTTTCTAAATCAATATTGATTCAGCTTCCTTATTCGAATCAAATACAATCTTTCCTTTTTGATTAGGAAGAGATTTCTAGCTTGTTTCCTTACCAGCTACGTCTTGAATAATATCTTGATTTACGTGGAAGACCATCCATATTCAATTCGAACTCTGTATCTCTCAGAAATTAAATCACGATTAGTCCCTGATGCTTCATCTTTAGTCTCTGGTGACTTCATCACTAGTCTCTGGTGTTTTTAGTCCCTGATGACGTCAGATTGTGTAGTCTCCGATAGAGTTATTTAGTCTCTGATGCTTTAAGGCTTAGTCTCCGATGATGTCAGCTTAGTCTTTGATGCTTTTAACTTTAGTCTCCGATGACGTAAACTTTAGTCTCCGACCCCTTTCGACTTAGTCTCTGATGATGAAAGTCTTAGTCTCCGACAGGCAAAACTAGTCTCTGATAGATAAAAAATCCTTAGTGTGAAGACCCAGATTTGTAAATAAATTTCGTTATGAAATTTAATTATTTTAGCTTATTATTTTTTTCATGAAAATTATTTTCTTATAAGTTGTGAATATTGAAATTATTTTCTTATTATGAAAAATTTATCTGCATGAGATGTCCAAAAGATTTATTTTCTAAATGATTTTGTAAAGCTTATGAGGATTATAAGTTGTTCTACCTTTAAAAGAGTGTTTTGGCATGAATGCTTCGGGTAGCTACAGTACCCGTTTCTTTTAAATACTGCACTGCTGAGGGGGGGGAACAGCAGCATTAAATGCTCATCATCCCTATCATACCTTAGAGTCAGCTATGAAAGATGACCGATGGACAGCAGCCGTTCTTTCCTTCTTCAGTCATTTCCTTTCTTTTCATAACCAACAGCTGAGATCAAGTTGATCCTACGGTTCTTGTTGTTCAACCAAGTGATATATATACACATCACGCTGTTGTAACCATTGATTCTACCTTTCCAAACTTCCATCAAACTTAAATATAATTTTCGAGACAGCAGTTCCTCTTGAAGGATAAACCGAAGCATTTATTTTCTTCCTACAGTAAGGGGGTAAGAGCATCTTATTTAAGTCTTGCTAAATTTCTTGCGTTTCTGCTCTACCTACCACCTTTAATACCATGTTCATTTATTCTCGAAAGTATGACTTAATGCATATTCTAACGATCGGAGTTAATGTCATTTATTTCAAGTTGTCTAAGATGGCATGCAGACCATAGGAAATGTTATGTATCACTGAGAGAATGATGAGTTTTGACCTAAGTGTGGATATGGTTGAGGGCACCACACATGGAGGAATAAGGAAGACGACCCTGTATCTGAGGCAGACTTTAACTTAGTCTCTGACGAGTATGGGTTAATCCCTGATGAGTTAATCCCCGATTAATCCCCGATGGGTTAATCCCTGATGGTTAATCCCTGATGGGTTAATCCCTGATGAGTTAATCCCCGATGGGTTGATAATCCCCGATGGGTTGATAATCCCCGATGGGTTGATAATCCCCGATGGGTTGATAATCCCCGAAGGACTGATAATCCCCGATGGGTTACTAGTCTCCAGTGAGTTAAAGCATAGTACTTCCCTGATGCGCAGTTTGTTTTAAAAACTATAAAATGCTATTTTCTTAAATTATTTTAAGATGTTTGAATTGATTTCTTAACCTCAATAGTTTTATATCAGATGAGACGATAAAAGTTAAGGACATCACATGTGCATTTTTCCTCACATTTTAACCCAGATATTAAATTCATCTTGTGATATGTATATTCTTACAGAATTTTCCACTCACGAGTAAATTAAATTTTGGCCGTGAGCAAAGGACTGAGGCAAGTATATTTACAATCTCATGCTTATTTCAGTTTAACGCATTATCATTTGTTTCGATATGCGTAGAAGGTTGGATTTATACTTTCATTGTTCTGATGCATGAGCATGCTATGCTTTTGATTCTGCTAGCATGATATGAATGATGATGCATGGATATAAATGAGCTTTGAATTTCAGCTATGTTTTCAATCTTATATCTGTGCAATGAGAATGTGAATGATGCCCCTTATGGGGGTTATGCCACATGGTTGGCAAGAGGAAAGGAAAGGTGCTGATGTGTTCTTCACCTGACCAAGAGGAAATGTTATTTGACTACGTAGTCACTCAGAGGGATCATGCGGTCCAGCCTGGCCAGCTGTGTACTGTATGGTTAGCAGATCCACGGGTGTAGCCCCCGTTGGATATTTGAGAATGTTATGATCAGGTGTATACCTGACTTTCTTCAAGGGGGGATCACAAGTTGTATATCATCAGTGAATCCTCAAAGATTTTGAAGGTTTCCAAGGACTTGGTATTGCTTCACCAAGCCTCACAAACAGAATTTGAATTTCTCTCCTTTGATTCCAGATGAAATTCGTTGAATTATTCATATTTGCCTCTACGTGTATATACTTGCTGGGCGTAAAACGCTCACCCATGTTGAATGTTAATGATTTGCAGGACAGAAAGCTAAAGCTGAACCCTCTGACAAGGGGAAAGCAAAGATGATAAGCTGCTAAGTGTTTATCTTTTGATAGAACTGATGAAGGAAAGAAAGGAATGAATAAAGGAAAGAAGGAAGACGTTTGAAGAGTCGATGAGATTTATTTTGTTGTTAGGAAATGATGTAATAGCTTCCGCTGTAATTACTTAATTCTTGGGTTGTAATAACTCTTAAATGTTGTTTTTATTCAGTATTTATTTGGGAATGGATGAATGGTTATCTTTACCTTCTTATGATGATGCCCTAGTCCGGTATGGGATTATGGGGTCGTCACAGTTGGTATCAGAGCCATTTACGGCCAGAAGTGTTTCATAGGGAACACTGCCCGTAAACTGCATCCAGTAATAAGGAATACTGAGGCAGTCCCAAGAATTTCCTCAAAAAAAAAAAAAAAAAAAAAAAGGAAGGGGGGAGGAATTTGGGAGGTTGACGATAGAATGAAAGTACAAAGGCTTGTAAAGGAGTTCAAGTTTGAGGATATTTATTTTAGAATGGAGTGATTTAAAATCCTTAAGGATAGGATTGCTTAGTAATGAATTGGGCAAGTGAAGGCACTATTCTTTTGATTTATAGATCTGTTTGTCTTATTGGGAAATTGAAATTGCTAACGTGGATTGTTTCGTGTAGATGGCTAGAGATCGCTCTAGATCCCCCGCACCCGTCCGTAGACTGAATAGCCCAGTTTTTGATGTATCATCTAATGAGGAAGAGGAGCCTAGTGTAGAGTCTCCGCTGTTCATTCCTGCACCACCAAGCAGGCACCAGTCACCTCCAACGCAAGAGGGGCCTCGTCTTGCCCCAACACCGGTTCATGAAGTCGAACCTTCCACCATTCGTCGAAGACTGCACATTCGCCGCACAGCACGAAAGAGTGTACGATGCCCTCCTTTCAACCGTAACCAAGACTTGGCTCAGAATGCCCCTACAGTAGGACAGGATATTTCGAGACTCACTCCACCTCCACCTTGGTTATCTCACGACAGAATAGTACGTGAGTACGAGACGGACGTGCACCATCGTTTAGCAGATTGCGCCACAACAGTTCGAAGGCAGGCTGCCACTATTGATAGGTTTCGCACAGCAGCATCAGCTTGGCGGTCTTCTTTCTGGTTGACCCAGAGCCTGTACCATCGACTAGCATTGGAAATGCATGCGCAGATGGTAGCAGCAGCAGCGGCTAACCCTACAGTGGTGTGCTTGGAGCAGGTGAGCAACCACTGTTCACGCCGCATTGAGGAGACACATGTTCAGTCTCAACAGTGGGAAAGAGAGGCTGAACGGGAAGGTCCCCTGGACACGGATGATGAGGAGGTTTAGCTGTAGAAGCTAATGTGAAAATTTAAGTGGAGGGTATTTTGTACTTGTTTTAAACTTGGCTGGGTAGTAGCGTTTATCGCAAAAGTATGTTGCCCAAATGATGTATTTTGGCTTTAGTTAAGCATAAGAAATGTTTGAGGACAATGCTTATGGCAGCCTCCTATGTGCATGAATGATAATGTTTTGAGTTATCCAAATGATTATGTGATGCTTATGCTCTCCATTTTGTCAAGTTTTAAATTATTAAACCATATGACGAATAGAATGTTTTGAGGAGGATGTTTAACTCTTTACGTATATTTCTAGATTATGGCCAGAGGAAGGAGACCAGGAAGGGCTGGGAGAAGAAATCTCCATAATAACGTGTCAAGGTCTGAAAATGTGGCGCGTTTAGAAAGAGAAAACCAAGCTGAAAATCTGGATGATGTTGTCATTGAGGACGACAGCTCGGAGGAAGTGATGGGAATGAACCGCAATCCCCCACGCGTTACACCACCACCCACCCCAGTTAATGACAATATTTCCGCTAACAACAATGCTGCGGGAAATGCGAATGATAATCCCCTGGCTCAATTTCTTCAGATTATTCGTGAAGCCGTGACTGCAAACCAACCAGCACCACCACCTCAACCACCTAAACCTACTGCTCGTGGTTCGTGTATTCGAGAGTTCATTGGCATCAACCCTCCGACTTTTGACGGAAAGGGAGGACCTACAGCAGCGCAATATTGGTTGGAAGAGATTGAGAAAGCTTTTGATTTAGTAGATGTGTCAGAAGATTGTAAGACAAAGTATGCCGCTTTCATGTTAAAAGAGGAAGCCAACAATTGGTGGAAAGGTGCAAAGAGAATGGAGCTTACAAAAAGGGAAACTGCAAGGAACCCTGACGCAGTGATAACCTGGGAACTGTTTACCCAGAAGTTCAGGGAGAAATTTTACCCTCCTAGTGTCTCTAATGCTATGGAACTAAGGTTCCTAAATTTGAAGCAAGGGACCATGACGGTGGACGAATATGAAGCAAAGTTTACTGAACTGATGAGATATGCTCCTCATCAGGTGAGCGATGAAGGAAGGAAAGCTCGAAGGTTCGAGCAAGGATTGAATCCCTGGATTCTGAGACAGGTGGCAATTTTCCAGCTGGGAACTTTTGATGCGGTTGTAGAAAAAGCAAGAATAGCAGAATGGAGTAATAAGGCAGTACATGAGTACAGCCGAGAAAATAAGAAGGAAGAGAAGAGAAGAAGAAACGATAAGGGAGTCCACCAAAACCTTGGTGGTGTGATTGTGAAGAAGGAAGAAGGGAGCGACGATATTAGCGGTCTGACTGCTAGTAGGAAGAGGAAGTGGAAGGAGCAACCATCTAGTATCATTGCAAGGACG
>CM025787.1:6653504-6669006 GCA_014636745.2 Centella asiatica | reverse complement strand
TCTTATGATGATGCCCTAGTCCGGTATGGGATTATGGGGTCGTCACAGTTGGTATCAGAGCCATTTACGGCCAGAAGTGTTTCATAGGGAACACTGCCCGTAAACTGCAACCAGTAAAAAGGAATACTGAGGCAGTCCCAAGAAATTCCTCCAAAAAAAAAAAAAAAAAAAAAAGAGAAGGGGGAAGGAATTTGGGAGGTTGACGATAGAATGAAAGTACAAAGGCTTGTAAAGGAGTTCAAGTTTGAGGATATTTATTTTAGAATGGAGTGATTTAAAATCCTTAAGGATAGGATTGCTTAGTAATGAATTGGGCAAGTGAAGGCACTATTCTTTTGATTTATAGATCTGTTTGTCTTATTGGGAAATTGAAATTGCTAACGTGGATTGTTTCGTGTAGATGGCTAGAGATCGCTCTAGATCCCCCGCACCCGTCCGTAGACTGAATAGCCCAGTTTTTGATGTATCATCTAATGAGGAAGAGGAGCCTAGTGTAGAGTCTCCGCTGTTCATTCCTGCACCACCAAGCAGGCACCAGTCACCTCCAACGCAAGAGGGGCCTCGTCTTGCCCCAACACCGGTTCATGAAGTCGAACCTTCCACCATTCGTCGAAGACTGCACATTCGCCGCACAGCACGAAAGAGTGTACGATGCCCTCCTTTCAACCGTAACCAAGACTTGGCTCAGAATGCCCCTACAGTAGGACAGGATATTTCGAGACTCACTCCACCTCCACCTTGGTTATCTCACGACAGAATAGTACGTGAGTACGAGACGGACGTGCACCATCGTTTAGCAGATTGCGCCACAACAGTTCGAAGGCAGGCTGCCACTATTGATAGGTTTCGCACAGCAGCATCAGCTTGGCGGTCTTCTTTCTGGTTGACCCAGAGCCTGTACCATCGACTAGCATTGGAAATGCATGCGCAGATGGTAGCAGCAGCAGCGGCTAACCCTACAGTGGTGTGCTTGGAGCAGGTGAGCAACCACTGTTCACGCCGCATTGAGGAGACACATGTTCAGTCTCAACAGTGGGAAAGAGAGGCTGAACGGGAAGGTCCCCTGGACACGGATGATGAGGAGGTTTAGCTGTAGAAGCTAATGTGAAAATTTAAGTGGAGGGTATTTTGTACTTGTTTTAAACTTGGCTGGGTAGTAGCGTTTATCGCAAAAGTATGTTGCCCAAATGATGTATTTTGGCTTTAGTTAAGCATAAGAAATGTTTGAGGACAATGCTTATGGCAGCCTCCTATGTGCATGAATGATAATGTTTTGAGTTATCCAAATGATTATGTGATGCTTATGCTCTCCATTTTGTCAAGTTTTAAATTATTAAACCATATGACGAATAGAATGTTTTGAGGAGGATGTTTAACTCTTTACGTATATTTCTAGATTATGGCCAGAGGAAGGAGACCAGGAAGGGCTGGGAGAAGAAATCTCCATAATAACGTGTCAAGGTCTGAAAATGTGGCGCGTTTAGAAAGAGAAAACCAAGCTGAAAATCTGGATGATGTTGTCATTGAGGACGACAGCTCGGAGGAAGTGATGGGAATGAACCGCAATCCCCCACGCGTTACACCACCACCCACCCCAGTTAATGACAATATTTCCGCTAACAACAATGCTGCGGGAAATGCGAATGATAATCCCCTGGCTCAATTTCTTCAGATTATTCGTGAAGCCGTGACTGCAAACCAACCAGCACCACCACCTCAACCACCTAAACCTACTGCTCGTGGTTCGTGTATTCGAGAGTTCATTGGCATCAACCCTCCGACTTTTGACGGAAAGGGAGGACCTACAGCAGCGCAATATTGGTTGGAAGAGATTGAGAAAGCTTTTGATTTAGTAGATGTGTCAGAAGATTGTAAGACAAAGTATGCCGCTTTCATGTTAAAAGAGGAAGCCAACAATTGGTGGAAAGGTGCAAAGAGAATGGAGCTTACAAAAAGGGAAACTGCAAGGAACCCTGACGCAGTGATAACCTGGGAACTGTTTACCCAGAAGTTCAGGGAGAAATTTTACCCTCCTAGTGTCTCTAATGCTATGGAACTAAGGTTCCTAAATTTGAAGCAAGGGACCATGACGGTGGACGAATATGAAGCAAAGTTTACTGAACTGATGAGATATGCTCCTCATCAGGTGAGCGATGAAGGAAGGAAAGCTCGAAGGTTCGAGCAAGGATTGAATCCCTGGATTCTGAGACAGGTGGCAATTTTCCAGCTGGGAACTTTTGATGCGGTTGTAGAAAAAGCAAGAATAGCAGAATGGAGTAATAAGGCAGTACATGAGTACAGCCGAGAAAATAAGAAGGAAGAGAAGAGAAGAAGAAACGATAAGGGAGTCCACCAAAACCTTGGTGGTGTGATTGTGAAGAAGGAAGAAGGGAGCGACGATATTAGCGGTCTGACTGCTAGTAGGAAGAGGAAGTGGAAGGAGCAACCATCTAGTATCATTGCAAGGACGATTGTATGTACAAGGTGTGGGAAGAATCATGGCTCAACTCCATGTTTGAAGGGAAAGGACGTTTGCTTCAGATGTCACCAACCAGGACACTTCTCCTCAAACTGCCCATCATCGAATTCGGTTGCGGCTCCGCTTCAGAGAAGATCACAACAACAGCCTCAACAAATTAACAGACCACTTGCTATGGTACGGACATGTTTTACCTGTGGAGCAGAAGGGCATATTTCTCCTAATTGCCCCAAAAAGAATGGTGGCAGGCCAGTGCTGACAGGAGCCAACACCGTGCCCATCCGGCCACAAGCAAGGACTTACAATATGACGGTGCAAGATGCTGTGGCTTCTGATGATGTTGTGTCAGGTACACTTCTAGTGAACTCCATACCTGCACATGTGTTATTTGATTCGGGTGCTACCCGTAGTTTTGTTCTGAACGGTTAACTAAAAGCATGCCAGTCTTGCCTGAGCTTCTACCTAATCCTTTGGAGGTAGTCGTTGCTAATCGCGAAATAGTGAATATTTCTCATGTTTACCGCAACTGTACCTTAAAAATAGATCAACAAGAATTTCTTGCTGACCTTATTCCCTTTCCTTTGGGAGAATTTGACGTAATTTTGGGAATGGACTGGTTGTTTAAGTATCAAGCCAACATTGATTGTAAGAAGAAGAGAGTAGCCGTACGCTCTCCCCAGAAGGCAAAGGTTTGGTTTCATGGCACTAAGATGGTGAAGTCATCGCCATTCTTGACCATGATGCAAGCGCAGAAGCTGGTTCGCAAAGGTTGCGAAGCATTCTTGGGTTATGCGTATGAGACCGAGAGAAATGAAATTAAGATTGAGGATGTCCCTGTTGTAAGGGAATTTGCGGATGTATTTCCAGAAGAATTGCCGGGGTTACCCCCAGATAGAGAAATGGATTTTGAAATCAACCTATTCCCCGGTACCGTGCCAATTTCCAAGGCCCCTTACCGCATGGCACCATCTGAACTAAAAGAACTAATGAAACAGTTGCAAGAACTTTTGGACCGGGGGTTGATCAGACCGAGTGTTTCGCCATGGGGAGCACCCGTGCTATTCGTTCGCAAGAAGGATGGGTCGATGAGACTCTGCATCGATTATCGGGAACTGAATAAGGTCACAATTAAGAATAAATATCCTTTGCCAAGGATAGATGACCTTTTCGATCAGCTCAAAGGAGGGAGGTACTTCTCGAAGATTGATCTTCGTTCAGGGTACCACCAATTAAAGATCAAAGAGGAAGATATACCAAAGACGGCATTTCGGACTCGTTATGGTCACTATGAATTTCTAGTGATGTCTTTTGGATTAACGAATGCGCCAGCAGCTTTCATGGATTTAATGAATCGCGTCTTCAAGCCATTTCTAGATAAGTTTATCATTGTTTTCATCGATGACATTCTTATCTATTCGAAGACAGCGAAGGAGCACGAGGAGCATTTGAGATTGGCACTGGGAATTTTAAGAAAAGAGCAATTATACGCCAAGTTTTCTAAGTGTGAGTTTTGGCTGAGGGAAGTGAAGTTCCTTGGTCATGTAATTAACGAATCTGGTGTTGCAGTGGACCCCAGTAAGATTGAGGCAATCACGAGATGGCCTCGGCCGACAAACCCATCAGAGGTCAGGAGTTTCTTAGGTTTGGCCGGCTATTACAGGAGGTTTGTTATAGATTTTTCAAAAGTAGTTGTGCCTTTGACAAACTTAACAAGAAAAGTTGTGAAGTTTGATTGGAATTCTGATTGCGAGAAGAGCTTCCAAGAATTGAAGACAAGATTAACTACAGCCCCTACCCTGACGCTACCAGATGATAAGGGAAAGTTTGTCATTTTCAGTGATGCGTCAAAACAAGGGCTTGGAGCAGTTTTAATGCAGCATGGCAAAGTAATTGCTTACGCCTCAAGGCAGCTGAAGGATTGTGAAAAACGATATCCTACGCATGACTTGGAGCTAGCAGCAATCGTTTTTGCCTTAAAAATTTGGAGGCATTACCTCTATGGTGAGAAGTGCGAAATATATACTGACCACAAAAGTTTAAAGTATATATTCACGCAAAAAGAACTCAACATGCGACAAAGGCGTTGGTTGGAGTTGATTCAGGATTATGATTGCTCCATCAACTACTACCCTGGAAAGGCAAATGTAGTTGCTGATGCGCTCAGCCGTCGCGAAAGACTGAATGTGATTACCACTCAGGAAGAAATTATAAAGGACTTTGAACGCCTACAGCTGCATGCACTTACCACGACTCAAAGAAGGGAAGTAGAGCAAGAAATTCGAGCTCGGCCCCAGTTGCATGACCTCATTAAGGTTGCATAAGAAGAGCATGACGAAGAGAGGACCAAGTTGATTAAAGGAGAGAAAGGCAAATGCCTCACGCATGATGATGGACTTTTGCGATTTGAAGGTCGAATTTGGATTCCTACAAAAATGGAATTGAAACAAGAGCTTCTTCACGAAGCCCACAACTCAAAATTCTCTTTTCATCCAGGAGGCACGAAAATGTACCAAGATTTGAAGCAAAATTTTTGGTGGCCCAACATGAAAAGGGAGATAGCTGAATGGGTAAGCAAATGCTTAACATGCCAACAAGTTAAAGCAGAGCATCAGAAACCAAGTGGGTTGTTACAACCACTGGAAATTCCTGAGTGGAAGTGGGAATTTATCACGATGGATTTTGTTGTTGGTTTACCAACCACGCCGGGTGGAATGAATGCTATTTGGGTTATAGTCGACAGATTGACCAAGTCAGCCCATTTCTTGGCTATAAAGTATACCTACAAGATGGATCAAATGGTAAAGTTATATGTCAAGGAAATTGTAAGTCGACATGGAGTGCCAGTCTCCATCGTCTCTGATCGAGATCCGAGGTTTACCTCAAGGTTTTGGAAAAGTTTCCAGGAATATCTAGGGACAAGGTTAGACATGAGTACAGCTTATCATCCCCAGACAGATGGTCAATCTGAACGCACGATCCAAACCCTAGAGGATATGCTTCGAGCTTGCGTTCTCGATTTTAAAGGGCATTGGGACAACTATCTACCACTGGTTGAATTTGCCTACAATAATAGTTACCATGCCAGCATTGGCATGGCGCCATTTGAAGCATTGTATGGTCGAAAGTGTAGAACTCCACTTTACTGGAATGAAGTGGGAGAACGAAGATTAATTGGACCGGAGTTAGTCCAACAAACTGAAGAAGCAATTAAAGTGATCAAAACTAGAATGAAGGCGGCTCAAGACCGACAAAAGCAATATGCTGATCAACACAGAAAGAACCAAACACTGGAAGTTGGAAGTTTTGTGTTATTAAAGGTGTCACCCTGGAAGGGCATAATGCGTTTTGGCAAGAAGGGAAAGTTAAGTCCCCGTTTTGTGGGACCATTTGAGGTATTGAAGAAAATTGGTGAAGTGGCCTATCAAATAGCCTTACCACCAGCTTTAGGTCACGTACATAATGTATTTCATATCTCAGTTTTGCGTCCTTTTAAGGGCAACTATGAAGGAATTTTAGACCATCAATCGATAGATCTGCAGACTGCTTTAAGTTATGAAGAGATCCCTATCCAGATATTAGATCGGCAGGTTAAAATTCTCAGGAATAAAGAAATTCCTTCTGTAAAGGTGTTATGGAAGAATCATGGTATGGAGGAAGCTACTTGGGAGCTTGAAAGCATTATGCTTGATAAGTACCCCCATTTGTTTGAGAGTTAAGTTTCGAGGACGAAACTTCTGTAAGGGGGGAAGGATGTGAAGACCCAGATTTGTAAATAAATTTCGTTATGAAATTTAATTATTTTAGCTTATTATTTTTTTCATGAAAATTATTTTCTTATAAGTTGTGAATATTGAAATTATTTTCTTATTATGAAAAATTTATCTGCATGAGATGTCCAAAAGATTTATTTTCTAAATGATTTTGTAAAGCTTATGAGGATTATAAGTTGTTCTACCTTTAAAAGAGTGTTTTGGCATGAATGCTTCGGGTAGCTACAGTACCCGTTTCTTTTAAATACTGCACTGCTGAGGGGGGGGGAACAGCAGCATTAAATGCTCATCATCCCTATCATACCTTAGAGTCAGCTATGAAAGATGACCGATGGACAGCAGCCGTTCTTTCCTTCTTCAGTCATTTCCTTTCTTTTCATAACCAACAGCTGAGATCAAGTTGATCCTACGGTTCTTGTTGTTCAACCAAGTGATATATATACACATCACGCTGTTGTAACCATTGATTCTACCTTTCCAAACTTCCATCAAACTTAAATATAATTTTCGAGACAGCAGTTCCTCTTGAAGGATAAACCGAAGCATTTATTTTCTTCCTACAGTAAGGGGGTAAGAGCATCTTATTTAAGTCTTGCTAAATTTCTTGCGTTTCTGCTCTACCTACCACCTTTAATACCATGTTCATTTATTCTCGAAAGTATGACTTAATGCATATTCTAACGATCGGAGTTAATGTCATTTATTTCAAGTTGTCTAAGATGGCATGCAGACCATAGGAAATGTTATGTATCACTGAGAGAATGATGAGTTTTGACCTAAGTGTGGATATGGTTGAGGGCACCACACATGGAGGAATAAGGAAGACGACCCTGTATCTGAGGCAGACTTTAACTTAGTCTCTGACGAGTATGGGTTAATCCCTGATGAGTTAATCCCCGATTAATCCCCGATGGGTTAATCCCTGATGGTTAATCCCTGATGGGTTAATCCCTGATGAGTTAATCCCCGATGGGTTGATAATCCCCGATGGGTTGATAATCCCCGATGGGTTAATAATCCCCGAAGGACTGATAATCCCCGATGGGTTACTAGTCTCCAGTGAGTTAAAGCATAGTACTTCCCTGATGCGCAGTTTGTTTTAAAAACTATAAAATGCTATTTTCTTAAATTATTTTAAGATGTTTGAATTGATTTCTTAACCTCAATAGTTTTATATCAGATTGAGACGTTAAAAGTTAAGGACATCACATGTGCATTTCTCCCTCATATTTTAAACCCAGATAATAAATTCATTTTTGTGATATGTATATTCTTACAGAATTTTCCACTCGCGAGTAAATTAAATTTGGTAGTGAGCAAAGGACTGAGGCAAGTATATTCACAATCTCATGCTTATTTCAGTTTAACGCATTATCATTTGTTTCGATATGCGTAGAAGGTTGGATTTATACTTTCATTGTTCTGATGCATGAGCATGCTATGCTTTTGATTCTGCTAGCATGATATGAATGATGATGCATGGATATAAATGAGCTTTGAATTTCAGCTATGTTTTCAATCTTATGTCTATGCAACGAGAATGTGAATGATGCCCCTTATGGGGGTTATGCCACATGGTTGGCAAGAGGAAAGGAAAGGTGCTGATGTGTTCTTCACCTGACCAAGAGGAAATGTTATTTGACTACGTAGTCACTCAGAGGGATCATGCGGTCCAGCCTGGCCAGCTGTGTACTGTATGGTTAGCAGATCCACGGGTGTAGCCCCCGTTGGATATTTGAGAATGTTATGATCAGGTGTATACCTGACTTTCTTCAAGGGGGGATCACAAGTTGTATATCATCAGTGAATCCTCAAAGATTTTGAAGGTTTCCGAGGACTTGGTATTGCTTCACCAAGCCTCACAAACAGAATTTGAATTTCTCTCCTTTGATTCCAGATGAAATTCGTTGAATTATTCATATTTGCCTCTACGTGTATATACTTGCTGGGCGTAAAACGCTCACCCATGTTGAATGTTAATGATTTGCAGGACAGAAAGCTAAAGCTGAACCCTCTGACAAGGGGAAAGCAAAGATGATAAGCTGCTAAGTGTTTATCTTTTGATAGAACTGATGAAGGAAAGAAAGGAATGAATAAAGGAAAGAAGGAAGACGTTTGAAGAGTCGATGAGATTTATTTTGTTGTTAGGAAATGATGTAATAGCTTCCGCTGTAATTACTTAATTCTTGGGTTGTAATAACTCTTAAATGCTGTTTTTATTCAGTATTTATTTGGGAATGGATGAATGGTTATCTTTACCTTCTTATGATGATGCCCTAGTCCGGTATGGGATTATGGGGTCGTCACACTTAGTCTCTGACAAGTTTTACTAGTCTCCGACAAGCCTTTTTGTAAACTCTAACGGATCAAATACATATTTTGACTTACTAAAGCTTTGATACTCCATTCCAGCAGTTACTTACAAATAAGAAATAATTATATCTCTTTACAAAGAATAAATAAATTACAAACAAAAAGATAATTGCTGGCTATAAAACTTCAGTGTTACTAATTAACACTTTCCATACATTTGTACTCTAAGTAATCTAAAGACAATCATCATCAAATGTTCTAAAACCTAACAATCTCCCCCTAATTATGAATATCAGAATGATAAGCATAATTTCAAGGTTGATGATAATGTCAAAACTCAACATTACAATTACTTAGAAAAAGAATAAAGAATTGCTAACTACAAATGTATTATGAACTAAGATCTTTGATCTGTTGTTTAGCTTCCACCAAGACTCAGGTTTAAATCCTATAAGTCTGGATTCAAAAACAAAAAAAAAATAAAAATTACAGCTTATTTTAACACAACATACCTTCCAACACAACAGTTTACCTTTTATTTTTTCTTCAGCAACTTCAGCCTTTCTTTTCTATTTCTCCTCAGCAACTCCAATCTGTATATCAACAGCTTTTTCAGTATCAATTCAACTTCTTTTTTAGCATCCTTGAGTAGACTGATAAATCCTTCGATGTGTCTCTCACTGACACTATTAATGTCTATGTTGTAGTTGAAGAAAACTTTCTCTCCATGGAAAGTCTCATACCATAATCCTAAAGGTTTATGATTAGCTTCCGACACTGTATCCACCTTATACTTCACCTTCATTACCTTTTGAATATGGCTTCAAAGATCCATGTTGAGATCAAAAGTCTCAACTACAACAGTCAGCAACCACTCTAGATTTTCTTTAGTTTGTCCCTCCAAGGCTGGCTTCTCAAATTTCAAAGACTCTCTATCTTTCAAAAAGACATGGAGAAAATCTTTGTTATTTTTACCCTTTATCTGATCAATCTTCTTTGTGGTTTTCTTTAGGGCTTTGATGATTTCTTCTGTATTAGCCATTTCAACCTTGTAAGACTTCTTTGATGAAACTGTTTGTGGCTTTGTTGGTCCACTCATAGCCACCAAAGCAGTCTCGGTTGACCTTGGAGAATCTTGAGAGATAGGCTTCTTTATAAGTGCTTTGATCATAGGTTTCTTTGTAGATTCCTGGACTAAAGGTTTCCTTTTAGATTTCTTCTCAGCCTCTTCCATCACTTTATTTTTCTTCTTGGTTATGGCTGCTTTCTGTGCACTTGATCTCCTTGTATAGCTTTTTTTCTTCTTTGCCTCCTCCTCCTCCCTTTTTGCTGCCATATCCTCTTCCTCTTGAAGTTTCTGAGCTAACAGAGCATCAGCTTCTATCAATTTCTGCTCTTGAGGATAGACCAACTCCACTTTCCCATCCACTATCAGTTCAACTGGAGTGGGAAAGTGAGTTGTCTTCATGGCATCCCTTAGTAGCTTGGGCTATCCTGGTTGAGTAGTGGTTTTGTTCTTTGAATCTTCAACCATAACCCCCTTGCCTTTATCTTTGATTGTAGGGGCTTGTGCAGTGGAAGAAGGAGAAACTGTTGTTGTTGTTGCTGCTGTTGTTAGAAGTTGTGTTGTTGTTGTTGTTGACTTTGTTGACTTTGTTGACTTTGTTGTTGCTGTTTGAAGATCTGCATGCTTTTTCAATATCCTGTCCATCATTACTTGTAGCTCATCAGAGCTTGAAAGTTTTGATGGAGCAGGTATTTGAACTGGAACAGGTTTTGATTGTTGTTTTTGTACAGATTTGATATGTTGACCACTCTCCCCCTTTTTGACATCAGCATCTTTAGGTTGGGAGGAGGTGGCCAAGTGTGAAATTGCATGTAGCAATAGATGTTCCATTCTATCTTGTTTTTGGATCAGGAGTTGGATATTGGCTTCTAGGGCTTGAAGTCGACTGTCAGTCTTGGACTTATCTTTGATTAATGTATCAATTGTAGTGACAGTCCTCCTTGGCAAGTGTCCTTCATAACACCTTCTTATTTTTTTTTTGTCTCCAACTCCATCCTTTCCTCCAGTTTTTTCACTGCACCATTTATTCCAGTAACCAAGTAGTGGTGAAACTTTGTATATTTCTTATCCACCTTGGTTACTTCTTCAAGAATGTCTTTAACTGATGATGCAGAGGCAGTTGACCCTATGTTGGTCACATAATCCTGCCTCAAATGGGCGGCTGTTTCCTCCAATGTGTTGGAATAGGTGGCATCCAACCATTCATCAACATTTGTCTCTAGAGCTTCTTCGTGCACAGGGTCATCTGCAAACCGCGTCTTCAATGCAGAAATGTGGTCTTGTCTTTGTTGTAGACCATATAACATTTCAAAATCAGCATTTGACATATAAGAAATAATATTTAAGGCTGCATCCCCTGTGCCTGAACTGTTCCCAGTTTCTTCTGTTTGGATATTTGTGGAGGGAGCAGAAGAAACTTGAGCTTCTTGTGAGCTGGTTTCAACAGGTTATAAAAATGCACCTGCTAAAAATTTCTCTCGTTTATTTTGTTCAAGGATCTCATCCTTGCTCACACCCTCTCCTTTTGCCTGGGGTTGGACACCCAGCTTCTCTTGCTCTCCTTTTTCCAAGCTTTCTAAAGCTTGACTCTCTTGTATGTGTATATCCTCTCCTTTTTCCAGGTCAGGAGCCTGACTCTCACTATTTATTCTCACATTCTCACTCATATGGATAGGTGCACTATGTCCTACAGAAGTAGGGGTTTGAGAAGTACTTGGGACTACATGGATAGGGGGTTCCCTGTGTGTATCTTGGGCTAGGGATCTATCCATGGAATATGTGTGAGAGCTTGTCTCGAGTATTGGCTCCTCTTGGGAAAAATCAAGAAGATTTATATTAGTAATATCAAAAGAATCAAGTGTGGGAGAAGAAGGAGAAGAATGTACAGTGTGGAGTGTTGGCTATTCCTCAGACATTGAAAATTGATGACTCTGTGTGTGCACTCCTTGTGTCACTCTTTTCTTGTATTTTCTCTCTTTGGGTTTCCTCTTGTTGGTGAACAAGAGGTTGTGCAGACTCTGTATAGTGTGTTCCTGGTTGAGAACTGTCTTCAAAGTCAACATCCTTTTGGTAGGATGATGACAGTTCACTGTTTTTCCTTATAACCTCCATTGCTTGTTGGGAAGCAATGGATTGCTTTTGGCTAAGGGTTATTAATCTCTTCTTTCTCTGAAGTGGTACTTCAGCTTCTTGTTCTCCTTCATCCTCACTTACTCCCTCAATTATTTTTCTTTTTATTGGGAGCTTCTTGGCTGTCTTGGTTTTTACAACCACAGTCTTTTAGGAAATTGTGGAGGGGCTATGGATTGTTGTTGTGAAGTGGTTGGAGGATTTATAGGGTTTTGGCTTTCAATATCCTCAAAGAATTGCAAAGAATAAAGATTTGGAAGCCTGTCAATGAGAATAGATCTCATGATAGGAGGGAAAAATAAGGGTACTTTTACCTTTGCAGATTTATGCTTCACATCAGTAAAAATTCTTTTACTCTGCAAAAATAGTTGGTACAACTTGCAAGCCAGTAATATTAAGATTAGGGATTAGAAAATAAGCAATCATCATCAAAAACCTAGCATAATAGATTTTATTGTTATGACTAGATTTTAGTTTTACCAAAAGATTTTGCAGGATTAAAAGCCCAATGTTTAGATGTCTATCATACAACACACTAAAAGCAATTTTTTTTGTGAGTGTAGTGATAGCATCATAGCCACTGCATTTAGACGTAAAAGCTTTAGTGATTATATCAAAGAACAGTGACCACTCTTGCCTTAGATGGGGTCTTGTTATTGACCCAACAGAACTAATTTCAGCAGAATAGTGTAAATTTTTGAACATTGAAATATTTCTTCATCAGAGGCAAGAGAGTCAAAGTTTTTATAGATTGGCAAGTGTAAAGAATTATTAACTATGGTATGATCGATATTGTAAACAGAGTTTGCATACCTGAAACTTACCATAGGAAAGTCAGTGTTCTCATCCTAGATGGTTGCAGTGGTCCATATAGCCGTGATGACTTCAGCGGCTTGGATGAGAGCTTCATAAATGGCATAAGTTAGTGTGGAGTTTTGAAGAAAATCTACGAAGGGGTAATACTGGGCTCCAAATTCATGCTTGTTAGCCACCCCTGCATGGTTAGTCTTTATGAAATTGAAATCTCCAAACTGGAAACAAACTGTTTTGGCAGCCATTAGAAGAGATCTGTGAACTTTGAAGAAACTTTGAAAAAGGATTAAATTGCAGAGAATTTGTAGAGAGAAAATAATTTCAAAGCTTTGAGAAATTGTGATTGCAGATGTGTTTGATTTTACTTTTAGCAAAGTATTAGAAACATTTGCAATTCTAAAGATAGTGAACCGTTTTTGATCGTGGGTAGGATAACTACCAGATTACCCTCGATCAGAAATTGTCCTAATCTCTGATAAGTTCACGCATAAGAGACTAGACCCAATTAGTCTCTGATAGTTCATTTTGATTGAGTCAGAGACTAACCAAAAATGACGTCGGGGACTAAGGTAGTCTCCGATAGTTCAATTTTTAATCCAGTCGGGGACTAATTTAAAAACAACTGTCTAGGACTAGTTAGTCTCCGATAGTTCAATTTTTAATTCAGTCGGGTAATAATTAAAAAACAACTGTTGGGGACTAGTTAGTCTCCGATAGTTCAATTTTTAATTTAGTCGGGGACTAATTAAAAACACTATCAGGGACTAAGATAGTCTCTTTCTCTTAAGTTTTCAAAATATTTTCAACAATCAAGTTAATGATTATTAGCTTCATAAATTCTGTTATTTGATAACAGCTACATTCCAGAAATTTAATTCTAGCTTCTAAAAAATTCTGTTTATAAAGAACAACTTCAATTCCGGAAATAAAATTTCTAGATTCTCACAGCTAAACAACTTGTTTTCAAAATTTAATCAATATTTAGAGGCATAATTAAACATTCCTAATTTAGAAACTAATCTAGAAAAGGTAGATTCTTCTAAAGGTTTTGTGAATATGTCTGCAATTTGTTTATCAGTAGTTACCCAGTGTAATTCGATATTACCTTCACTTACATGTTCTCTTATGAAGTGATATAGAATATCTATGTGTTTTGTTCTTGAATGTTGCACTAGATTTTCTGTTATTGCTATGGCACTAGTATTATCACAAAAGATAGGAATTTTAGATTATGGCATACCATAGTCTAGGAGTTGATTATTGATCCATAGCATTTGAGCACAACAACTCCCAGCTGCGATGTATTCAGCTTCTGCTGTTGAAGTAGAAACTGAATTTCGTTTCTTGCTGAACCAAGAAACAAGTCTGCCTCCAAGAAGTTGGCAACTTCCACTTGTGCTTTTCCTATCAAGCTTGCAACCTGCATAGTCAGCATCTGAATAACCAATTAGTTTACAATCAGATTCTTTGGGATACCATAAACCAAGGTTTGGGGTACCCTTTAGATATCTGAGAATTCTTTTTACAGCAATCAAATGTGACTCTCTAGGGTCAGCTTGAAATCTAGCATATAAACATGTAGCAAACATTATATCAGGTCTACTTGCAGTTAGATATAAAAGAGAGCCTATCATGCCTCTATAGCTAGTAATGTCAATTTTCTTTCCTTTTAAATCTTTATCTAGCTTAGTGGCAGTAGGCATGGGTGTTTTTGCAGATGCACAATCAACCAAATCATATTTTCTCAATAAGTCTTTGATATACTTGGACTGACTGATAAATATTCCATCAGTTGATTGTTTTATTTCCAAACCTAAAAAAAATGTTAATTCTCCCATCATACTCATTTCATATCTAGACTGCATAAGTTTTAAAAAATTTTCACAAAGTATTTCATTTGTAGACCCAATATAATATCATCTACATATATTTGCACCAATATAATGTCAGAGCCTTACTTTCTATAAAATAAGGTTTTATCTATGATACCTCTAACAAATTTATTTTCAAGTAAAAATTGGGATAGAGTATCATACCAGGCTCTTGGTGGTTGTTTTAAGCCATAAAGTGCTTTGTCTAACCTGTAGGTATGATTTGGAAATTTGGAGTCCACAAAACCTGGGGGTTGGCAAACATAGACTTCCTCTTCCAATTTTCCATTCAAGAAAGCACTTTTGACATCCATCTGGTACACCTTGAAGTTCTTGTAGGCTGCAAAACCCAAGAAGATTCTGATTGTTTCAAGTCTTGCTACTGGTGCAAAAGTTTCATCATAATCTATTCCTTCTTCTTGAGAATATCCTTTTGCAACCAGTCTTGCTTTATTTCTTGTAATTGTACCAGTTTCAACCAATTTATTTCTGAAGACCCACTTGACACCAATTATTGATCTATTCCTTAGTTTGGGTACCAGTCTCCAGACTTTGTTTCGAGTGAATTGGTTTAACTCCTCTTGCATGGAAATTATCCAATCAGGATCTTGAAGTACTTCCTCAATTTTCCTTGGCTCAATTTTTGAGAGAAAACTGAGATATAAACATTCATTTTGAGTTGCACTTCTAGTCTTGACTCCATCCTCTAGACTTCCAATTATCAAATCTGGTGTGTGGTCTCTCAACCATGGAATTACACGTGACAGATTTGACCTTGAATGTGACGACCCCAAAATCCCTTAATGGATCAGGGCTTCGTCAAAAGAAGGAAAAGATAACCATACATCCATTCATAGCATATATACTGGATAAAGACAGTATTAGAGAGTTATTAGAACCCAAGAATAATACAATTAATGCGGAAGCTATTACATCATCTTTAATTACAAACCAAAATCAACACTACTTCTAATATCTTCCTCCCTTCCTTCATATCTTCCTTCCTTCCTCAGTCTTATCAAAAGAGTAAATAACTTAGTAGTTTATCATCTTTGTTTTC
>CM025787.1:6626560-6653494 GCA_014636745.2 Centella asiatica | reverse complement strand
AGCCTGTCGGAGACTAAGGCTGACGTCATCAGAGACTAAACTTAGCCCGTCGGAGAATAAGGCTGACGTCATCAGAGACTAAACTTAGCCCGTCGGAGACTAAGGCTGACATCGCATTGCCATTGAATTTTTATAAGAAAATATAATTTCATTATTTATAACCAATAAGGAAATAAACCTTCATGCAGAAAATAAAATAAATCTCATAAACAAAATTTCATTGAGATTTTCATGTTCTCACATTGAAGTGGGGGCTTCATTTTCTAGATTGATGTTATCCAATCTAGCTTCATGATCAGAGACTGCTCCCCCTAAACTATTGACTCCTTCATTATTAGCTCCCCCTGAGTTGTTTATCTCTATAGTCTCTGGTGTCAATATAGTCTCTGATTGTGCATCAGTGTCTCTAGTCTCTGGTGAACCATTAGTCTCCGATGAAATACTAATGTCACCAGTCTCTTGAGTTTCATCTAATACTCGTCTCTAATAGAGTATTAGTTCTTGGTAATTCATGCACAACAGTTAACTCCCCCTCAATTATGTAGGGATCATTGCTATCTTGGGGTTTTTCAGTAATCTCTGATGGATATTCCCATGCATCCAATTCATTCTCAAAACTGAGAGGTTCATGCAATCCTTGTCCAATCATTCCTGGAATCTTTTTATCATCAAATACAACTTGAATTGATTCCACAATGACTTTTGTTCTTAGATTATTTCCTCTGTATGCTTTACTTGACAAAGAATAACCTAAGAAGATTGCCTCATCGGACTTGTTGTCAAATTTTCCTCTTGTTTCTGATGAGTCTCTCAGTACAAAGCACTTACAACCAAACACATGTAAAAACTTGAGAGTTGGTTTTCTCCCAGTCATTAATTCATAAGGTGTTTTGTTGTATGTTTTGTTTATCAAGGATCTATTCTGTGTAAAGCAAGCAGTGCTTATAGCTTCCTCCCAAAAATATGTGGGAAGCTTAGCCTCTTGTAACATAGTCCTTGCTGCTTCAATAAGGGTCCTATTTTTCCTCTCAACAACTCCATTTTGTTGAGGGTTTCTTGGAGCTGAGAATTGATGAGTTATTCCTTTTTCAGTGCAGAATTCAATAACTTGGGAATTCTTGAATTATGTTCCTCTATCGCTCCTTATTACCCTTACTGTTTTTCCTGACTCAGTTTCTATCTTTTTGATATGATCAATTATCAACTGAGCAGCTTCATCTTTTGTATGGAGGTATTTTACCCAAGTATACCTCGTGTGATCATCCACAATAACCAAAGCATATCTATTTCTTAAGATTGACATCACATTCACTTGACCAAATAAATCCATGTGTAACAATTGTAGTGGGTCAGTGATTGATGTTGCTGGTTTGCTCTTGAATGAGACACTCCTTTGTTTCCCTTTCTGGCATGAATCACACAATCCATCTTGTGTAAATTCCAATTGTGGAATGCCAGCTACCAATCCTTTCCTCACAAGCTTGTTTATGTTCTTGAAATTCAAGTGGGAAAGCTTCTTGTGCGAAAGCCAACTTTCATCAGTTGAAGCTTTGCTATAGAGACATGTGATTTGATCAGTAAAAGAAATAAGATTTGCAATGTACAAATTTCCTTTTCTTTTTCCTATCAAGATCACATTCCCTGATTCTTTGTCACACACCAAGCATTCATCTTCTTTGAAGGTGACATCGAATCCCTTATCACATAGTTGACTCATACTTAATAAATTATGCTTTAAGCCATCAACTAGTGCTACTTCAGTGAAGATGACATCTCCATGTTCAACACTGCCATATCCCCTCGTATGGCCTTTGCTGTCATCTCCAAAAGTGACTTTTGGGCCACTTTTCTCTTCATACTGTTTTAGCAGGGACTTATCTCCAGTCATGAGCCTTGAACAGCCACTGTCCAAGTACCATGTTTTCTTCTTTTTGCCCTGCACGGTAGAGAGTAACTAGTTTGAGACTTTTGGAACCCAGACTTTCTTGGGTGCTTTCTCACTAGTTGTAGACTCAAGACTTGACTCAGATTGAGTTGATTGTCTTTTAGTAGTTTTGACTTTAATTGGACAATTATTAGTCTTACTACTTGTTTGTGAGAGACTGCCAAGCTTAGGGTTTTCATTGTTAATGCAAAGATTATTTAACCTTTTTACAGGTGATTTATCTTTTATTCTCTTTGAAGATGCAGTCTCAGTTATTGGAATTTTATTTTTGCTCCTACAGTTAACAGCTATGTGATTGGGGTTACCACATACATGACATGTCTTTCTAGGAGCATCAGGCATTCTAGCATAATTTGTATATTTATTAATGCCAATTTTTCCATTCCTATTTTTCTTATTTCTACTTAACTCCACTGATTTTTCAGCAATTTTATCTGGAAGATTTTCCAATTTTTTATTTAACTGCGTCTTTGTCATGAACCCAATATTTAATCTTTTATTTTTACTCTTATTAACAACATTTACTGTCTTTTGATCAATTTCTGATATTGCAGTTACTTGTTGATATGGAGTGTTGATAATTTTGGGTTCAATAACAGGAGAGACAAAATTAATTCTTTTTAAAATATCCGGCTTACTAGTTGAGGAGTTTGCAGCTTCAATTAGATCATCTAAATCTGAACTCTTGTCTAGATTTTCATCATAACCTAGTCCAAATTTTTGACCTATTTTTTAACACTCTACCAAGTCTATCAACTTTTTAGAGGAAGTATTCCATTGTTTAATCTTAGCTTGAGCATTTTCAAGTTTCTCTACTAAGTAATATTCCCTCTTTGTCAAAGCATCAATCATATGATGAGTTTTGTTTAAGTCAAATTTGATAGTGTCAAATTGTGTCAATCTCTTTTCAAGAAACTTGTTTCTTTTCAAGAAAATGTCACGTGATTCTTTTACATTGGTATGTTCAATAGTTAAAGATCTAAAAGTAACATGCAAATCAAACATCTTTTTGTATGCTTTCAATGCTAGATGTGTCAAGTAAATCAAGCACATTAAAATTTTGAGTTGCGTCACATACCTTTGTAGAATCACTTGACTCGTCACTTCGAGCCATTAGGGCAAAGTTGACAACTTCTTCATCAAAGTCGCTGTCAATCCAATCTTTACCCTCTGTAATCAAGGCTTTGCTCTTTGATTTAGCTTTCTTGTCAGCAAAGTCTTTCCTTGATTTTTCATCCTTAGATCTATCACTAGATCTAGGCTTCCTGCACTCATTGGCAAAGTGCCCTAACCCTTCATAGTTGTAACATTTTATTTTCTTTAAGTCGAAGGTGACTTTTTGACCTTCACGTTTAGGGTTAGGCTTCCTTGATATTTTTTTTCCTTTCCTGCTGGCTCTAAATTTTTTGAACTGTTTGACCATGAATGCCATGAATTCCTCCATGTCATCATCAGAATCCAGTTCATCTTCCTGATCAGTCAAGCTAGCATTGGAAGATTCATCATCAAGCTTCTCTTGAGACTTGCTTATCTCAACCATCAACGTAGCTTCTTTGTCCCTGCCATGCATGCGTTGTCGTTGCTCTACTTTGAGTTCATATGTCTTTAAATTTCCGTAGAGCCTGTCCAGTGTGAGGATATCCAAGTCATGAGCCTCTCTTATTGCAGTATTCTTTGGACCCCAACTTGGTGGGAGAGATCTCATGAACTTGGTGTTGACATCCTCATTATCATAGGACTTCCCAAGTATTTTCAAATCATTGAGCAAAGTGTTGAACCTATCATAAACTGATGCTATTGGTTCACCAGGCTTTGCTTGAAAGAACTCATATTGTTGTGTCAACAATGACCTTTTTGTTCTTTCGGACTTGGTCAGTTCCTTCACATAGGACTTTGATGGTGTCCCATATTTGCTTAGATGTTGTGCAATTGATGATGCTTGTGAACATAATTTTATCAATTCCATTATAGAGTATGTTCATCACCTTAGCATCCTTCAACACTTGCAACTTGTCTTCGTTTGTATAATCACAAATTCTGGAGCAAGTTCAAAGTGTTCCGCCACAACAGATCCATCGACAGTTTTAGCAGGAATAAATTTCCTAAGTAGATAGGGACCCTTCTCAATCCTATCAATATAATCTGCATCTGTTGCTATTAAGTGCATATACATCTTTTGTTTCCACATCGGATATTATTCTCTTTTAAGAATTGGAATTCTGGTACCACCATCACAACTTCCCACATACGTCATTATGCTAGAGCTGCTTGCTTCATCATTGGCCATCTCTTGGAACATGTTAATTGAGTAAATTCAATTAAAGGCTCTGATACCAATTGTTTTCCCAGTGAGATAGCCGAGAACTTGTAGAAGGGGGGGGGGGGGGGGATTGAATGCAAGTTCTTTGAATTCTTTTCGATTACTTGTTCTTCAATAAATTAATAATTACTTGCCGAAATAAAGAACAAGAACACGAATCAATTTATAAACAATTGCTTGTATTGATTTTAACAATTGAATACAAATTCTAACAATCATAATAATATGATCGTCAGCTTCTTTTCTATTATGTATAGGAAAAGATACAAACTATGAAAAACCTATACAACTTTAAATTACAAATCCTGTAAAACTAATTACAGCTTCTCTAAAAACTGAATTACTCAGTTTTCCTTTTCTATATCAATATTGATTCAGTTTCCTTATTCGAATAAAATACAATCTTTCCTTTTTGATTAGGAAGAGATTTCTGGCTTGTTTCCTTACCAGCTACGTCTTCAATAATATCTTGATTTACGTGGAAGACCATCCTTATTCAATTCGAACTCTGTATCTCTCAGAAATTAAATCACGATTAGTCCCTGATGCTTCATCTTTAGTCTTTGGTGACGTCATCACTAGTCTCTAGTGCTTTTAGTCCCTAATGACGTCAGATTGTGTAGTCTCCGGTAGAGTTATTTAGTCTCCGATGCTTTAAGGCTTAGTTTCCGATGACGTTAGCTTAGTCTTTGATGCTTTTAACTTTAGTCTTCGATGACATAAACTTTAGTCTCCGACCCCTTTAGACTTAGTCTCTGATGACGTAAGCCTTAGTCTCCAACAGGCAAAACTAGTCTCTGATAGATAAAAAATCCTTAGTCTCTGACAAGTTTTCCTAGTCTCCGACAAGCCTTTTTGTAAACTCCAACGGATCAAATACACATTTTGACTTACTGAAGCTTTGATACTCCATTCCAGTAGTTACTTACAAATAAGAAATAATTATATCTCTTTACAAAGAATAAATGAATTACAAACAAAGAGATAACTGCTGGCTACAAAACTTCATTGTTACTAATTAACACTTTCTATACATTTGTACTCTAAGTAATCTAAAGACAATCATCATCAAATGTTCTAAAACCTAACAAGTGGATTAGGTCATAATGATCCACTGAAGAAAATCCATGATGTTGACTTGATCAATGCTTCTAGATCCCCTGATGGCAAGTTACAGATAGAAACTTGATTAGTGCTTCATTATCCACCGATGTCAAGCCCTGATAGAGACTTGACCAGTGCTTCATTATCCATCGATGTCAAGCCCTGATAGAGACTTGATCAGTGCTTCATTCCCCACTAATGTCAAGCCCTGATAGAGACTTGATCAGTGTTTAATTATCCACCGATGTTATGACTTGCTTGTTATCCACTGATGGGTTCCCCTGACGAGTTGATCTCTTGTCATCGCCAAACTCGTCGGGCAATCTAAGTCATCGCCAAACTCGTCAGGCAATTTAAGTCATCACCAAACTCATCGGGCCATTTAAGTCATCGCCAATGTGAGAACCCAAAAATTTTATGTGAGTTTGTTTCTTGAATTTTTGTACACTATTTACGTGTATAGTTCACATTACGGTTTTGGATGTTTGAAATGGGGGCAGGTAATTTAGGTATATATATTATTGGTAATGTTTGTGAATTCCTTAAAGGAATACAAGTGTGAATATTGGAAATTCTCATTCAAAACAACTTGAATGACTTACGTAAGGGAAATGATCTCATAAGTATGTTTGTTGTTTGATTAATAAGCTACTTGTGTGTCATTAATTGATGAAGCTTATATGCATGTGTGACAGCAGCTGCTTATTATGTTGATTAGTTGTTAAAGAGTAATGATAAACAGTCGTTTTACCGTCCAGATTAACCAATCATCTTATCTCAAGGCTTAATTTTAGTCTACTATAAATACCTCATTCAGAGGTAAAATTTTAATCTCTTTTCTAAAAATTTCTCTTCTAAAGTTCTTCTCTAAACTTACCATCTTCATAAATTTCCAAGTCTTTCTCTCAGAAAATTATACTCAGACAAGCTTTAATCTCTCCCATAAAGACGAAGAGGTAAGAACCTGATACTCTACTCAGTTTCTTTCATGCATAGCATCAAAGATTTATTAACCATGTATGCTAAGTTTTCAAGAAGGAATAAAACTTTAAAGGAGTATATTCTTTTGCATTTTCATGAGGCATCCTAGGGTGAGTTGGTTCATGTTAGGTCTTCCATCGTAGCAAAGACAAGCTCTAATATTAGTCTCTGATGAGATAAAGTTAATCTCTAACGAGATGATATTAGTCTCTGATGACGTCAACCTTAGTCTCCAATGGGTAGAGATGGCATCATCAGTCTCCGATGAGATATTTGTTATCCTCTGATGACTAATATGTTAGTCTCTGATGAGATACTTTAGTCTTTGATGAGATAGATGTTAGTCTGTGACGAGTGATTTTCTTAGTCTCTGATGAAGAAAATGTTGTTAGTCTCTGATGACGTCATCCTTAGTCTCCGACAGGCTAAGTTTAGTCCCTGATGACGTCTTTCATAATCTTTAATGGGAAAAATATGTTAGTCTCTGATGGCTAAAGATATTAGTCCCTGAGGAGTTTGGCGATAGCCAACTGAGTTTGACGCTGAACAAATGATCCATTGATGAAGTTCAGTGATGACTTACTAAGTTTGGCGATGAACAAATCATTCCTTGTCAGCCAAGAGAGTTCGGCGATAGTCAAAGTTACCACCCAACGAGTTTGGCGGTGAGAAAATTATCCCCTGATGGGTAAGTCATCCCTTAATGACTATTCCCTGATGAGTGAATGATACCCTGATGGTCGAGAGACATCCCCTGATGGGCAGTTTACCCACTGATGTCCAGTCATCCCCTGACAAATGATCCCCTAACGTGAAAGATTTTCCCCTGATGCGCAGTCTGTCTTTAAAGCTATAAAACATTATTTTCTTAAATTATTTGATGATGTTTTTCCTTTAACCTCAATGGTTCATATGTCAGATTTGAAACATTAAGAGTTTAAGGACATCACATATGCATTCTCTTCCATAATTCTTATTAAGGTATTAAAATATTATATGCATGATTTATAGAATCTTACACTCACAAGTAAATTGAATTTGATTATGTGCAAAGGACCGAGGCAAGTATATTCTCACTCTTATGCTTATTTCAGTTAAGCGCATGATCAATTGATTCGACATTCGTATAAGATTATGACTTTTATGTTTAAATTTCCTTGTGAATCAGAATGTTATGCTTTGATTTCTGCTAGCATGATATGAATGAAAGTGCATAGATATAACTGAGCTTTGATTTTCAGTTACTTTTCAATCTTATATCTGTGCAAACAAATGAGAATAATATGTCCCTTAAATGCGTTATGCCACATGGTTGGCAAGAGGAAGGGAAAGGTGCTGATTTGTTCTTCACTTGACCTAGAGGAATTTTAAGTGACTACGTACGTTCACACAAGGAGGGATCATGCAGTCACAGTTAGGCCAGTTGTGTACCGTATAGTTAGCAGATCCAACAAGTTTAGCCCTCTATGGATATTTTGAGAAAGTTGTATACAAGTGAATACCTGTCTTTCTTCAAGATGGATTACATGTCGTTTATCATCAGTAATTCTAAAGATTCTTCAAAGATTTCTGAGGAATTAGTATTGTTCCACTAAGCCTCTCAACAGAATTGAATCCCTAGTAACATTTCAGATTTGTTTTCCCAAATTGTTTATATACTTGCTGGGTGTAAATCACTCATTCTTGTTGAATTTTAATGTCTTGCAGGGCAGGGTATAAAGGCTAAACCCTCTGACAAGGGGAAAGCAAAGATGTTTGGCTACTGAGTTTGGCTAACCCTTTTGAGTGTCGTTAAGGAAAGAAGGAAGATGTTTTGAAGTTGTGATGTTATGTACTATATTATAGAGATAGAATAGCTTCCGCTAACAATGTAATATTTTGGGTTGTAATAACTTTTTACTAATTCAATTTATTAGTATCTATGTTATGAATGGATGTGAAGTTATCTTTCATTCTTTGGACGAATTTTGGGGTCGTCACAGCCAAACTCGTCGGACAATCCTAGTCATCGCCAAAGTCGACGTTAGGGGAAAAAAATGACTAGCGCCAAAGTCATCGGGAGATGTTATCACCAAAGTCTAGACATCAAGGTGGTTCCCCTGATGGGGTTAGCCCCTAATGGGTTCCCCTGATGAGGTCTTCCACTGATGGGTTCCCCTAATGTCTTCCCCTGATGAAGTCATCCCCTGACACAGTATTTTTAGGCTTCCCCTGATGGGTTCTTTTCACTGATGCCCTTTAAAAAATACCTGTTCTTTTGCTCATTGATACTTTGTTGGCATTGCTTGGAATGTTTATCGTGTGAAATTCTCATCTTCTTTTAGGTAACAATAGTCATTCCTTGACACCGTCGAGTCCGTTCACGTTATCACTGATGACTCGCCCAGTACAGTGTAGTCCATCCCCCAATGACTAGGTCATCCATCAGTCGATGCAAAACTTGTGCAAATATACTAAGGCTTATAGAATACCTTGAGTATTTATAGATGCACAATTATTTCCTACACATCATGATCATCATTTATATCTAACAATTTCGCCCTATTTATGTTAATCAATTATAATCATAAATCTAACTATTGAACTGATGATGATGTCAAAACCCAAAACTATAGATATAAAAGAATAAATGTATTTGTATAGTTACAAAGAATAATTATGTACAACTATATCACTTTCTATACAAATCAGGGTTTAGAACTTGATGACATGTTCATTTTTGTGGTATGCAATTTGGCTTAGAACATGCATCGATTCCACTCTTCTTCTTGTTTCTCCTCCTCCGCAGCCTTCTCCTTCTCCTGTTGAAGTTGTTGTGCATATAGTGCATCAACTTCCACCACACTACAAAAAAAATGACCTTCAGTAACGATCAAATTTTGATCACTAAAAGGACTTTTGGTGACGAGACCTGGTCACTGAAGACCTTTAGTGACCAGATAATGGCTTGTCACCTGCTCGTCATTAAAGCTCAGTCACTAAAGACTTTGGTGACCACGATTTTGAAGGCGGTCACTAAGTTGAGCTCCAAGGAAAGTTAGTCACTAAAACTTAACGTTTAGTGACCAAGGCGGTGGTCACAAATTTGGTCACCAAACACTAATGACTGGTCACTAAATTTTTTTTGGGCAGGCCGGGCACTTGAATTGGTGACCAACATGGTGACGAAAACTTTGGTCAATGATTTAACAGATTTGTGACTAATAATTAGTCACTACTTATGCCGTCAATAAACCATTCAAGTAAGACTTCATTGGTGACCAAAGTTGTCGTCACTAAATTATTTATTGTGACAAAAAAAATTGGTCACAAAAGTTCATGATGGTGACCACATTCTTTGTCATCATTTTACATTTGTGATCAATAAGATGGTCAATAAATTTTTTGATAGTGACCGAGAAGTGGTCACCAAAGCTTTTGATCTTTAATCCTTGAATGTTCACCTTTATTGTCCCTAAAAATCTAATAATAAACTTCCAATGCAATTACTACACAAAAGATATTCCTATTCAATAATAAAGTAAAAATCTTAAAATCCACAATACTCCAATCCACAAGTACTATGTATCGATTACAAACACTATATCAAAACACAATTGAATTCATGGAATAAAATATCCACTAATACTAACAAAAGTTCAACAAAATACTTATCCCAATTGAGATAAAATAGTCAAGCACCCTAACTTATTATTGCATACCAAACTACACGAGCCACTCTTGTGCACCTCAAATATCAAAATATCATGTCTTTTATCATTCGTCCTAGGGCCTATTTGAGTAGTAGTGGAAACTTCTGTTGTTCTGTTGGTGCAACAAGAGAAAGAAGTGGCTAAATACTTGGAAATGCACTAATATAATACATTATGCATTGGAAAAACATAAAATATATATATAAACATATTACAAACCTGACTTGTAATATACAAGAAACAAAGTTCATGTCATAAGGGCTTGAGATGCAATAGCAAGCACTCTCAAATGCTTGCTTTAGGTTGAGATAACAAATGGATGGATATGGCTTTGCTGGTGAGCAAGACGGTGAACACTACCACTCTTTTTCTTTTTGGTTAATCGCCTACAACGAGAAGAGTCATCTTGGGTTCGGCTTGCATTGATGGCTGCAAATTCAGCTGCATAAGCCAAAAAAAAAAAAAAGTAATAGAATCATAGTTAGTGCAGAATTAGTCCTGGTACAAAAATGATGAACACAAACAGTTGAGAAGTGAAAGCGTACTAACTGTCACATGACTGGAAAAATGATGCTTGACTATTACATCCAAAATGATTGTTGCTCCAATGATGAAGCAAATTGTAGACAGCATTCACAGCAAAAGAACGTATTAAGAAAAAGGTACACTTCAGTAGAATTGTAATTTTTCAAGAAAAAGTTTGCATTAGACCAAATGGGAAAGAAAATAAAATCTCTAGCTGGTTTAGAAACAAAAACAACACAGTACTATGGTTTAAAAAGGGGCAGTAAATGAATCTGAATATTAATTTTTCCCTTACCAAATCCTCATCTTCTTTGCCAAAAAATTGTAGCTTCTACAATATTAAACAAATATGGCTCTTGAAACTTTTGATAACTCAGAAGAAATTACCTCTTGCAGGCAGATAAATTGCAACTATCTCCCTCATGGAGGCAGATAATTACTGTTTTTAACTAAGAAAAAAAATACTAAATGCAATAACTCAGAAAATTTACACTAACTATTAATATTAAAGAAAATTGACTGCACTAAAATATTCCTCGTCTTCCTCTGCCTCTTCCTCCTATTCCTCGTCTTCCTCTTCCTCTTCCTCTTCCTCTTTATCGTCATCGTCTTCGTCTTCGTCTTCTGCTATTTTGTTGGTGCAACAAGAAAAAGAATCAACTCTTCATTGTATATTGAATGGGTTGTATTTTACAGAATAATAATGTTACTCACCTTGGAACAAAATAAGCTCAAGTGTTTGTAGAAAGGGGGATTGAATACAAACACTACAAACTTTTTGCTCTTTTAAAAACTTGTTAAGCACTGTTGGAATAGCTACAAGATCAGAAAAATTTAACTGAAATTAAAATGAACACACAAGCATTCAAGTTAAAATAGTTATATTAAAAATTGATGTTTTTCTGGAAATTTGTTTAATCACAAACGTGATTAATCAGCTACAAATTCTGTAACTAGTTACAGCTTCTCTGTAATAAAATTACAGCTTCTCTGTAATAAAATTACAGCTTCTTTTTCCACACTCACTAGCTACTTCTTTCTTTGAATATCTCTTTGCAAATCTATTACAAAGCTTCCTTCTAGTTTTTGTTGTGTGGCTTCTTGTTTCTTCGCTTCGTTTTCCGTGTAACAACTCTTACTGTATGTATAGCAGATTAGTTGGTGAACCCACATGCTGGACATGTTTTTTTTTCCAATATAACCGCATATATGTCGCATCAATGTCCTTTAGGAGTGGTGTATAAGACTACTGTTGGCTTTTGTTGCTTGATTTTATCCCCTGATCTGCATGTAATTAATGCTCGAGAGTTGTTATTGGTTAACCAAACTTCAAGGAATATCTTTTCGGTTATACCCCTTGCTTCTGTGTCAAGTATCAATGATCTGGATGTAAGTCATGATGACGTGTGAAATAAGTCATAACGATCCACTGATGCCAAGCCCTGATGTTGACTCGATCAGTGCTTCTAGATCCACTGATAACAAATTACTGAAGGTAACTTGATCAGTGCTTTTTTGTTCACCGATATCAAGACTTGATGGAGGCTTTGATCAGTGTTTCATTTATCCATTGAAGTAATGACTTGCTTGTTATCCACTGAAGGGTTCCACTGACGAGTTGATCTTTTGTCGTCGCCAAACTTGTCAGGCAATCTATGTCATCGCCAAACTCGTCGGGCAAGTTAAGTCATCGCCAAACTCATCGTTAGTGGATAAACAATGAATGTCACCAAAGTCAGTGTTAGCCATCGCCAAACTCGTCGTTAGTGGATAAAAATGACTATCGCGAAAGTCACTTTTTACCCATCGCCAAACTTGCCGTCAGTCGATAAAAATAATTGTCGCCAAACTTATCGCAAGATAAGCTATCGCTTAAGTCATATTTAGTCATCACCAAACTCATCGAGAGGTATGTTGTCGCCAAAGTCTGGACACAAGAGTGTTTCCCCTGATGGGTTCCCTTGACGGGTTCCCCTGATAAGGTCATCCCCTGATGTCTTCCCTTGACGGCTTCCCCTGACTAGGTCTTTCCCTGATGAGTTCCCCTGACAGCTTTGCCTGACGAGGTCATCTCCTGATGGGTTCCCCTGATGAAGTTATCGCCTGACGGCTTCCCCTGATGGTGTCTTCGCCTTGATACGGTAGTTTTAGGTTTCCCCTAATGGGTTCTTCTTACTGATGCCTCTTAAAAATACTTATCCTTTTGATCATCGATACTTTGTTGGCTTTTCCTGGAATGTATGTTGTGTGGAATATTTATCTTTTTAAGTACCAGTAGTCATTCCTTGACACTGTCGAATCCTTTTAAGTAAACACTAATGACTCACCCAGTACAGTGAAGCTCATCCCCTGATGACTAAGTTCAACCATCAGTGGATGCAAAAACTCATGCAAATATACTAAGGTTTATAGAATAACTTGAGTATTTACAGTTGCACATTTATTCTCTAAACATCATCATTTATCTCTAACACATAGCAACACCTAACACTCCCATAAAAATTGTTGACGAACTGAAAAGTAACCCGATTAACATTTAGAATAGTTGATAGTGTAAGATTAGCACATCAATAAGAATAGCCAATTTTGCAACTAACTTACAGGATGCTTCCCCAAATTAGCAAAATCAGAAAGGAAATGAGTCAAGGCAACAACCGGTATCAGTATCAAACTTTTCCATAAAAGTGTTAAAAAATTCATAATTAGCACACCCAACACTCCAAAAAGCTTAAAAAGTACAGAGTATAGCAATATGTATAGATCCCTTCATCAAACATGATTCAATTCAGCAATTCTTACTAGGCTTTATGTTAGAGTTAATTGATGAAGATGATGTTTAGAGAATAAATTGTGCATCTGTAAATACTTAAGGTACTTTATATACCTTAATATCAGCACAAGTTTTGCATCCACTGATGATAACATTATTCATCAGGGGATGATCAAACACTTCACAAGACAAGTCGTAAAATGGATCATCTAAAGGACTTGACAAAGTGAAGAGGAATGTCTGTTGTTACTCTAAAAAGATTGAAGTATTCTGCACATCAGATATTCCAAACAAAGCTTCAATGATTAAGAATCATCAGGGGAACCCATCAGTGGATGACTGAGGCACACCAACCCGTCAGGGGAACGTGTCAGGGTATGGCAATGGCTAGCCAAACTCATCAGGGGGAACGCGTTAGGGCATGGACACGGCATGTCACCTGTCAGGGTAAAACTTCAGGGTATGACAGTGTCAGGCTAACCCATCAGGGTAACCTGTCAGGGGGAAAGCTTAACACTACATCGGTGGAAGCCGTCAATGTATGTCTTAAGTCATAACATCAGTGGATCAAAGAAGCACTGAGTAAAACTCAAGTGAAGGTTGAAACCCTGATCTAGTCTTTATCAAGACTTGTCATCAGGGGATTCAGAAGCACTGATCAAGTTCATCAGGGCTTGTCGTCAGTGGATGGTTATGATTGCTTACAGTCGTCATCAGAACTTACACTCAAATCAATGAAGCTTGTTGTAGAAGCAAGAGATATTAACCGAAAAGATATTTCTTGAAGTTTGTTATGGTCCAATGAGAACTCTCAAACATTACATGCACGCAGATCAGGGGAAGAAAAAGAAGCAACAAAAAGCAGCAGCAGTCTGTCACAAAGGACAACGATGTGACATATATGCGGCTGAGTTGAGAAAAGTAGCACGTCTATCAGCACGTGGGTTCAACCACTAATCTCTATATATGCAAAGGAATTTTTATTACAAAGTACAACACACAGAACAACTCAAGAGGTAGATCAATCAAGTACTTTAGATCAACAAACAAAGAAGCACACAAATCACTAGGGCAGATTTGTAATATATCTTGAGAGAAATATTTCAAAGAAAGTTAGAAGCTAGTGAGTGTGAATTAGAAGCTGTAATTTTATTACAGATTTTGTAGCTGTTTAATCACATTTGTGATTATACAGATTTCCAGAAAAAACATCAAGTTTTAATACAACTATTTTAACTTGAATCTGTATGTTCATATTTTATAGGTTTTATGTTCTTTGTAGTTGTTTCCAGTCAGTGCCGTCTAAAGCTTAAAAAGAGCGAAAAGTTTGTAGTATTTGTATTCATCCCCCCCCCCCCCTTCTACAAACACTGGAGCTTCTATTGTTCTAACACTTTATTTCTTCAAATAAAATGGTAACGTACGTACGAAAAATTAAATGGTACCTCGGGATTTATCGACATAAAAAAGACATTCACTAGGAACAATAGTGAGAGAACCGCCAGAAAGAGCATCTTTGGTAGATTTTTCATAGAAATCTTCGATGTCGGCGGTGCTAATGTTGGCCATCCATGCCTTCTTCCCCTTCCTCGAGCTCTTAGCTCTCTTTCCTATTCTTGGATTTTACTGGAGTGCCGAGGAACAGCTGAAGTAACAGCTTCAAATTCGCAAGGAGCAGAAACAGAGTATCCAGCAATTGTGTTCACAGAAGAGAAAAGAGGGAAATAAGAAAGAGAAGAGAACCCTAACCTTAGCACGTGAGAGCCATAAGTAACACGGGGCAAAAATTGGGTTGATCCGCCTAATACCAGATGACCATTCGACCCAATTCATTTTGATAAATTTAATTTTAAACTTATGCTTATGTAAATAAGTTGGAAAATATTTTTGACACAACTTAGTTTATTTATATATTAAATTATTACATCTGATAATTCAATATTTATCATCAATGAATGTCTCAAGTGGTACTCAATTCTCTTTTATATTTTTTATTTCTCTTTGTACGTTAACTGTCAAAATTCAAATCTGGTGAGTTAATACTCTGTCAAAATTCAAATTTGTCAAAATTCGAACACCATAAACCTTAGAACAGGAAAAGAAAAATTTTAAAAAAATAAAATTGAACAAACATACCGTGAGATCTAAAGTCGATCAGATAGAAGAATGTATTTAAACGTATTTCTTTTGAAATTGTATCTACACATATGATGCCCAAAAAAAAAAGTTTTGTGTTTTGAGGTTAACTAAACCATGGCTTCATTTGGAAATTATGAAGCCTGAAACCACCGAACTAGATAATTCGTGTGTAATATTATTTAATAATTTGTACTTGTCCAAATTATCAGAGCCAATTACTTCTCAGCGAAATTTCATAATACTCTAACATTCATGAGTCATAGTGCAATTTTTAAAAATTCACAACTAAATAAATAACTTATTTACAAAAGTTAATGAATATGCACGAAAACTACAATTTTAGTACTATATGTAGTAATTCTTGAAAACTATTGTGGTTACTTTTATAAATATTAGGGTGTCACACTATTATTATGATAAATTAATATGGTAAAATACAAATACATTTAGGCCCAATGAATGGACTTAGCCCTATTAGTTTATATGATTTAATATACTAGTACTATAATTGGGCTTCAATTATATTAGTACATGCGACTTGTTACACACCAATCGGCAGATAATTGTTTTGGCGTAAGTGTTCTAAGGTAAAGTTTCCCCTTTCATCAATTTCGTTCCCGCTTTTATTTTTTTTTCTTTTTCACACATTTTTTAAAATCAAATTTAATTTAATTGATTGACTAACATCTCCATGGTCAAGAAGTCTTAGTGGGAAATCTACTCGCCTTATGTTTCGGGGACAAAACCAAGCCATTTAGTGACCAATCATAACTTCTGGTCACTTAATACTCTGGCGAGCTTATTTTCGGCCAACCTTTAGTGACCAGAATGGTTGTCATTACTCATCTTAAGTTTAGTGACCAGGATCTCTAGTCACTAAAGGAAAATTCATTGACGATACCAAGACGTGGTCACCAAATTTGGTCACTATTTCGACCCGCTGGCTCCCGCCACAACAATAATGATGAACTCATTGACCACTTTCTTGTATTGGTCACTAAATTTGTTTGTTCACCAAAATTTGGTGACCAAGAAGAAATTATGTCACAAAAGGTTACTTTTGGTGACTAGAATGTGTTCGTCACTAAAATATTCATCTCTAAAGGCCATTTTTTTTGTAGTGCCAGCTTCTGATCTTGAGGAAATACAAGCTCACCCTCTCATCTAATGTCCTTGGCCTTTTGGAGCAGGATCAGTAGTCACATCCTCTGAAGGTTGATTTGTAGATGTCTCAACAACAACTTCTAATAATGAATGACTTTGAAGATTTCTCCCCCTTTTTGGCAACATCATTAGTGAAAGTTGAGAATTGGGATGTGACTAGAAGAACTTGTCAGAGAGTGTCATTTTTATCACTCTTAGAAGAACTAGAAGTATTTACAAATTCTATATTTTCTCTATTTTATTTATTTACAAGGATCTCATCCTTATTTCCCTCAACATCTCCTTTTTCTATGCCTTCTAAGGCATCACTCTTTTCCTCTCATTTTTCATTGTCTTCTAAGGCAGTACTCTCATTCTCTCCTTGTGCCAAGGTCCTCTCAATGGGTTGACCTTGCCTCTTTTCACTAAGTATTTTCTCAGTCTTACTCAAAGTTGTCCTAATTGGGCTCCTATGGGCTGTGTTATCAACAACTATGGATAATGTAAGTAAAGTATCTACAACAATTGTGTCCACAGAAGTGATTTGAGCAAAAGTGGAGGATATAGGTGTATGTTTAATAGGAGAAGTATAGGTATGTATAGAAGTAGTATTTACAATGGGGGAAGTATAAATACCTAAAGTATTAGTATATACAGTTGTATTTATGTCCCCTGTATGATCATCAGTGATTGAATCATTTAAGAAAGAATCAATCATTTGAGAATCTTGATTGTCAATCACTGTGTCATGGATTATTGACTCTTCCAAGAAGTGAGAAATTGGAGAATCTGATCTCATGACACTTAGAGTTTGTGTCATGATGTTTGAAGAAATTTGAGGCAAAGAAAAAGAGTATAGAGGTGTAGAAGAGAGTGTTGGCTGAATCTCAAGGTAAGGAGGTGATTCATCAAGTGAAGTTGTGTGAGCATTCACCGTGTAAGATATTTGCAAGTGGCTCTCAGAGACCCTGATGTTAGTTTCATGAAGGGCTATGGTTAGTGTATGTGCCTCACTCACTGTGTCCCTGGTTGGGGACTTTGTTCAATAATTGAATCCTTTTGGGAGGAGACAATTAGTGATGTGTTCACTTCCTTATCAAGGACAGTATCCTTTCGAGAGGATACTACCTGGTTAGGTTTAGGGTCAACACTCATGGTTGTCCTCTTTTTCTTCATTCTCTTCAAGCCAATCACTCTCTCACCTTGGTCCCCCTCGATAGATGAGGTTACATTAGAGAGTTTTCTTTTATTTCCCTGACTCTTTTGGGAGACTGAAGGTTGAGCTATTGAGAGTGGTTGTGTAGAAATTGGTAATACTACTTGGGTAGGCAGAGAAGTGGTAGTTGTGTCAGCCATCGTAGTTGAAATAGAGGAAATAAGAGATTGAGAAAAAAGAAGGATGTGTAAGTAATACCTGTTTCATATGGAATGGAAGTACAAATGGTTTTTCTGTGTAATTCTGACCCTGATGTACAACCTTTAATACACATCTTAAAAAAAAAATAAAAAAAATATATATATATATATAATAAAAATTTATATTTATTTATTTATTTATTATAAACATATAACCATGTATCAATAACATTATCAGAAAATTATGAGATGAGTTAGAAATACAGGTACTTAAGCACTTGATAGATTGAACTCCCCAACAATTTTTCTGACATGACTTCAGCAAGTTGATCAAGCTTTATCTTGCATAATTCACCATTCCCAGCTCTCCCACCAGATTGATAAAAGTGGTTTCATCAAGGGCTTTGGTGAAGATGTTTGTCAGCTGCTTGTTTGATGGTACAAAGTGTAGTTTAATGATTTCATTCATAACATGTTCCCTGAGAAAGTGATACCTGATTTCTATATGTTTTTTTCTGGAATGTTGCACATGGTTTTCAACAATTGCAATGACACTTGTATTATCACACAAAATTGGAATTTTGTTGAGATTTAGGCCATAGTCCAATAACTGATTTTTCATTCATAAGATTTGTTCACAACAACTTCCAGCTGCACGCAATGTATTCAGCTTCAGCAGTAGATGTTGATATTGAGTGCTTCTTTTTGCTAAACCAAGACACAATCCTTCCTCCTAGAAATTGACAGCTCCCTAAGGTACTTTTTCTGTCAATTCTACATCCTCCAAAGTCAGCATCAGAATATCCAAGTAATTCAAATTCAGACTCCTTTGGATACCAAAGTCCCAACTTTGTAGTGCCCTTGATATACCTCAAGATTCTTTTCACTGCAATTAGATGAGTCTCCCTTGGATCAACTTGATATCTTGCACAAAGACATGTTGCAAACATAATGTCAGGCCTGCTTGTTGTTAGATATAGTAGAGAACCAATCATTCCCCTATAAGTCTTTAGATCAACTTTTTTTTCATTCTTATAGGGTCAATCTTGGTTGTTGTGACCATAGGTGTGACGATCTGAAAAATTTGTTTATCTATAAATAATTTATTCACTCATAATTGTTTTCTTATTAATATGTATAATTAATATATGATATTTTTGAGTGTCTAAATATTTTTGGACAGTAATTTGTTTGGATGTTCGTTACAAGGACATACAAATTATGTTTATATGTTTGATAACATTTGTTTTTGCTTGAAGGAGCCACGCGTCCAGTTTAGTAAATCCCATGAAGAACTTAATAGCTTACGTAGTTATGACTACATAATGTATATGTATATTAATCAGATTAATTAGTAAGCTGCTTAAGTGACTAGTTTATGTGCATGAAGGACAACAGCTGCTTAATACATATCCAGCTATTAAGAATCATGATGAGTAGCCGTTTTATTAACCAATGATTTTATTTCAAAGCTTAATCTCAGCCTGCTATAAATACCTCATTCGGAGGTAACATTTCAATCTCTTTTCTAAAGATTCTCTCTCCTAAAGTTCTTCTTTTAACCTATCATCCCCATATAATTTCAAGTTTTCTCTTCTGGGCGATTACTTTCAAACAGGCTTTGATTTCTTTCGTCAACCCAAGAGGTAAGAATCTTATGTTCTCCTCTGTTTTTCGTTCTTGCATAGCATCAAGGAGTTTTAGCTGTTTGTGCTAAGTTTCCAAAATGGAATAAAGCTTTAAAGGAAAGGTTGCATCCATTTGCATATTCATGTTCATAAGGGCATCCTAGGTTGAGTTTATTCATGTAAGGCTTTCCATTGAAGTGGAGACAAGTTTAAATATTAGTCTCTGATGAGTTAATCTTAGTTTCTGATGAGATAATATTTGTCTCTGTTCAGATAAAGTTAGTCTCCGACAGGCTAAGTTTAATCTCCGATGACGTCAGCCTTAGTCCTCGATGGGTTAAGATGACGTCATCAGTCTCTGGTAAGTTAACGCTAGTTTCCGATGATGTCACCTTTAGTCTCTAATGGGTTAAGATGATGTCATCAATCTTCGATGAGTTAACGTTAATCTCCGATGATGTTACCTATAGTCTCCGATGGGTAAAACTTAGTCTCTAATGACTAATGATGTTAGTCTGTGATGAGCATCTATGTTTTGTCTCTGACTGGTTTGGCGCTGAACATTTATCCACCGAGGAGTTTGGCGCTGAACAAATCATCCACTGATGAGTTCAGCGATGACTTAGGAAGTTCGGCACTGAACAAGTTGTTTCCCGACAAGTTTGACGATGAACAAGTTTATCCCCTGACGGGTGAATTATCCCCTGATGGGTAAATCATTCCCAGATGGATAATGTATCCCCTGATGGGTAAAACATCCCCTGATGGATAATGTATCCCCTGACGGGTAAAACTTTCCCTGAAGGGAAACTTCGTGCCCTGATAACCATCCTTTGTTTTGCATAATCATCTTCCAAAGTATGGATTTCTCATGTTATATGAACAATGATGTTTTACAGAATCCTTTTGTAACCAGTATAGTGAATTTTAGCTAAGGACCAAGGCAAGTATATACTCATTCCACTTTTTTTCTTATTGATTACGTATAATCATTATTTCAATTTACGTAAATGAATGATGTTAATGCCTATGCAAGATGATGATCTCTTTTATGATTAAGTAACGTACAATCATTGATCCGATGTACGTGAAAAGATGTTGATTATTGAGCTATGTGTTATTGGGTGTTTGCTAGTTGTTTAAAGTCGCTAGCACACCAAAAGATGATGAAGATGATGTAAGGGTGTTGCAAGTCGTGATCTTGTATGCACACCCGAGCAACTCCTGTATGGATATATAGTTACGCAATTGGCCATCACTGCTTTTATTTGTTAAGCACGCCAATATTGTTAGCAGTCGCTGCTTTTAATTGTCAAGCATGCCAAGGCTATTCAAAATGAGAAAATGTTTTCAAGAAGATATATCCATATGGGAAGTTAAGGGGCTGTTGAATGCTTTTGCCTAGTATTCTGGCCAATGATGATAGGGAATGAGAGACCGAGGCATCGGTAATCAGACCCTCGCAGATTAATTGGTTTCTGCAAGTGACTACGTATGTCAAATGATGGAATCAAACGACCAGGCTGACCAGTTGGGATGAAATTTGATTGTTAAAGGAAGTCAGATAGTGATCAGTCTGGTCAGGTGATGCATTATTTGATGAAGAGAAGGAGAATCATGATTTATTCATAAGAGGGTCAACCCCTTAATATCATTCGGAAACCCTAAATGATACATATTTATTGATTTATCAGGAGCTGTTGTCATTGTTTTGCCCAACCTCAATGGATATTAAAGCTTTTGATTTATCTATTTTTCTTGCTTATGAATATATACTTGCTGAACGTAAATGCTCATGTGGAATGTTATGAAATATTTTACAAGTTATGTCAAGAAGGCCAAGTCGCCTAATAAAGGAAAAGAGAAAATGGCATAGTGAGAGCTTCTTAATTTCTCTCATATGGATGGCTTTTAAAGGGAAGGTAAAATGGAAAGCCATCATAGAAATGTTTAGGTTGTTAGGCCAGATGGGCCATCTAAAGTTGGTTTCCGCTGTAGCTTATTTATTTCCAAGCTTTGAGGTTTTGTAAGAAAATGAGAACCTTAAGATGTTATTATGATGTTTGTTTTTGAGAATGTACCTCTCGTACGATTTATGTAAATGCTTCGCTATGATGTTTTTGTCACTTTTATGTGGAGTTATCTTTGTTTTCTGGCGGGGTCCGGGGGTTCCAGCTGGGGATCTTGGGGCTGTCACCCAAATTGTTGACAGTGCCCGAGACCCGGCTTGGGGGACTTCTCCGGGGCCGCCACAATAGGTGTCTTTACTACCTTTGAGTCCTCCATGTCAAATTTCTTGAGAAGTTCTTTGGCATATTTTGTTTGATGTATGTAAATCCCATCAGTGACTTGTTTGATCTGTAGCCCCAAGAAATAAGATAATTCACCCATCAAACTCATTTAATACTTGCTTTACATGAGCTTGAAGAACTTTTCACACAGTCTGGTGTCAGTGGATCCAAAAATGATATCATCAACATATATTTGAACCAAGATCAGATGACCTTGGTGTTGTCTAAAGAGCAATGTCTTGTCAATGATACCTCTTGTGAACTTGTTATCTACCAGAAACTTTGACAGTGTGTCATACCAAGCTCTAGGAGCTTGCTTTAGTCCGTAAAGTGCTTTCTCTAGTTTGTAAACATGATTTGGAAATCTTGAGCTTTCAAACCCTGGAGGTTGTTGACATATACCTCTTGTTCCTGTTTCCCATTGAGAAATGCACTTTTCACATCCATTTGGAAAACATTAAAGTTTGAATTTGCTACATAGGCTAAGAAAATTCTTATAGCCTCAAGTCTGGCCACTGGTGCAAAAGTCTCATCAAATTCAATCCCTTCATCTTGAAGATATCCCTTTGCCACCAGTCTTGCTTTGTTTCTTATAACAATGTTAGCTTCATCCATCTTGTTTTCGAAAACCCACTTGGTGCCTATTATAATTCTATCTTTGGGTTTAGGCACCAACTTCCATACTGGATTTCTTTCAAACTAATTCAGTTCTTCCCATATAGCCATGATCCATTCCGCATCTTGCATGATTTCTTCAAACTTCTTTGGCTCTAATTAAGAAAGAAATCAAACATATAAGCATTCATTAGATGTAGCTTTTTTGGTTTGCACTTTTTGATTGGGACCACCAATGATTAATTCTTTGGTGTGATCCCTAAACCATTTGGACTTGGAGAGGTATCTTAATGAGCTTGCCTAATTATCATCTCCTCCCCCTAATTCTATGCTACCAGCTTCTGAGAAAACTCCCCCTGAATTTATGATTAAATCAGGGTTAAAGTTATACCTTGATGGTGCATTTCCTGATGGATTATCCCCTAATGGAGTACTCCCTGATATGTTGTCTAGGAGATTAACTCCATCAATTGAGAGGGCTTCATTGTTAGTAGGATTGGCATTAGGAATGGTTTACTCTTTCATTTGTTTGCAATCATCAGCTTCATACTCTTGATAATCAGAAACATATTCATTTTCAAATCTGAGCTCTTCATGAAAACCAGGGTCTTCGATTCCAGAAATCTCTTGATCATCAAAGGCTATATTTATAGACTCCATCACCACCTAGAGTCTCTTGTTGTAAACCCTGTAGGCCTAAGATGTTAGGGAGTAACCTAGGAAAATAGCTTCATTAGCCTTCGAGTCAAATTTTCCTAAGTTCTCACCAAAATTCCTTAATACAAAGCATTTGCATCCTAAAACATGTAGGAACATGATGTTTGGTTTCCTCCCTGTCTGTTAGGTTTTATAAACATTTGATGATGATTGTTCTTAGAATACTTAGGAATACAAATGTACAGAAAAGTGTTGGTTTGTAACACTTTAGTATTGTAGTTAGCAGTAGTATCTCTTCTTTGTAAATTAGTCATTATAATAAAGAGATAGATTCATTTCATTTGTATGTACTGCTGGAATACTTGTTGAGTTTGTTCAACAAGTTGTTTTAAATTTATTAGTCCTTCGGAGATTGAATTTGGCTTGTCGGAGACTAAGGGAAAAGTTCACCAGAGACTAAGTTTTTGTTCATCAGAGATTGGACTTTGCCCATCGGAGATTGAAGAATCCTTCACCGGATATTAAAGTTTTGTTCATCAGAGATTGAAGGATTGGTCATCGGAGATTAAAGCTTATGTCATTGGGGATTGGAACTAAAGAGTCAGAGACTAATGCTGACATCATCAGTGACTAATACAATACCTCGGAGATTAAAAGCTGACGTCACCAGTGACTAAAGCCAAAACATCGGAGATTACTCGAAGTGATCGGGGACTAATTAAAGAAGCCATCGGAGACTAGTCGAGGACTTAATCACTGATGGAGTTAGAGTTCAAATCAAAGAAGGAAAGTCTTCCATACACATGTAGACTTTATTGAAGACGTAGCTGACAAGGAAACTTGTTAGAAATCTTTTAATTGGAAAGATTGTATTTGATTTGAGTTAGGAATCTAGGTTTTTGGTAACTTAGTTTTTAAGAAGCTGTAATTATAAAATTACAGAATAGCAATATACGAAGCTGTATAGAATTGAAAGAGTTGTATTCTCTCAATATACAGAATAGAAGCTGACGATCAAAGCTTGTTTTGATTGTTAGAAAACTTGTAATCAATTGTTAAATCAAATAAAGACAATTGTTTATAGAGTTTTGATTGTGTTCTTTATATTCCGCAGAAAAGTTTAAATTTCTTAAAGAACAGTCAATTGAAGAATTTTCAAAGAACTTGTATTCAACCCCCCTTCTACAAGTTCTAGGTCGTCTCACTGGGAAAACAATTGGTATCAGAGCCATTAATTGAAAATACTCAATTAACAAGATTCTGAGATGGCCAACAACGAAGAAGCAAGCAGCTCTAACATCATGGCGTATGCGGGAAGTAGAGATGGTGGCACCAGAATTCCTATTCTTAAAGGAGAAGAATATCCAATGTGGAAACAAAAGATGTATATGCATTTGAGAGCAACAGATCCAGATTACATAGATAGGATTGAGAATGGTCCTTATCTACCCAGGAAATTTATTCCTGCAAAAACTGTTGAAGGATCTATTGTTGCAGAACACTTTGTACTTGCTCCAGAAAGTGATTACACAAACGAAGACAAGTTACAAGTGTTAAAGGATGCTAAAGTGATGAACATACTTTATAATGGGATTGATAAAAATATGTTCACAAGCATCATAAACTGCACTACATCTAAACAAATCTGGGACACCATCAAAGTCCTGTGTGAGGGGACTGACCAAGTCCGAAAGAACAAGAGATCATTGTTGACACAACAATATGAGTTCTTTCAAGCAAAGCCTGGTGAACCTATAACATCAGTATATGACAGGTTCAACACTTTGCTCAATGACCTGAAAATACTTGGGAAGTCTTATGATAATGAGGATATAAACACCAAGTTCATGAGATCTCTTCCACCAAGTTGGGATCCAAAGACAACAGCAATAAGAGAGGCTCATGACTTGGATCTTCTCACACTGGATAGGCTCTACGGAAATTTAAAGACCTATGAACTTGAAGTAGAGCAAAGACAGCGCATGCATGGCAGGGACAAAGGAGCTGCGTTGATGGTTGAGACAAACAAGTTTCAAGAGAAGCTTGATGAGGAATTTTCTGACGCTAGCTCAACTGATAATGAAGATGAACTGGATACTGATGATGACATGGAGGAATTCATGGCATTCATGGTCAAACAGTTTAAGAAATTTAGGGCTAGCAGAAAAGGAAGAAAATCATCGAGAAAACCTAACTCTAAACGAGAAGGTCAAAAAGTCACCTTTGACTTAAAGAAAATAAGATGCTACAATTGTGATGGGTTAGGGCACTTTGCCAATGAGTGCAAGAAGCCTAGATCTAATCATAGATCTAAGGATGAAAAATCAAGGAAGGACTTTGCTGATAAGAAAGCCAAATCCAAGAGCAAAGCCTTGATTACTAAGGGAAAAGATTGGATTGACAGCGATTCTGATGAAGAAGTTGTCAACTTTGCCATAATGGCTCGTAGTGACGAGTCAAGTGATTCTACAAAGGTATGTGATGCAAATCAGAATTTTAACGTGCTTAATTTACTTGATACATCTAGCATTGAAAGCATGCAAAAAGACATATCTGATTTGCATGACAGTTTTAGGTCTTTAACTATAGAGCATACCAATGTAAAAGAATCACGTGACATTCTCTTAAAAAGAAATAATTTTCTTGAAGAGAGATTGGCACAGTTTGATACTATCAAGTCTGATTTAAACAAAGCACATCATATGATTGATGCTTTGAAAAAGAGGGAATATTACTTAGTAGAGCAACTTGAAATTGCTCAAGCTAAGATCAAACTGTGGAATACTTCCTCTAAAAAGCTAAAAGACTTGGTAGATAGTCAAACAATGAGTCACCAATCTGGATTAAGCTATGATGCATGGATAAATAAAAATTCAGAATTAGATGACCTAATTGAAGCTGTTGAGTCCACAACTGAAAAGCTAAAAGTTGCTAGAAAAATTAACTATGTATCTCCTGTTCATGAACCCAGATTTATTAACATTCAAGATCAACAAAACACTGAAAAAACAAGTTTCAATCAAAAGACAGTGAATATTGTTGAGAAGAATGAAAACAAACATTTAAACATTGGGTTTATGACAAAGAAACAGTTAATAAAGAAATTGGAAACTGTTCCAATACAAAAGGCTGAAAAAGTTGTGGAATCAAACAGAAGCAAGAAAAATAGGAATGGCAAGTTAGGCATTAACAAATACACCAACTATGTTTCAATGCCTAATGCTCCTAGAAAAACATGTCATGTATGTGGTAATCCAAACCACATAGCTATGCACTGTAGGAGCAGAAATAAAATTCCTATGCTTGAGACTAGTAACTCAAAGACAACAAAAGATAAATCACCTGTAAAAAGGTCAAGTAGTCTTTGCATTGAAAATAATAAATCAAAGTCAAGTAGTCTCACAAACAATGGAAGCAAGACTGTAAATTGCCCAATTAAAATCAAACATGGAAAGAGGCAATCGACTTATTCTGAGTCAAGTCTTGAAACTGCAGCTAGTGAGAAAGGACTCAAGAAGATTTGGGTCCCAAAAATCTCAAACTAGTTCTCTCTATTGTGCAGGGCAAAAAGAAGAAATCATGGTACTTGGACAGTGGTTGTTCAAGGCACACGACTGGAGATAAGTCCCTGCTAAAATAGTATGAAGAGAGAAGTGGCCCAAGAGTCACTTTTGGAGATGACAGCAAAGGCCATACAAGAGGATATGGATCTGTTGAACATGGAGATGTCATCTTCACTGAGGTATCACTAGTTGATGGCTTAAAGCA
>CM025787.1:6592187-6615423 GCA_014636745.2 Centella asiatica | reverse complement strand
ATTAATCGGGAATTAACTCATCAGGGATTAACTCATCAGGGATTAACCCATCAGGGATCAACTCATCAGGGATTAACCCATCAGGGATTAACTCATCAGGGATTAACCCATCAGGGATTAACTCATCATTCTCTCAGTGATACATAACATTTCCTATGGTCTGCATGCCATCTTAGACAACTTGAAATAAATGACATTAACTCCGATCGTTAGAATATGCATTAAGTCATACTTTCGAGAATAAATGAACATGGTATTAAAGGTGGTAGGTAGAGCAGAAACGCAAGAAATTTAGCAAGACTTAAATAAGATGCTCTTACCTCCTTACTGTAGGAAGAAAATAAATGCTTCGGTTTATCCTTCAAGAGGAACTGCTGTCTCGAAAATTATATTTAAGTTTGATGGAAGTTTGGAAAGGTAGAATCAAGGTTACAACAGCGTGATGTGTATATATATCACTTGGTTGAACAACAAGAACCGTAGGATCAACTTGATCTCAGCTGTTGGTTATGAAAAGAAAGGAAATGACTGAAGAAGGAAAGAACGGCTGCTGTCCATCGGTCATCTTTCATAGCTGACTCTAAGGTATGATAGGGATGATGAGCATTTAATGCTGCTGTTCCCCCCCTCAGCAGTGCAGTATTTAAAAGAAACGGGTACTGTAGCTACCCGAAGCATTCATGCCAAAACACTCTTTTAAAGGTAGAACAACTTATAATCCTCATAAGCCTTACAAAATCATTTAGAAAATAAATCTTTTGGACATCTCATGCAGATAAATTTTTCATAATAAGAAAATAATTTCAATATTCACAACTTATAAGAAAATAATTTTCATGAAAAAAATAATAAGCTAAAATAATTAAATTTCATAACGAAATTTATTTACAAATCTGGGTCTTCACAGCTGCTCTCTACAGGCAGGACTATGTGACCAACATAGGGTCCACAGCAACTGTCCCTACTCCAAAAGAAATGGTCGAAGAAATAACTAATGTGGACAGAAAGAATGCCAAGTTTCATCATTTCTTGGCTACTGGTATACAGGATGCAGTGAAAGAAATTCTGAAACAAATGGGGACTGAGACAGAGAAAATAAGGGGAAACTATGAAGGTCACTTGCCCAGAAGGATTGTCAAGGAAATAAACTTAATGATCCAGGATAAGGTTAACAATGACAAAAAGATTAAAGTACTGGAAGCCAAAGTTGACATCCTTATCCAGAAACAAGACAACCTGGAAAAATTATTGATGAAGTGTCTACCCCAAATGGCCACCTCCTCCACCTCCAAAGATGATGATATCAAAAAGGGGGAGAGTGTTCCATCATTATCACAACAACCTACATATGCTGAACTCAAGGCAGCACAAGATCGTCTTGAGTCCAGACTTTTCAACCAATCAATTCTACTTCAAAGCCAAAATCCAGAACAAACAAGCCGAACTCCACAACAAACTTCTTCTTCTACCCAACAAATCAAAGCCAGACATAGTCTTGGGAAGCCAGACATAGTCTTGGGTAGCCAGAGTTATTCTTGGAGAAGCTGGGTAAATTATCCAGGGGGAGAGAAGCTGAATGATACATCAAAGATCCAAAGTTCAGGTACATTTGTAATTTTTATCATTCTTTATTCTTTTACTAAGTATTTGTAATAGATTAGTTTTGACATCATCATCAACCTTGAAATTATGCTTATCATTCTGATATTCATAATTAGGGGGAGATTGTTAGGTTTTATAAACATTTGATGATGATTGTTCTTAGAATACTTAGGAATACAAATATACAGAAAAGTGTTGGTTTGTAACACTTTAGTATTGTAGCTAGCAGTAGTATCTCTTCTTTGTAAATTAGTCATTATAATAAAGAGATAGATTCATTTCATTTGTATGTACTGCTGGAATACTTGTTGAGTTTGTTCAACAAGTTGTTTTAAATTTATTAGTCCTTCAGAGATTGAATTTGGCTTGTTGAAGACTAAGGGAAAAGTTCACCAGAGACTAAGTTTTTGTTCATTAGAGATTGGACTTTGCCCATCGGAGATTGAAGAATCCTTCATCGGAGATTAAAGTTTTGTTCATCAGAGATTGAAGGATTGGTCATCGGAGATTAAAGCTTACGTCATCGGGGATTGGAACTAAAGAGTCAGAGACTAATGTTGACATCATCAGTGACTAATACAATACCTCAGAGATTAAAAGCTGACGTCACCAGTGACTAAAGCCAAAGCATCGGAGATTACTCGAAGTGATCGGGGACTAATTAAAGAAGCCATCGGAGACTAGTCGAGGACTTAATCTCTGATGGAGTTAGAGTTCAAATCAAAGAAGGAAAGTCTTCCATGCACACGTAGACTTTATTGAAGACGTAGCTGACAAGGAAACTTGTTAGAAATCTTTCAATTGGAAAGATTGTATTTGATTTGAGTTAGGAAGCTAGGTTTTTGGTAACTTAGTTTTTAAGAAGCTGTAATTATAAAATTACAGAATAGCAATATACGAAGCTGTATAGAATTGAAAGAGTTGTATTCTCTCAATATACAGAATAGAAGCTGACGATCAAAGCTTGTTTTGATTGTTAGAAAACTTGTAATCAATTGTTAAATCAAATAAAGGCAATTGTTTATAGAGTTTTGATCGTGTTCTTTATATTCCGCAGAAAAGTTTAAATTTCTTAAAGAACAGTCAATTGAAGAATTTTCAAAGAACTTGTATTCAACCCCTCTTCTACAAGTTCTAGGTCGTCTCACTGGGAAAACACTATCATTAGCTCATATGGTGTCTTATTGTGAGCCTTGTTGATCAAAGACCTATTTTGAGTGAAGCAAGCAGTGAAAATTGCCTCAGCCCAAAAATAGGTAGGAATTTTTGCCTCTACTAACATTGTCCTTGTAGCTTCTATCAGGGTTATATTCTTCTTTTCTACTACACCATTCTGTTGGGGAGTTCTTGGAATAGAAAATGTAGGATTGATGTCTTTCTCTACATAGAATCCATCAACAACTACATTCTTGAATTCAGTCTCATTGTCTGTCCTCAAAATTCTAACCACTGACCCTGACTCAGTTTCCACTTTCTTTATATGGTCAATGGCTTGTTGATGTACTTCAGTTTTGGCATTTTGAAACTTGACCCAAGTATATCTGGTGTAGTCATCCACAATGACCAATGCAAATCTCTTCTTTGATACTAACATTATGTTGACAGGACCAAAGAGATCCATATGAAGCAATTGAATTGGATCCTTGATCATTGTGGCTTCCTTGCTGAGAAAGGATGATTTCCTTTGCTTCCCTTGTTGGCATGCTAAACATAACCTTTCTTGAATGAATTCCACTTGAGGTAGTCCAGTTACCAACTCTCTCTTCACCAAATCATTGATAGTTCTGTAGTTCAAGTGAGAGAGCTTCTTGTGCCATAGTATGCTCTCATTAGGGGGTTGCCTTGCTGTAGAAACATGACTCGTCCATTCACTGACTTAAAATCATCAATGAAAAGATCTCCTTTCCTAATCCCTGATAAGACCAGCTTCCCATCACTTTCATTTGAGATTGAGCATTGATCCCCTTTGAAGGAAATGATGAATCCTTTATCACATAGTTGACTTATGCTTAATAGATTATGCTTTAGCCCATCCACTAGTGCTACATCTTCAAATAAGACATTCCCATATGCTACTTTGCCATAACCAAGAGACAATCCTTTACTGTTGTCACCAAAAGTAATTACTAGACCAACCTTCCCATTAAACTCTGTGAGTAGGCCTTTGTTTCCTGCATGTGTCTTGTGTAACCACTGTCTAGAAACCAGATTTGTCTACTTTTGACTTTTCCCTTCACACAAAGAACATTTAATTTGTTTTTGGTACCCAAGTGGATTTGGGTCCTCTAGGTTTAGTCACAGTTACTGGTAAAACAACTTTTTCATTATTTATGACTTTAGGTTTAGGCAGAATACACAATTTCTTCTTTTTAGCAGCTTCACTATAAACTTTAGATTTACCAACAAATTTCTTTTTTTTACCCTTAAGGGTACATACTTGAGTAGTAGGTAAATCATCAACATATAAAATTGTACCAGTTAAAATCTATGGTTTTTTTTTTGCATTGAAAATAAAGATGATTATTGCTACCATAGTTCCAACACACTTTCCTAAGGGCTTCCTGAATAGGGGTGTAGTTATTGGCTTTGTTTACACCTAATTTGCCATTTCTATTCTTTTTCTTATCCTCTAACAAGCCTTTATCCCTTGAATGGTTTTGACGGCCTGATGCACTCTTATCCCCTAATAAATGTGTATCCACTGATGCGCAGTCTTGTTCCTTATTGAAAAGGGGTTTAAGTGCTTTAGCATGAACATATTTCTTGTCTCTCCCATCACTTGTGGAAGCTTCACTCATCGGGAAAAAATTCCTTTTTTCTAGCTTTGTTACGGCCTTTACAATTTACAAACTTGATAGGTTGTATAGGCCTTTTTTCTAAAGCTAACTGCATTTTCAACCTCAATAGAAGGTTGCTTCACCAGAGTCTCCTTATAGCCTAAACCAGATTTATGATCAGATTTCTGACTTTTTAATTAATCATCTAGTTTCTTACTCGACTCATTCCATCTCTTTATAACCTCCCTTTCATCTCTCAAAAGTTTGGAGGTCCATTCTTCTCTCTTTATGGCACAGTCAAGAAGGTTCCTAGTCTTAGAGAGTTCTTTTTTAAGATTCTCAAGTCTAGACAGTTCTGATTCTAACAGAGTATTTCTAGTAGTCAAATGTTCATTGATTTTCTGTACTCTTTCAATCTCATCTACAACACTTCTTAAAGTGTCATGAAGGTCTCTTATCTCACAAGTCATTTCCTTAACAGTTTTGAAACAATCAGTTTTTGACATGTTAGAGAAAATTTTGAGACTTACTTGTGAGCTGTTGCTGTTTGTGGATGAGGCTATCAGGGCTAGGTTGACATATTCCTCAGTGTCTTATTCATCTGAGTCAGCCTAATCCTGTCCCTCTGCAATATAAGCTTTTTCCTTCTTGTTGGCATTAAGAAGGTCAAAGTATTTCTTCTTGTAATCCACTTTAGCTTATTTTCCTTTGGATTCACCTTCCTTTGTGGCCTTGCGGCACTCATTTGCAAAGTGGCCCATCTCATTACATTTGTAACACTTTATTCTTGATTTATCAATAAAGTTGCTTGTCCTATTGGGTTTCCTAGCTGAAAATCTCTTTATTCTAGTTGGCTTTTGGAATTTCAGTTTGGAAAACCTTTTTACAAGGAAGGCCATGGTTTCATCCATTTTCTCCAACTCTTCAGGGGTGTACTTAGTCCCCTTAGAGTCAGCTTCATTTTCCCCACTCTCTCCACTCTCATCAGCATCTCTTGACTGCTACTTCATCAAGACACTTGGTCTTTCTTCAACTTTATTCTTCTTAGAAACCATCAGAGCTACAAATTTAAGCTTTCTGGTATCCTCTGGCATTTCAGATCTCTGTTGAACCTCCACTTCATATGTCTTTAGAGTACCATAGAGTCTATCCAAGTCTAGGAGATTCATGTCCTTGGATTCTCTAGTGGTTGCTGTCTTTGGATCCCATGATATGGGAAGTGCCCTAATGAACTTTCTGTTCACGTCTTTGTTGGCATAGATCTTCCCATACATCCTTAGGTCATTTACCAACCTGTTGAATCTGTCAAACATCTGAGTGAATGATTCACTATTTTTCATTGTGAACCACTCATACTATTGTATTAACAACTACAGTTTGTTTTCCATCACATCTTCAGTACCATCACATAAGATCTGGATAGTATCCCATATAGACTTAGACATCGTAAGATTCATGATACTGTTTAACTTATCATCGTCTAAGCCATTGTAGAGAATACCTATGGACCTTTAGATCTTTCTTCACCTTCTCTCTTTCCTCTGGAGTCATCTATCAGTAGTTTTTGAGACTAATCTTTCAGGGACAGTGACTCCATTCACCACTTCTTAAGGAATGAACTTCTTAGCTACGTGAGGGTCTTCTTATAGAATCTGTAAGTATTCATCATCGATTGCTCTAAGATGAACTATCATGCATTGCCTCCAGAAGAAGTATTTTCCCTTTTACAACATGGGGACCTTACTATTTCCAGCTTTGTTGGCCATTGATAAGGATCTTCTAGCAAGTGTAGTCTGCTAGTTTGGCTCTGATACTAATTGTTAGAAACTAAATAAACTCAAGTGTTTGTGTGTGTGTGTGGGGGGGGGGGGGGGGGGGCTTGAAAACAAACACTACAAACTTTATGGTCTTTTAAAACTTACGTTGCACAGGCTGGAATAGCTACCACAACCAGAAAAACTCTAACGAAATTAAGATGAATACACAGGTATTCAAGTTAAAATAGTTGTATTATAACTTGGTGTTTTTTTTCTAGAAATCTGTTTAATCACAATCGTGATTAATAGCTACAAATATGTAATAAATTACAGCTTCTCTTTTCTCACTCACTAGCTACGTTTTTCTTTGAATATATCTCTCAAGATTTTTACAAAGCTTCATTTCTAGTGTTTGAGTGTTGTGGCTTGCTTGGTTTTTCATGTAACAACTCTTTCTATGTATATAGCAGATCAGTTGGTGAACCCATGTGCTAGAAATGCTACTTTTTCAACATAGCTGTAGTATGTCACATCAAGGTCCTTTCGAAGTGGTGCGTCAGACTGCTGTTGGCTTTAGGTGCTTTTTTTTCATCCCTTGATCTACAACTATTTAATGCTCAAGAGTTGTTATTGGATAACCAAACTTCAAGGAATATCTTCCCAGTTATACCCCTTGCTTTCGTGCCAAGTATCAATGATTTGCTTGAATGTCCTGATGACGAGTGGATTAGGTCATAACGATCCACTGAAGAAAAGCCCTGATGTTGACTTGATCAGTGCTTCTGGATCCCCTGATAGCAAGTTATAGATGACAACTTGATCAGTGCTTATCCATTCAGCTATTTCCCTCTTCATGTTAGGCCACCAAAAATTTTGTTTCAAATCTTGGTACATTTTTGTTCCACCTGGAAGTACCGAGAATTTGGAATTGTGGGCCTCTTGTAATAATTTTCTTCTTAACTCAATTTCACCGGGATCTAGATTCTACCTTCAAATCTCATCAATCCATCATTGTCGATGTGACATTTTCTATCTTCTCCTTTTAGCAACCTTTCCCTATCTTCTACATTTTCTTCTTGAGCTTCCTTGATGATGTTCAGTAAACTTGGTTTTGCACTGACTTCCTACTCTAATTCTTTCCTTTGTTGGGTTGTGATAAAATTCAATTGTAATCGTTCCAAATACATCCTTACTTCTTCTTGAATTGTTATCTCGTTTAACCTTTCACATCTACTCAGTGCATCAGCTACTACATTCGCCTTACTAGGGTGATAATTGATTTAATAATTATAGTCTTTAATTAGCTCTAACCTCCATTTTTGCCTCATGTTCAACTCCTTTTGTGTGAAGATGTATTTTAAGCTCTTATGGTCAGTATAAATCTCATATTTCTCTCCATACAAATAATGCCTCCAGATTTTTAATGCGAATATGATAGCAGCTTACTCTAAGTCATGCATTGGATATCATTTTTCGCAGTCCTTGAGTTGTCGAGATGCATAGGCAATGACTTTGCCATGTTGCATTAGAACAGTTCCTAACCCATTCATTGCGGCATCACTGAAGATCACAAAATTTCCTTTATTATCTGGTAAACTTAGTACTAGAGCAGTGGTTAGTCTTTTCTTCAGTTCTTGGAAACTTCTCTCATATTTTGGAGTCCAAGTGTACTTTATTATCTTTCTTGTTAGATTCGTCAATGGAACTACTAATTTGGAAAAATCTTGGACGAATCTACGATAGTATCCTGCTAATCTTAAGAAACTTTGCACTTATGTAGGTGTTTTCGGCTGTTGCCAATTGGTGATGGCCTTAATATTCGTGGGATCTACTGAGATGCCATGCTCATTGATCACATGCCCTAAAAATTTCACTTCTCGTAGCCAGAATTCGCACTTTGAAAATTTGGCGTAGAGTTTTTCTTGTCTTAGTGTTTCCAACGCCATTCTTAAATGTTCAACATGTTCCTCTTCCGTTTTGGAGTAAATAAGAATGTTTTCGATGAACACAATGATGAACTTATCTAATTGTGGCTTGAAAACTCGGTTCATCAAATCCATAAATGCAGCTAGAGAATTGGTAAGTCCGAATGGTATTACTATAAATTCGTAATGACCATATCGGGTTCTAAAAGCTGACTTAGAGATATCTTCAATCTTAATCCTCAATTGGTGATATCCTGACCTCAAGTTGATCTTTGAAAAGTACTTGGCATCCTTAAGTTGATCGAACAAGTCGTCGATCCTAGGTAAAGGATATCGTTTCTTCATTGTTACGTTATTTAATTCTCTGTAGTCGATGCACAATCTCATTGATCCATCTTTCTTCTTTACGAATAATACAGGTGCTCCCCACAGTGAGACACTTGGTCTAATGAATCCTTGATCCAATAATCCTTGTAGTTGTACCATAAGCTCTTTTAATTCCGAAGGGGCCGTCCGATATGGAGTCTTGGAAATTGGAGTAGTTCCCGATACTAACTCAATTCCAAATTCTACTTGTCTATCCGGAGGTATACCTGGTAATCCTTGTCATGTGTATAAGCCAAGAATGTTTCACATCCTTTGCGTATCATTTTATTGGCTTGTATCATTGTGAGAAAATGAGACAATTTGGTGGTCTTACATCCATGGAATAACACTCTGTTGTTTGAGGGTGTTCTTAAGGAAACCTTCTTCCTTCTGCAATTTTTATTAGCTTGGTATTTATGCAACAAATCCATGCCTAATATCAAGTCAAATTCTCCCAATGGAAATGGTATTAAGTTTGCAAGGAAGTCATATTTCCCTATCTTTATACTACAACTGGTTAGTACTTTCTTGGCAATGTGTACCTCTTGATTAGCTACTATAACCTCTAAAGGTGCTTCTAAGCATTTAAAAGCAATGTTCATATCCTTAAGGAGACGTTCAGATATAACAGACCTAGTCGCGTCAGAATCAAATAAAACATGTACTTGGATTGAATTGACCAATAGCGTACCTGTAACTACGTGATCAGACATCGGTGCATCTTACATAGTCATATTATAGATCCTAGCTTGAGGGAGACTTGATACTGTGTTGGGTCCTGTCAATGGCAATTTGCCTTGACTCTTCTTTTGAGGGTAAGTGGTGGAGATGTGGCCTTCCTAATCGCAAGTGTAACATGTTCTTACAGTTGCCATGGTACGGCTGGTGCCTTGTGGTTGGTATTGTTGCTGTTGTGGACAATACCAAGGTTGGGGAACAATTGGTGCTTGATTTGGGCAGTTAAGTGCAGTGTGCCCAGGTCAATGGCATTTAAAACATACATTTGTTCCCACTAAACATAAAGAAGACTCATGATTCCTTCCACATTTGCTACAGACTGTGATCCTCCTTTTATTATCAATTAGGTCTGCAATGAAATTCCTTTTTATTTTATCATTGTTACTAAGCACATTTCCTTCCTCTTGTTTTACCACGACTGAACTGGTTTGTGGTCTTCCCTGTCCTCTATTTCCTTGATTATTGTGGCTATCGCTATTAGAGTAGTTTCCTCTCCTTTTTCCTTCCTTCCGGTTTTCCCGGTTGAACTCTCGAAGTAGCTTGCCACTTTTCTCAGCTACTTTCGTTCTCTGAACAACTTCAGTATAGTTGTCCAAGCATAAGATAGCAATCTTGTCATGCAACCACAGATTCAAACCATCCTCAAACCTCCTTGTCTTTCTTCTTTCTGTATCTACCAAATGTGGGGCATACCTTTGGAGTTCATTAATGTGAGAACCCAAAAATTTTATATGAGTTTGTTACATGAATTATTGTATGTTGTAATTAATTCTTATTTTATATACAAATGGTAAATCCATATCTTAAGTGAGAATTTTGATGACAATGAGAGGTTCATTTTATTAAAGATAACTTCCTTAAAAGAATATAAAAATAAGATTATCAAACCTTGTATATGATTATGATTAATCAGCTTGGAAGAAGATGAGAGGGTTACGTAAGATCAGTGGATTACGTGTTTGATTATTAAGCGGGTTAGGTGGCAACTGTTGATTAAGGTCGAATGCATGTAAGACACTAATCGCTTTGTATGTTACCAACTGTTGAAATATTACATTGAGCAGCCGTCTTACCGTCTTAACTGACCAATCATTTTATATCAAAGCATAATCTTAACCTATTATAAATACCTCATTTGAAATGAATTCTAAACTCCTTTCTAAAATTTCTCTCCTAGAACCCCTCTTTCACGTATCATCTTCATAAATTTCCAAGTCTTTCTCTTGGAAAATTATTCTCAGACAAGCTTTAAATTTCTCCCTTAAAGACGAAGAGGTAAGAACTTGATACTCTACTTAGTTTTTTTTTCATACGTAGAATCAAAGATTTATTAACCATGTATGCTAAGTTTTCAAGAAGGAATGAAACTTTAAAGGATTATATTCTTTTGCATTTTCATGTTTATGAGGCATCCTAGGTTGAGTTTGTTCACGTTAGGCCTTCCATCGAAACAAAGGCAAGCTCTATGTTAGTCTCTGATGAGATCATTCTAGTCTCTGATGAGTTAATGTTAGTCTCTAACGAGATAATCTTACTCTCTGATGAAGGAAGTTTAAATTAGTCTCTGATGATGTCATCCTTAGTCACCAACAGGCTAAGTTTAGTCCCTGATGACGTCATCCGTAGTCTCTGATGGGCAAAATATGTTAGTTTCTGATGGCTAAAGATATTAGTCCCCGAGGAGTTTGGCGATAGCCAACTGAGTTTGGCACTGAACAAATAATCCACTAATGAAGTTCAGTAATGACTTAATAAGTTTGGCGATGAACAAGTCATCCCCTGACAGCCAAAAGAGTTTGGCGATAGTCAAAGTTATCACCCGACGAGTTTGGCGGTATGAAAATTATCCCCTGATAGGTAAGTCATCCCCTGATGACTATTCCCTGATGAGTGAATGATACCCTGATGGCCAAGAGGCTATCCCCTGATGGTCGAGACACATCCCCTGACGGGCGAGACATCCCCTGACGAGTAGTTTACCCACTGATGTCTAGTCATCCGCTGTCTACTAGTTATCCCCTGATGACAAAGGATCCCCTGTCATAGAAGATTTTCCCCTGATGCGCAATTTGTCATAGAAACTATAAAAACATTATTTTCTTAAATTATTTTATAACGTTTCAATTATTTATTTGACATCAACTTTGACAACCCCAAAATCCCTTACCAGAGTCCGGGCGCCGTCAAAAGACAAAAGACAGTAACAACATCCAAGCATGCATATCATTAAATAAGAGAAGTAAATTGTATTCTCTATTACATTCAACCAAAATAATAATTCTAACAGCGGAAATCCAAGAGGGCCCACACAGGCCTTACAACCTAACCAAGAAAAGATTTATCATCTCACGCTTCACTCTTCCTCGAAAGGTCATCCATGAGAGGGAAAAGAGAAAGCGTTCACTAAGCCATACTTTCCTTGCCTTTAGCAGACGGCTCAACCTTCTCGTCATAACCTGTAAAACATTATATAATAGCAACATGAGCGATTTTACGTTTGCAAGTATATAATCAAGTATTGGTGTCTTTAAAATGAGAGAAATTTTCTTGGCTTAAGTGTTTATGAGGATTGGACGGAAAACAATGCCCACACCTTTGAATAACTTTGAAGAAGAATCTATATATATAGCTTCCAGGGTCCCCGAAAGACAATGAGGGATTTGACCCTTTACTTGAAAGAAATCTTGAATCGTTCATTTGCCTTCTCTTCATTAAATAGTGCGTCACCTGGCTAGCTTGACCACTATCTGACTTCATCTCTTCATCAAACGACATATCAGCCGACCAACCTAATCGTTTGACTTCATCATAATGACATACGTAGTCGAAGCAAAAACTTAGTCTGCAAGGGTTCGGTTACCGATGTCTCAGTTTCCGTTCCCTATCATCCTTAGGCCTAGGGTGCCAGGCAGACGCAACCCATTAGCCTTTAGTTACCCACGCGGATATACTTTACAAGTATGAGGTAAGAAGAAATTAAGTTTTGTTACATCCGTATAGGATTTACTTTGGCGCGTTAGCGAAATTTGAATAGCTAACCTTCGCCCAAAAAATGCTTGATTCTAGTACAACATTTTTCACGTACATCGGATCAAAATATCGTACGTTACTTAACTTTGAAGAAAATTTAATCATGAGCATTGACATAAATATTTTGGATATTTATGCATATCGAAAGAATGATCATGCGTATTTATTGAAAGAAAGTAGAGTGAGTATATACTTGCCTTGGTCCTTAGCTAAAATATCAAACTCAAATCACTTGTGAGTGGAACACTCTGTAAGACGTACATATATCATTAGAAATCTATATTTTTGATAAAAATATGATAAAAGATACACATGTGATGTCCGTGAACTTTTAAACGTCTAAGTTGGCATACACATGTGATATCTGTGAACTTTTAAACGTCTAAGTTGGCATTCTGAACCTTTAGGGTTTAAATGAATAATTAATAACATCATAAAATAATCTAAGAAAAAATAATATTTTATACTCTCAAAGAAAACTGCACAACATTGGAAAAACATTGAAGCATGAAAAGTGATCAACAGGGGTTTCAATCTTATTAATCAGGGGATGACTGCCCGACAGGGGACAGTCTTCGGCTGTCAAGGGATGATCCTCGACCATCAGGGGATGATCCTGATCATCTCCAAACTCCTCGGAGAAAAGTTGTTCAACGCCAAACTTGACAAGTCAGCACCAAACTCTTCGGGAAGCATTTGTTCATCGGAGACTAAGAAAATTCTCATCAGGGACTAAGCTTAACCTATCGAAGACTAAGGCTGACGTCATCAGAGACTAACATATCTCATCAGAGACTAATGTTATCTCATCAGAGACTAACGTATCTCATCAGAGACTAACATTAACTCATCATAGACTAATGTTATCTCGTTAGAGACTAACGTATCTCATCAGAGACTAATGTTAACTCATCAAAGACTAATGTTATCTCGTTAGAGACTAACGTATCTCATCAGAGACTAACATTAACTCATCGGAGACTAAGTTTAGAACTTGTCTTAGGTACAGTGGTGTCTTCTTCGCTCCTCCATGGGTGGTGTTCTCACTAGGTGACCAAAACCACAACTAGGGCAACTCTCAACATCTCATTAGCAGTAAGTGACATTCTTATCATCTACCATAGCTCATAGACGCTACTAACCTCAAGGACTCAGGTTGAAGAAAACTCAATCACGGTGTTTTCATTACTGATAAAGAGGAATGCTTGGTAGTTAAAAGTTGTCTACTAGGTCGTTAAAGAGGATAGCTTTTAAAATAAAAGACATAAATACCAGATGTTAGAAACATGCATTAAGTCATACTTTTGGAAGTGAATGAACCTAGTATACTCACAAAAATGGCATGCATAACAGAACAAAAGTGCAGGAACAGAGTAGAGCTTTAGTATAGTGTTCTTACCTTTTTAGCTGTAGAGAAGAAGTTAAAAACTTGGTTTGTTTTCTGAGAAAAAAAACAGTTGTTCTTTGAGAGTGAACTACCATATAGAAGATTTATGAAAGTGGGGCTAGGATTGTAACTAGGAGATATATATATATATATATATATATATATGTATATATATATATATATATGTATATGTATATATATATATGTATATATATATATATATATATCTCACTTGCAAAGCAACAACAGCTGTTGGATTATTTGGAAATAGATTTCAGTCGTTGGCTGTGAAAGGAAATAGCAAGCTTTAGAAGGAAGTGATAGCCGAGAACTTGTAGAAGTGGGGGTGGGGGGGGGGGGGGGGGGGGGGGGGGGTGGTTGGTTGAATACATGTTATTTGAATTCTTTTTGATTACTTGTTCTTCAAGAAATTAAATAATACTTGCGAAAATAAAGAACAAGAACTCAAATCAATTTATAAACAATTACTTTTATTGATCTTGACAATTGAATACAAATTCTAACAATCACAACAATGTGATCATCATCTTCTTTTCTTTTCTATATAGTAAAGATACAAAACTATGAATTTTATACAGTTTCAAATTACAATTTTCTGTAAACCTAATTACAACTTCTCTAAAAATTGAAAAATTCCAATTAATTCAGTTTCTATTCTAAATCAATAATGATTCAACTTCCTTATTCGAATTAAACACAATCTTTTCTTTTTTATTAGGAACAGATTTCTGGCTTGTTTCCTTACCAGTTGCGTCTTCAATAATATTTTGATTTACGTGGAAAATAATCCTTATTCAATTTGAACTCTGTATCTTATCAGGGAATAAATCATGACTTAGTCCCTGACGCTTCATCTTTAGTTTCTGATGACATCATCACTAGTCTCTGGTCTTTTAGTCCCTGATGACGTCACATTGCATAGTGTCCGATGGAGTTATTTAGTCTCCGATGCTTTTAGGATTAGTCTCAGATAACGTCAGCTTAGTCTCTGATGCGTTAGACTTAGTCTCTGATGCACTAAGCTTAGTCTCGGATGACATAAGCATTAGTCTCTGACGCTTTAACTTTAATCTCTAATGACGTAAGCTGAAGTCTCCGATAGGAAAAATACTTAGTCTCCGATAAGTATTGCCTTAGTCTCCGATAAGCCTTTTTGTAAACTTCGACGGATCAATTACACATTTTGACTTGTTGAAGCTTTGATACAACTTTTCAGCAGTTACTTACAAATAAAAAATGAATCTATCTCTTTACAAAGAATGAATAATTACAATCAAAGAGATAACTACTAGCTACAAAACTTAAGTGTTACTAATAACACTTTCTATACATTTGTATATCTAAATAATCTAAAGATAATCATCATCAAATGTTATAAAACCTAACAATCTCCCCCTAATTATGAATATCAGAATGATAAGCATAATTTCAAGGTTGATGATGATGTCAAAACTCAAAATTACAAGTATTACTTAGAATAAAGAATAAAGAATTACTAACTACAAATGTATCTGAATTAAGATCTTTGATCTGTCATTCAGCTTCCACCAAGACTCAGGTTTAAATCCTTTAAGTCTGGCTTCAAAAATAAAAATTACAGCTTATTTCAACAAACAACATACCATCCAACACAACAGTTTACCTTATATTTTTCTTCAGCAACTCTAGCTTATCTATCAACAACTTTTTCAGGATTAGTTCAGTTTCTTCTTCTGCATCTTTGAGTAGACTGATAAATCCTTCTATATGTCTCTCAGTGACATTGTTAATATCTCTATTGTAGTTGAAGAAGACTTTCTCTCCATGGAAAGTCTCATACCATAATCCAAGAGGTTTAGGATTAGCTTCTGGCACTGTGTCTACCTTATGCTTCACCTTCATCACCTTCTGAATCTGGCTTCGAAGATCCATGTTGAGATCATAAGTCTCAAGCACAACAGTTAGCAACCACTCCAGATTTTCTTTGGTTTGTCCCTCCAAGGCTGACTTCTCGAATTTCAAAGACTCTCCATCTTTTAAAAAAACATGAAGAAGTTCTTTTTTATTCTTACCCTTGATCATATCAATTTTCTTTGTACTTTTCTTCAGAGCTTTGATGATTTCTTCTGTGCTAGCCATTTCAACCTTGTAAGACTTCCTTGATGGAACTGTTCGTGGCTTTGTTGGTCCACTTACAGCCACTAAGGCAGTCTCGATTGGCCTTGGAGATTCTTGAGAGGTAGGCTTCTTGATAGGTGCTTTGATCACAGGTTTCTTTGCAGATTCCTGGACCAAAGTTTTTCTTCTTGATTTCTTTTTAGCCTCTTTCATCTCCTTATTTTCCTTCTTGGCGATGGCTACTTTTTGTGCACTTGATCTCCTTGTAGAGATTTTCTTCTTCTTTGCCTCCTCCTCCTCTTTAGCTGCTGTCATGTCCTCCTCCTCTTATAGTTTTTGAGCTAATAGAGCATCAGCTTCTATCAGTTTCTGCTATTGAGGATAGACCAACTCCACTTTCCCATCCACTATCAATTCAACTGGAGTGGGAAAGTGAGCAGTCTTCATGGCATCCCCTATTAGCTTAGGCTATCCTAGTTGAGTAGTGGTTTGCTTCTTTATTTCCTCAACCATGACTCCCTTGCCTTTGTCCTTTTGGTTTGGGGCTTGTCCAGTGGAAGGAGGAGATGTTGTTGTTGTTGTTGTTGGAAGTTGTGTTGTTCTCGTTGACTTTGTTGTTGCTGCTTGAAGATCAGAATGTTTCTTTAAGATCCTGTCCATCATTGCTTGCAATTCTGCATCAAGGACTGGAACAGGACCAGATTTTGGTTTTTGTACAAGAACATTTTGTTTGGATTGACCACTCTCCCTCTTTTTGACATCAACATCTTTAGGTGAAGAGGAGGTGGCCAACTGTGAAATTGCCTGTAGCAATAGTTGTTCCATTCTGTCTTGTTTTTGGATCAGGAGTTGGATATTTGCTTCGAGGGCTTGAAGTCTACTGTCAGTCTTGGACTTGTCTTTGATAAGTGTATCAATGGCAGTGATTGTCCTCCTTGGCAAATGTCCTTCATAACACCTTCTTATCTTGTTTGTCTCCAACTCAATCCTTTCCTCCATTCTTTTGACTACAGCATTGATACCAGTAACCAAGAAGTGGTGAAACTTTGTATGTTTCTTATCCACCTGGGTTACTTCTTCAAGTACATCTTTGATTGATGATGCAGCTGCAGTTAACCCAATATTGGTCACATAATCCTGCCTGAGTTGGACAGCTGCTTCCTCCAAAGTATTTGTATAGTTGGCATCAAGCCATACATCTACATTTTCCTCTACAGGTTCTTCAAGGCATAAGTTCATCTGCTAGCCTTGTCTTCAATGCAGAAATGTGGTCTTGTCTTTGTTGTAGACCATATAAAAGTTCAAAATCCGCATTGGACATTTCTGATAGAACATAGAATACTGCATCCCCTGTGCTTGAACTGGTCCCCATTTCTTCTGTTTGGATTGTAGTGGAGGGAGCAGAAGAAATTTGAGCTTCTTGTGAGTTGGTTTCAACAGGTTGTAAAAAGGCACCTGCTGAAAATTTCTCTCGTTTATTTTGTTCAAGGATCTCATCCTTGCTCACACCCTCTCCTTTTGTCTGGGGTTGGGCACCCAGCTTCTCTATCTCTCATTTTTCCAAGATTTCTAAATCTTGACTCTCTTGTATGTTTATATCCTCTCCTTTTTCCAGGTCATGAGCCTGACTCTCACTAATTATTCTCACATCCTCACTTATATGGATGGGTGCACTCTGTCCTACAGAAGTGGGGGTTGGAGAATTACTTGTGACTGCATGGATAGGGGGATTCCTTTATGTATCTGGGGCTAGGGATCTATCCATGGAATATGTTTGAGAGCTTGTCTCGAGTAGTGGCTCCTCTTGGGAAAAATCAAGAAGATTTAGATTAGTAGTATCAAAAGAATCAAGAATGGGAGAAAAAGGAGAATAATGTACAGTGTGCAGTGTTGGTTGTTCCTCAGACATTGAAAATTGAGGAACATCAATTGATGACTCTTTGTGTGCACTCCTTGTGTCACTCTTTTCTTGTATTTGCTCTCTATTTGGTTCCTCTTGTTGGTGAACAAGAGGTTGTGCAGACTCTGTACAGGGTGTTCCTGGTTGGAAACTTTCTTCAATGTCAATATCCTTTTGAGAGGACATTGACAGTTCACTGTTTTTCCTTATATCCTCCATTGCCTTTTGGGAGGCAATGGATTCCTTGTGGCTTAGGTTTATTACTCTATTCTTTCTCTGAGGTGTCACCTCAGCTTCTTTGTCTCCCTCAGCCTCACTTACTCCCTCAATTATTTTTCTTTTTATAGGGAGTTTCTTGGCTGTCTTTGTGTTTACAACCACAGTCTTTTGGGAAACTGTGGAGGGGGCTATTGATTGTTGTTGTGAAGTGGTTGGAGGATGAATAGGGTTTTTTTTTAGAATCCTCAAAGAATGTCAAAGGGTAGAGGTTTGGAAGCCTGTCAATGAGAGTAGATCTCATGACAGGAAGGAAAAATAAAGAAACCTTTACCTTTGCAAATTTGTGCTTCACATCAATAAATATTCTTTTACTCTGCAAAACAGTTTGTACAACTTGCATTCCAGTAATATTAAGGTTAGGGATTAGATAATAAGCAATCATCATCAAAAACCTAGCATAATAAAATTTATTTTTATTACCAGATTTCAGTTTTACCAAAAGATTTTGCAAAATTAAAAGCCCAATGTTTAGATGTCTATCATACAACACACTGAAAACAATTTGTTGTGTGACTGTAGTGATAGCTTCATAGCCACTACACTTGGAAGTAAAAGCTTTAGTGATTATATCAAAGAACAGTGACCACTCTTGCCTTAGATGGGGTCGAGTTATGGACCCAACAGAAACAATTTCTGAAGAATAATGTAAATTTTTAAACATAGAAAAAATTTCTTCATTAGAGGCAAGAGAGTCAAAGTTTTCATAAACGGGTAAATGTAAAGCATTATTTACTACGGTATGATCTATATTATAAACATTATTATCATACCTGAAACTTACCACAGGAGAGTCAGCATTCTCATCCTGGACAGTTGCAGTGGACCACATAGCCATGATAACTTCAGCGGCTTGTGTGGGAGCTTCATAAATGGCATAGGAAAGTGTGGAATTTTGAAGAAATCCACGAAATGGTGGTACTGTGCTTCAAATTCATGCTTGTCTGCCACCCCTGCATGGTTAGTCTTGATGATATCAAAGTCTCCAAACTTGAAGCATACTGTTTTGGCCGCCATTGAAGAGATCTGTGAACTTTTGAAGAAGTTCTTTGAAAATGGTTAAATTGTAGAGTATTTGCAGAGAGAAAATAATTTCAAAGCTTTGAGAGTTTGTGATTGCAAAGGTGTTTGAATTTACTTTTATCAAACTGTTAGAAACGTTTGCAATTCAAGAGATAGTGAACCGTTTTCGATCGTGGGTATGAGTAACTACCAGATTACCCTCGATCGGAGATTGCCCTAATCTCTGATATGTTCACTCATAAGAAACTAGACCCGATTAGTCTCCGATAGTTCATTTTTGATTAAGTTAGAGACTAATCAAAAACACTGTCGGGGACTAAGATAGTCTCCAATAGTTCAATTTTTAATTAAGTCAGAAACTAATTAAAAACACTGTTGGAAACTAAGATAGTCTCCGATAGTTCAATTTTTAATTAAGTCGGAGACTACTTAAAAATACTATCGGGGACTAAGGTAGTCTCTGATAGTTCAATTTTTAATTAAGTAGGGGACTAATTAAAAATACTGTCGGGGACTAAGGTAGTCTCCGATAGTTCAATTTTTAATTAAGTCGGGGACTAATTAAAAATACTATCAGGGACTAAGTTAGTCTCTTACTCCAAAGCTTTCAGGGACTAAGAAAATATAATCCCTACTACAATTTTGTTTTTCAAAACTTTTCCAACAATCAACTTGATGATTATTAGCTTCAAAAATTCTGTTTAATTAAAAACAGCTACATTCCAGAAATTAAATTCTAGCTTCTAAATTTCTGTCCATTAAGAATAGCTTCAAACTAGAAATTAAATCCTAGCTTCTTATAACTAAACAACTTGTTCTTTAAAATTTTAATCAATTTTAGATGCATAATTCAACATTCCTAACTCATAGACTAATCTAATGAAAGTAGATTCATCTAAAGGCTTTGTGAATATGTCTGCAAGTTGTTTATCAGTTGTAACCCAGTGCAATTCAATATTTCCTTCACTTACATGTTCTCTTCTGAAGTGATATCTAATATCTATGTGTTTTGTTCTTGAATTTTGCACTGGATTTTTTGTTATACCTATGGCACTAGTATTATCACAATAGATAGGAATTTTGGCTAATGACATACCATAGTCTAGGAGTTGATTCTTGATCCATAGGATTTGAGCACAACAACTCCCAGCTGCAATGTATTCAGCTTCTGCTGTTGAAGTAGAAACTGAATTTTGTTTCTTGCTAAACCAAGAAACAAGTCTGCCTCCAAGAAGTTGGCAGCTTCCACCTGTGCTTTTTCTATCAAGCTTGCAACCTGCATAGTCAACATCTGAATAACCAATTAGGTTAAAATCAGATTCTTTGGGATACCATAAACCAAGGTTTGGGGTACCCTTTAGATATCTGAGTATTCGTTTTACAGCAATCAAATGTGACTCTCTAGGTGTATTCCCAGTAAGATGGCCTAGAACTTGTAGAAGGGGGGTTGAATACAAGTTCTTACAACTTTTTCAAATTCCTGTTCTTTAAGAAATTGACTTTCTGCGGAATATAAAGAACAAGATCAAAACTTTATAAACAATTGTTTTATTGATTTAACAACTGATTACAAGTTTTCTAACAATCAAAAACAAGCTTTGATCGTCAGCTTCTATTCTGTGTCTTTTTAAATTATACAACCCTTTCAATTCTCTATACTATACAGACACACTCTTTTTTTCGAATTACAATTCTGTAATTTATAATTACAGCTTCTAAAACTAAGTTTACAAAAAACCTAGCTTCCTAATTCAAATCAAATACAATCTTTCCAATTGAAAGATTTCTAACAAGTTTCCTTGTCAGCTACGTCTTCAATAAAATCTACGTGTTCATGAAAGACTTTCCTTCTTTGATTTGAACTCTAACTCCATCAGCGATTAAGTCCTCGACTAATCTCCGATAGCTTCTTTAATTAGTCTCTGATCACTTCGAGTAATCTCCGATGCTTTAATAAATTAATCTCTGATCACCTCGAGTAATCTCCGATGCTCTGGCTTTAGTCTCTGGTGACGTCAGCTTTTAATCTCCGAAGTATTGTGTTATTCTCTAATGACGTCAGTTTTAATCTCTGACTCTTTAATTACAATCTCCGATGACGTAAGCTTTAATCTCCGATGACCAATCCTTCAATCTCCTATGAACAAATCTTTAATCTCCGATGAAGGATTTCTTCAATCTCCGATGGGCAAAGTCCAATCTCTGATGAACAAAACTTTAATCTCTGATGGACTTTTTCCCTTAATCTCCGACAAGCCAAATTTAATCTCCGAAAGACTAATTAACTTAAAACAACTTGTTGAACAGACTCAACAAGTATTCCAGCAGTACATACAAGTAAAATGAATCTATCTCTTTATTAAAATGACTAAATTACAACCAAGAGATACTACTGCTAGCTACAAAACTAAAGTGTTACAAACCAACACTTTTCTATACATTTGTATTCCTAAGTATTCTAAAGACAATCATCATCAAATGTTAATAAAACCTAACAATCTCCCCCTAATTATGAATATCAGAATGATAAGCATAATTTCAAGGTTGATGATGATGTCAAAACTCAACTATTACAAATACTTAGAAAAAGAATAAAGAATAATAAATGATACAAATGTACCTGAACTTTAGATCTTCGATCTATCATTCAGCTTCTCTCCCCCTGGATAATTTACCCAGCTTCTCTGAGTATTACACTCAGCTACTCCAAGAATAAATCCTGGCTACCTGAATATTTTATTCAGCTTCTCCAAGTCTATGACTGGCTTCAATTCTCCAAGATTTAAATAACCCTGGCTACCCAAGACTTTGTCTCGGCTTCAATTAAAAACTTTACTCCAACATCCACACCACACCTTATATCTGTTTATTTCTTCTTTTTCAAGTTCCTGAAATACTTCAACCTTTCTTCAAACAATCTCTTCAACTCCACCTCACTTGGTCCCTCTGCTTTTCTTAATAATCTGATAAAATCTTCAAGATTCTTCTCTGTTAATTTTTCTATATCTCTCTCATATTGAACAAAGATCTTCTGGTCATGGATATTTTCATACCACATTCCGAGAGGTTCAGATTCCACCAAATATAATTTTCCTTTGAAGCTCAATGGTGGTTCTCGTACTACAGATATTTTACTTGAAGCACTGACCATGGGAGGTTTCACTGAAGAAATTGGTTGAGGTTTAAGAATTTCTGATACAGGAATTATAGTATTTTCTTTTGCAGGATTCTGAGCTAAAGGCTTCCTTCTTGAGTGTTTTTCATCCTGTTCCATCTCCTTATTCCTTTTCCTTGTCAAAGCTGCCTTCTTTGCGGAAGTCAACTTGACAGGAGGTTTCTTTATTGCAGCCCTTTTCTTTTCCTCATTCTCTTTCTCCTCTTTGGCTAATTCTTTGTCAATCTGTTCTTGAAGTTGTTGAGCAACCAAGAAATCAGATTCTATTATCCTTGGATCTTGAGGAGCAACTTGAATAACTCCCCCTTCAACTTCCAATTCCACTGGCTTGTAAATCCTCCCAGCTTTTATAGCATCCCCCATTAGTCTAGGCTGTGCTGGTTGAATTTTTGGTTCTGAGACCATAACACCTTTGCCTTTGTCTCTGAAAGCGCTTGGGGGGCCTGCTTCAATTTGTTGGGTAGAAGAGGAAGTTTGACTTTGAGGTTTTGGGATTTGAGGAAGGCTCGATGGTTTGGATGATATGGGCAATTGTTGAACTTTGGATTCAAGTCTTGCTAGTGTTGCCTTGAGCTCTGCATTAATATTGGCATAAGCTGTTGGCTGTGTTGGTGTTGATGTTGGAAGAACTGGATCACTCTCCCCCTTTTTGACATAATCATCCTTGGAGGGGGCAGAGTTGGGTAATTGTGCGGCCATCTGTTGGAGGAATTGGTGGATTTGATCAACTTTAACCTCAAGAAGACTCAGGCGACTGTCATATCTGGACTTATCCTTGATAATTTGATCAATTGCTTGGATAGTCTTTCTAGGCAAGTGGCCTTCATAGTGCCTCTTGAGTTTATCATGTTCTAGTTCCATGTGTTGCTTTAGTTCCTGGATTGCTTCATTGATCCCAGTAGCCAAGAAGTGATGGAATTTGGCATTTTTCCGATCCACTTTAGTCACTTCTTCTGCCACATCCTTTGTAGAGGGGGCAGCTGCTGTTGACCCTATATTGGTCACATAATCCTGTCTGTACACAGCAGCTGCATCTTCTAGAGAATTGGTGAATTTGGCATCAAGCCATTCATCCACATTCTCAGCTTCAGGTTCTTCATGGACAGGTTCATCTGCAAGCCTTGTCTTTAAAGCAGAGATATGGTCTTGCCTCTGTTGTAGG
>CM025787.1:6540666-6582786 GCA_014636745.2 Centella asiatica | reverse complement strand
TTATGCTCAGGTGTATACCTGAGCATAACTTTCTCAAAATATCCATCGGGGGCTGAACCCGTGGATCTGCTAACCATACAGTACACAGCTGGCCAAACTAGACCGCATGATCCCTCTTGTGTGGACTACGTAGTCACTTATCATTTCCTCTAGGTCAGGTGAAGAACACATCAGCACCTTTCCTTTCCTCTTGCCAACCATGTGGCATAACCCATTAAGGGACATCATTCTCATACCCCATTTAAGAGACATATCATTCTCATTCATTAGCACGGATATAACAGTGAAAAACAATAGCTGATAATCAAAGCTCAATTATATCCATGCATCATCATTCATATCATGCTAGCGGAATTTAAAGCATAGCATGCTCTTTCATAAAAGAAACAATTGAAACATAATTCAAGCCTTGCACGCATACCGAATCGAATGATAATGCGTTAACTGAAAGAAACATCAGATTGAATGTATATGTTTGCATCAACTTGCAGTTAAACATAAGATTGTGAATATATTTGCCTCAGTCCTTTGCTCACAACAATTCAATTTACTTGAGAGGGGAAAATTCTGTAAAATATACATATCCCAAAATAGATTTAGTACTTAGGTTAAAATATAAGAGAAAGTGCATATGTGATGTCCTTAAACTTTTAAGGTTTCCAAAACTGCTATAAAACTGTTTAGGGTGAATACATAATTAAACATCATAAATAATTTTAAGAAAAATCATGTTTTATAGTTTTGAGGGCAGACTGCACGTCAGGGGGAAATCTGCTACGCCAGGGAATAATCATTCATCGGGGTTTGACTGACCATCAGTGGGCAAACTACTCGCCAGGGGAGATTTCGCCCATCAGGGGATGGTTTCCCCACCATCAGGGTCTCCTTCTCTCGTCAGGGAAAAGTCATTAGGGGATGACTTCTCGACCGTCAGGGTATCCTTTACCCGTCAGGGGAAGATCTCTCGGCCATCAGGGGATAGCCATCGACCATCAGGGTATGTCTCTCGGCCATCAGGGGATAGCCGTCGACCATCAGGGTATGTTTTAGTCACCACAAAACTCATCAGGGACTAACATACTTGCCCGTCAGGGACTAACATACTTGCCCGTCAGGGACTAATGACGTCATCTTAACTCATCGGGGACTAATGATGACATCATCAGAGACTAACTCATCTCATCAGAGACTAATTTAAACCCGTCAGAGACTAGGTTAAGGCCTGTCTCAGACATAGGGTAGTCTTCATCGCACCACCATGAGTGGTGCACACAACCATAACCACACTTAGGTCAAAACTCATCATTCTCTCAGTGATACGTAACATTTCCTATGGTCTGCAAGCCATCCTAGGCACGGTTTAGGGTTCAAACTCAGGTTAAAGAAAACTCAAGCATGGGGTTGCAACTGCTGACAAAAGAATGTTTAAGAGCATGTCTGCCAGGTGGTTGTCAACAATATTACACCCATCTTAGACAACTTTTGAAATAAATGTCATTAACTCCGGTGTTAAAATATACATTGAATCATACTTTTGGAAATAAATGAACAAGGTAATAAATGTGGTATGTAAGACCGAACAGAAGTATAAGAAATAAAGCAGGACTTTAATGAAATGCTCTTACCTCTTTGGCTGTAAAGGAAGAGTTAAAGCTCGAGTTGTTCTTCCAAAAAGGATAGTTGTTTAGAGAATAAGTTGGGATTTGGTGGCATACAGTATGGAAGTTTATGAAAGTAGGGCAAGGGTGGTATCAACGTGATATATATAACACCTGATTAGCAACAAGGGCCGTCGGATTTATTTAATCTAAGTCGTTGGCTATGAAAAGAAAAGAAGTGACTGATGAGAAAAAGGTTGGTTGTAACGGCTGCTAGTACTCATCGGTCATTTATCATAACCCACTCTATGGTACAGATGGAGGTGATGTACATTAAATGCTACTGTCTCCCCGCATTAGGTTTTTAAAATAAAACGGGTACTGTAGCAAATCTTGTTCACACTTGGGGAGCCCCTTTTCCCGCGTGAACACACCCTCTCACAATACAATCTTGAATGCAATACCCTTTTTAAAAACTTGAGCTTTAAAAATACATTTAAAATCTTTTGGACATCACATTGCCATTGAATTTTTATAAGAAAGTATAATTTCATTATGTATAACCAATAAGGAAATAAACCTTCATGCAGAAAATAAAATAAATCTCATAACAAAATTTATTGACATTTTTGGGTTCTCACAGATGACGTCATCACTAGTCTGTGGTCTTTTAGTCCCTGATGTTAGAGTGTATGCCCTAGTGGCCAATTATGTAATGATTGTGACACTATATTTATGATATGTTTTGGTTAATGATAATTTATTATGTTTTATTTACTGCGTTATATAAATGTTAACATAATAAATGTCCTTAGAAGAATGATACTAATTATATGGATTTAAGTATGTGACTTGAATATGAGATCATATAAGTATGTAATGTATCATTATTCTTAAATGTCCCTAGTCGTGTATCATTGTCAGCGGGACAACAATAATACATTGAGACTAGTATGTGATTAACTGATGGCCATATCTCATTGGTCATAAATATATACGAGATATATTAAGTTGATACATAGGTACATGTTAGAGAACATAGTACTGGACAGACCCACCATGAGAATTATACATGGAGCGTTATGCTATGTGTCATAAGTAATTCTCATATTGACAATGATGTAATAGTCCTTCGACCTGAAGTCATGACATTTCTACATAAGGAGTTATGCGTTTTGACATTATCAAAAGTCACCTTTAACCGGGTGGACGATAAAGGTAATTGTTGGATGCATAATGAGTTATGTGAGAATTGGGAATGATGTAGATGGAATTTAACCCTCTTATAAATTAGGGGTGATATCTATAGGCCTCTTGATTGAGTGAAACTATGAAATGCATGGCCATGCTCAAATAGAGATTTGTTTCATATAGTTTACTCATTGATCAAGAAAACTAAGATTAAATTATGAAGAGGATGACACATCCATGCCTTGAATTTAATCTTAGATATCATGGTTAAAATGATTAAGTTACATTGAAACATTGGTCACGAAAGGTAACGTCGAATCTATGACTTTATTATTACTTGTGTAACAGTGATATATTACTAGATGCCGCTCACTATTTATAATTTTATAATATGATTTAAAATTATTGCCAACGTAATAATAACCTACAGGGTCACACACAAAGAACATTCGTCAAGGAGATATAATTTAAATCTCAATGATTTTAATATATCAATAAGATTGATTTAATTAAATCATGGCTTTAAATTATATACATATATATTAATATATGTAATCTGTATGAAATAGAGTCATTTGGAAGGAAATACGAATATATATTTATTTCTGCATATATATATATATATATTAATTAATTAAGTGAGACTTGAATAAATATATATAAAATAGGATTTCAAGTCTCCTAATTAGATTAGGTTTTGGATTTACTCTATGAAAGGCTATCTATATGATATATCAGCTATTCTCTCAGACCAACGTTTTTCACGTTTTCTAAGAACCCTAGTTGCTCATAAGAGAGAAACTAGAGTTCAGAGATATAGAGAGAAAAGAGAGATACAGATCGTACAGCTAGTACTGTAACTCTTCTTGTTCGGATCGTAAGACGATTCATGGGTGTTCGTGTGGATACCGTAGAGACGCTGTCCTGTTGGATTGCGTTAAAGATTTGGAGACGATCAACACCTTCACCAAAGCTTCAGATTTGCACTTTTAATCGGTAAAATCTTGAACTATCTGTATTAAATTGTTTCGCATAGATCCTCGGGTTTGGGTTTCGTTTTGTTTTATTTTAAATCGTTTTTTTTTCGCTGCGTTTAAGCCCAACGAAACCCAACACCTGATGACTTCAGATTGCATAGTCTCCGATGCTTTTAGGCTTAGTCTCTAATGACGTCAGCTTAGTCTCTGATGCGTTAGACTTAGTCTCTGATGCACTAAGCTTAGTCTCGGATGACGTAAGCATTAGTCTCCGACAGGCAAAACTTAGTCTCTGTTAAATAAAATCCTTAGTCTCTTACATGTTTTCCCTAGTCTCTGATAAGCCTTTTTGTAAACTCCAACGGATCAAATACACATTTTGACTTGCTGAAGGTTTGATACAACTTTTCAGCAGTTACTTACAGATAAAAAATGAATTTATCTCTTTACAAAGAATGAATAATTACAATCAAAGAGATAACTACTGGCTACAAAACATCAGTGTTACTAATTAACACTTTCTATACATTTGTATATCTAAGTAATCTAAAGATAATCATCATCAAATGTTATAAAACCTAATAAGTGTAATTTTTGAGGTTTTGACATCATCATCAGTGCATTAAGTAGATTTATGGTTATCGAATTGATAATTATAAATAGGGGGAGATTGTTAGAGATAAATGATGATGATGATGTTTAAAGAATAAATTGTGCATATGTAAATACTTATGGTATTCAATAAACCTATGTATCTGCACAAGTTTTGCATCCACTGATGATCATCAGGGGATGAATTGCTATACACTATTCAAGTCATCAGTGAAACCTTTTAAAGGACTTGATAGTGAAGGAGAATGTCTGTTGCTACTTAAAAACACTTAAGTTATTCCGCACATCAGATATTCCAAATAAGACAACAAAGCTTTAGGGCATCAGGGGAACCCATCAAGGTATGACAAAGGCATACCAACCTGTCAGGGAAACATGTCAGGGTATGGAAGTGACAAACCAGACTCATCAGGGGGAACATGTCAGGGCATGACAACAACATGTCAACCTATCAGGGGAACTTATCAGGGTATGACAGTGGCAAGCTAACTCATTAGGGAAACTCATCAGGGAAATAGTTTTGCATTGCATCAGTGGATGCGTTGAGTCACAATGTCAGTGGATCGAGAAGCACTTGGATAACTCAAGTGAAGGTCGAAGCATTGATCTAGACTTAATCAAGACTTGTCATCAGGGGGATCCAAAAGCACTGATCAAGCTGCATCAGGGCTTACTATCAGTGGACAATTGTGACGGCATATACTAGTCATCAGGTTCTACACGCAAATCAACGAAGCTTGTTAAAGAAGCAAGAGATATAAACTGGAAAGATATCTCTTAAAGTTTGGTGGTCCAATGATAACTCTCGATCATTAAATGCACGCAGATCAGGGGATGAAAAAGAAGCAACAAAAGTAGCAGCGGTCTGACACACAGTTCCTAAAGGACATCGATGTGACACATATGCGGCTAAGTTGAAAAGAGCAACACACCTAAGCATGTGGGTTCATCCGCTGATCTGATACACAAGCAAAAGAGTTCTCATATAAAAAGAAAACTCAATCCAACGAAAATAGAGAGACCAACAAACACTGAAGCATACAAACACTAGAGCAGCTTTGTAATATATCTTGAGAGACATATTTCAAAGAAAGTGAGAAGCTAGTCAGTGTGAAATTGAAGATGTAATTCATTACAGAATTTGTAGTTGATTAATCACAGTTGTGATTAACCAGATTTCCAGAAAAACTCCAAGTTTTAATATAACTATTTTAACTTGAATGTGTGTGTACCTATCTTTATTTCTTTGAGTTTTTTTTAATATTCCAGCTTGTGCAAAAAGACTTAGAAAGAACAAAAAAGATTGTAGTGTTTGTATTCCCCCCCTTCTACAAACACATAAGCCTATTTTGTCTTAACAGAAATGAATTTCTAGATTCTCAAGTTATGAAAAACTTACTTCTCAAATTCTATGAATTTTGTCTCTTTTTTTTTCTGTATACTTCTGTAATCTATTATATCTTTCTTATGTGATCTGTGTTGTGTATATATTGTGACTTGTACTTTTCACACAGCTTTCTTTTCTAATCTTTTCTACTTTTTAACAACTACTCTGATCAATTAGAGCAGATTCTTTTTATTAGTAGTTGTAACAACTATGTTACCTAACATTTGTGTTAAGTAACATCATGGTTACAAAATATCTTAGCTTTCACATATCAACTTCCTAACCTTGTTAATCCAAATGTAACTTTGTTATGGATCTTTGGTCAGCTTCTAGTTCATTAAGGAACTCTGGTAGAGGTGTGATGTGTCAAGCTATTTATCTTTTGATGTGACGTTGTTCATCAGTGGATGTGTATCCCCTGATATGATATTCATCAATGAATATTTATCCCCTGATGACTTTGTTCATCAACGGATATTTATCCTCTGACGACTTGTTCACTTATAGTTTATCCCCTGACCAGCTTCTTTGCTTCAATACAATGGAAAGTCTTTACCTTAGTCTCTGATAGCTTCAACAATAATCTTAGATGGTGCAATCCATAGTCTTCAACAGGCTAGTGCTTAGTCTCTGATAGGCTAAACTTTTAGTCTCCAATAGGCTAAACTTTTAGTCTCCGATACACTAATCCTTAGTCTTTAATAAGCTAAATCTTAGTCTCCGATAAGCGAAATATTAGTCTTCGATAGGCTAAACCTTACTCTCTGATAAGCCAAAAAATTAGTCTCTGATAGACTAATCCTTAGTCTCCGATAGGCTAAAACTTAGTCTCCGATAGGTCAAATATTAGTCTTCAATAGGTTAAACCTTAGTCTTCAATAGGCCAAATATTAGTCTCCGATAGGCTAAATCCTAATCTTCGATAGGCCAAAACCGTTTGACTAACTTCAACTTTGTTGAACTCTCCCAATGCGTTCTTGATAGTCTCTAATGGTCTCCTGCAATCTCTGATAGTACATTTCTATAGGTTCTAGTAAAATACCAAGTTCTAACAATTTTAAGTATTATACATCAACATCAAATGTTATAATTTCTAACAGTGTTCAATTGAGTCAATTTAATTTTAGTTGATCCTAAAATATGAGAATAAAGTTTGGGACATGTGAATTACAAAATTTATTGACTCTTGCTAAAACTCATAAATTGTCATTATTTGAACCTATAAAATATGACTAGTGTGAAAAGTGTTCTAGAAAATCTTTTAAGTTTGATTTTTATACAACTACTTGGGTTAATACATCCTAATATGCGAGTGATTTAATGAGTTGAATCACTAGAGTTGATTGGAAGTATGTGGTCAATTTTATAGATGATTATGATAAATATTTAGAATGTTTAGTAAAGGGTATATGGTTTTTTGATGAATCCTTGAAATTTGAATCTCATTCTCAGCCTATGAATTGGTATAGCCAATACAAAATGTGAGTTTTGACGAAAATTTGTATTAAAGAAAATGGCATGTCTACTTGTTAATGGTGAGATGATTTTAGTTGTGGTCATATTATAGGATAATACATCACTCTAGTTTTGTGTTTTTACTCTTCTAATATAATTTGTCTAAATAAACTTTTGACTTTGTGAATTCAAAAGTTTATGATTGTATACTATATATAGTAAATACAGATTCTAAGGGGTCCAAGATGAGGAATATGATAAACATATGTGTTTGTCTAAGATTTTCAGTGGATAGAACTATAGACATGTTTAATTTTCAACCAATGTAATTTTGGAAGCAAAGTTTGCACTTTTATTGAGAATTTGTTTCTCAAATTTACGATGTCCCTATTTTACGAGAAATACATGGTTGAATAATTAATGAGTCTAATCTAAGCCTAATCTTACTGATATTTGACACTTGGATAGTTGAATTAGAATTCTTATAAGTATCTATTTAATAGCGAGTACCTATTGATTTTGATGAGGACTCAGTGTCCTATCAATTAAATGGTAATTCATCCTTCCGATAAAAAAGAGATGAGATTTAAGAACTCGTTCTTAAGAAAAGAATAATTATTAGTGACATGAATTCTTTACTACATAAAAAAAAATCTGTAATAGTTGGTTTGCATATGGACGAACAACTATAAGCTGTAGTTGTCACATTATTGTAAATGTGAATACAGTTTGGTTATGTGGTGATCTAGGCAGTTCAACCTCAAAAGTTTATTATGTAAGAATTTAATAATTAAATATGTTAATTAATCAAATTACTATATAGTAAGATCTTGTATAAGTACTTAAATTATAATAGTTTTGACATAAAGTAAAGAGTTTGAGATTAGTTCTTGGTTGTTTAAATAAATACCTTTACTCATGTTACATGCCAAATAAAATTTTGATTATTTGTTTATGTAGTACTGTTTAAATATTTTGATATGTTAGCAAGTTTGTGAAATAGACAAGATCTTATCTTAGTTTACTGGTTAGGATGAATGCGGTGATACAATGAGATTGAGACACAATGTGATCAAGTATGAACCTATTATGTAGTTGGATTAATCCAAACTACTTAGTAGTCTCATGTGTGTAGTGACTTACACAAATATTGACATAGTCTTTGTAGTTGATATTGATGTAGGGTGTTTAATCCTACAGTCTCGGATAGCTTAAATCAACTTATTGACGTATGCACAAGAAGTCGACTTAAGGTTCTTGAACGAATCACACATTCGATACTACTCGAATCACACGAATAGGGTTTTGTTTATATCACAAAAACAAGAAGAAATTGCAGAATAACTCTGAATTTTATTAATTAATCCACTAACTACCTTCATTGTACAATATGAGCAGCTATTTATAAGCTGTTAAGATCCCTAATCCTAATTGGAAAGAATAATACATTGGAAAGAAATCTAATCCAATAAGGAAAGATAACAAACCTAATAAAACTAGGAAACAAATACAAAACAAATGCGAAAATAAATAAAATACATGAAAATTAATAACCGAAACTGTTAGTGGATAATTGAGCTATCGAAGACTAATTAATTTGCTAATCGGAGACTACCTATCCCCTGACAAGCAAATTACACTGTCGGAGACTAACTATCCCCTGACGCCCGTTGTCTCCAAGGTTATATCGTATCCCCTGAAGCCTCTACCTCGCATCCCCTGATGCTTTCTTCGACATCCCCTGATGCTTTCTCGGCCAAGTCTCGGCTAAGCTTCAAATGTGTTTGACTCTAGTTTTGAAATCAAAGTAATAACAGTACAGGTACCCTGCAATGGATTACTACGCATATTTGGCCAAGTCCAAGTTTCTTTTTTATCTTCGTAATACTCCAAACATAATCCCAATGGCCGAAACTCTTCAAGTGTCAAACCTGCTGCAGTTGACAAGTTTGCTTCAAACTTTTTAGACTTGGATCTAGTAATTGGACCCCTCAGCCTGAGCTCACCATCACCATCTGATTCTTTCTTGTTCATGCCCACATCATATATGTTTAATAAACTCACTGTAATTCTAAAAGAGCTATGTGATGCCCTAGAGATTGACGAAATATGAGATGTCCTAGGGGCTGATGAGATACTTTATAAATATTCAATGATATGCTCTATGTTGTTAGAATTCTCAAATTTTAGAAGGATTTTTTATGGTCTCTTGATATCTGTGTCTATATGTATACACTAGGTAGTGTACTATTGTATTGGAAGTCTATGAAACGAGCAAAAATAGTTTTGTCATATTTGAAGTTGGAACTTTATACTCTAGTTTTTAGAAACAAAGTTAATAGAAGTTTTGTTCTAGATATTCTAAGGATAAATTTTTAATTGTATTCTACAGAAGTGGTGAAAAATAAACTACACAGATTTTTTGACGACCCAGAATTTTATTTTCTTAAATAAATAGAAATAAAATGTTTATGAGATTTTTTCCTATGAGGTATGATGTATGAATTTTAAAAGATTGAGTATTATGTCCATGTGATGTCCAAAATTCTATAACCTCAATTTCCTTTGTAAAATCATCAAAGGGATTTGAATACATTAATATCAAAATCTTGCATGAGATTAATTTAATCAAGCATGAACAAAGATTGATGTTATGAAATATGAGTGTGAGATTAAGTAATTTAGCATGTACGGAGATGGAAGGAGTATGTGAATTGAAGAAGACTGCCCATAAAGGAATACAAGTGTGAAGATTAGAAATTCTCTTTCAGAGCAGTTTGAATGGCTTACGTAAGAGAAATGATCTCATAAGTACGTTCGTTTTTTGATTAGTAAGCTGCTTGTGTGTCATTAGTTGATGAAGCTTATGTGCATGTGTGACAACAGCTGCTTGTTGTTAAAGAGTTATAATGAGCAGTCGTCTTATCGTCCAGATTAACCAATCATTTTATTTCAAGGCTTAATCTTAGCCTGCTATAACTATCTCATTCGGAGGTAAAATTTTAATCTTTTTCTAAAAATTTCTCTTCTAAAGTTATTTTCTAAACTTACCATCTTCATACAATTTCAAGTTCTTTCTTTCGGCAATTACTTTCAGACAAGCTTTAATCCCTTCCGTCAAGTCAAGAGGTAAGAATCTTATGTTCTCCTCTGTTTTTCCTTCTTGCGTAACATCTGAGAGTATTAGATGTATGTGCTAAGTCTTCAGGAAAGAATAAAGTTTTTAAAAAGTATGTTGTTTTGTGTTTATGAAAAGAATCTTATCCACCATGGAAAGGATGATTATGCATCCTAGGTTTGAGTTTGTACATTCTGGGCATCATCCTTGTTCTTGAAAGATCTTCCATCATAGCATAGACAAGCTCTAATATTAGTCTCTGATGAGATAAAGTTAATCTCTTACGAGATAATATTAGTCTTTGATGATGTCAGCCTTAGTCTCCACCAGTCTAAGTTTAGTCCCTGATGCCGTTAGCCATAGTCTCCGATGGGTAAAAGTTAGTCTCTAATGACTAATGATGTTAGTCTCTGATGAGCATCAATGACTTTTCTCCAAGGAGTTTGGCGCTGAACAATTTTTCCACTAATGAAGTTCAGTGATGACTTACTAAGTTTGGCGATGAACAAGTCATCCCCTAACAGCCAAGAGAGTTTGACGATAGTCAAAGTTATCACTCGACAAGTTTGGCGGTGAACAAATTATCCCCTGATGGGTAAGTCATCCCCTGATAACTATCCCCTGATGGTCGAGGGACATCCCCTAACGACCAAGGAGACATCCCCTGACGGGTAATTATCCACCGATGATTGATTATTCTCTGACGAACAGAACTCTTTTCCTTGATGGATGAGTAACAGTCTGAAAATCCCTCAGGCTTGTTTAAATGAAAAGTCTCAATTTTTTCCGATGCAACAAATGTTTTCATTAAGACATCAAGAGAATAAGAATGCATGGACATCACAAACATCATATTTGTACATACTCACATTTATATTCAAGCTTAGATTCTCCTGCTAAGTAAACACATGTATGTTTTTTAGAAGTTTTTCACCAAGCAAGTGAATTAAATTCAACCAAGCTAAGGACCAAGACAAGTATATTCTTATTCTTATGCTTATTTCAACACATTGTCAATTGATTCGACGTGCGTACAAGGTTATGACTTTTATGTCTTGATTTCTTTGTGAATCAGAATGCTATACTTTAATTTCCGCTAGCATGATATTAATGAAAGTGCATGGATATAACTGAGCTTGAATTGTCAGTTATTATTTTCAATCTTATATTTGTGCAAATGTATGAGGATGTTTACAGATGTGCAAGTACTTATGTTAGTCTTAAGAGGAAGGATGTCGTACGTAGTTTACGAGAACATCCTTTAAGCTAAGTAAGACATGTAAGATGGTTAAGGAAGGAAGGAAGAGTTCAAAATCTCAAAATCAAAGTTATTTTCAAAAGTGCTAGAGGTTTTGACAATTGAATCCGTCATACCTCACAAATAGTTTGAACCCTTGTTACCCACCATATATGATTATATGTTTGCTGAGCGTAAATCGCTCATCCTTGCTATTTTTTACTGTTTTACAGGTGATAAAGGTAAGATATACATGTATAAGTTAATTGCGAGTTAATGGTAGTGATGAGGAGAAGAAGAGGATTGAAGATGTAAGAGCACAATTGAAGTGTTAAATCTGTTAGACCTACGGGTCACAACTTCATGTAAAGATGATGATGAAAGTTGTAATAGCTTAGTTTCCAATGCAAGAATTGCACTCTGAATATTTGTAAGGACGTACCATTAATCACTTTAGTACATTAGTGTTGTATGGATGTATTGTTGTTTGTTTGTTTAGTACATTAGTGTTGTATGGATGTATTGCATTGTATGGATGTATATGTTCCAATAATGAATTTACATCACAAGTTCATTATAGAGGAGATAAGATTAAAACTATTAGATTAGAGTCTCTTAAAGGATTTGTGACCTAATATGGTTTATTCTTAATCTATTGTTTGAGTATTATAATTTGATATGTCGTGATATTGTAGTTTCTTTATATCATTCCAAATTTGATGATATGTCTCTCATGACTTATTGTATCATTCAAATTTGATGTTACTTCGTAATAAAATCATGTTAGGTATGAGGATATAACATTCCAAAATAAGACATGTGTGGTTCTTATCTTTCATGAGACAAACCATAATTGGATAAGTTCTATGTGTTGGAAACTTGTAAGTGATGAGAAATAGTTTTGTTTTATGATTGGTACTAAGTTCTTTTGTGTTGAACTAGATACTTTTATAACAAACTATTTTATGATTAAAAACTTAGTGATGATGCATTGTAGTTTGATATGTGGTTGATGCTAAGTTCTCAATAGTTGAACTAGACATTTAAATATTAAACTATATTAATCAGAAGTGATTAGTACATTTTTCGGATCTGACTGGTACCTAAGATGAAAACTGAAAGTTTTTCTTGTATCATATTTTGATATGACTTGTACTAAGTTAAGAATATCTAAATTAAATACTTGTATTATTCTTTAATTGACGATTAGTCAATGAAATTTGTTGGGGACGCCTTACACAAAATTTTATGTTAAATTGTCAATTTAGAGAAAATTTATGAAAAATGTTGGAACTGAAGGAAATCAATGAATTTCTTTGTTGAGAATGATGATTTACTAGATAAGTAGAATCTTGTGATTATTTGAATCTCCTAGTTTTTTTTTATTTGTTTGTTTTATTTTATTCAAATATTATTCTCTTACATGTGAACTTATTTATTTGTTGGATTTGTTCCTGATTCAAAACCTCAATACTTAGCTTGGTTTGATTCAAATATGTATAGATGATTTTATTTGAATTAGTTTCATGATATTTTGGTATTGTATGTTCATGTATGATTTGTTATTATTATTTTATATTTAGAACATATGAGAAGATTGTTAGAATGTATGTTCAAAATATAATAATAATTTGATAAATATTAATTGTACGTTATTAATTAATATTATACGTGGACAAAACACTAAAAGTGTATGAACCAATATAAAATTCTAATTGGAACATGTTTATGCTGAGTTGAACTCGATAACGTGGTCACAAGAGTAGTATATATATATATATATATCTTTCTGAGGTAACAAAATAGTTATTCTAAACTTGATACTTAAAATATAATATTTCAAACAAAATTCTATATACACCTATATCTTTTTGTCAATTTTATTTTTTTAATTAATTATTATTCTTGACTCCAATTAACGAGTAAGCACAAGTATCCGGCTGACTAATATAATAATATCTGATTTCTCGTGAAGGAGATGGGAATAATTTTCAAATTGACTTCATTACTTGGAGCCGCCTTCCTTTGCTTACATGAATTGAAGTGCTACTTGTAACAAATTTACAGGGCAGCTACTCTCTCTCTCTTTCTCAAAAACAACCGTAGCAAACCAGCCACACACTCGGATGGATACCTCTACAGGTTCGCAAAATTGTCTTCAATCAGTTTAATTCCATACTAATACCTTCCTACTAATTTTGTGCCTGATAAGTGCAAATTTTGTTTTTTGTTATTCTTGATCAAATGTAGTACCAAAATTGCTAATGATAGACTGATATTTGCACAATTGATTAACCATGGTTTTTGATTTTGCTTACTATTGTGAACTTGCTTTTTGGTTGGAGTTTGCTTGAGTTTCCTCGAGTTTCCTTCACATATGATTAATGATTCTCCTTGTTATACATCTGGTTGTTAATGAAGCAACTGGAAAATATGATTACAGATCTCATCTGGTTCATAATTATAAAATGTCAATTATTAGGTTTTCTTTTTTCCTTTTTTAACATTATTTAGGGTTAGAAAATGGATCACTAAATACTCATCTGATCTGCATGTCTCCACTTTTATGGACGGCAACTTCAGCCAAAATTAAAGGGATTTTTGTTTACCTCTTCTAACACATTAAAAAATTAATTTTTGATTAAGAGGAAGTTTAGAGTTAAATTAAAAACGGATTAGACTCCTACCTTTCTGGGTTCTTTTTTTGTCAGAAATTACCGTGCAGATCAATAGAGGGAAAGAGTCCTGAGATTCAACTGGTCTTGACGCTGGCGTGTATATACAGTAGAATTATGCACTTATTTTCTCATCCGAATTCTGATGTAGATAAGCATGGTGCATTTTCGCTTAGATTTGGAAACTCAATGCAAAAGTTTGCAATTTGTATCAAGTGCTAAAATTTTAATGAACGTTTTGTTACAATGGAGGCCACCGCCTAGAACTCACACACCCATAACACCTGTAAGCCAGTAAGGCTTGAACCCCCAATCTCTTCAAAGTGTGGTCATATTAACATCTTGGACACATGGCATGTCGTAAAATTTGATTGTATGGAAATCAAACTATTTGACTTCCAGTAGTGAAGCTTGGAGTTTGGCTGCCACATAGTCATGCTAAATTTTAATTTATGGAATTAAAATGTCTTGCAATTCTACTTCCAAAGCTTAAAGTTGGTTGCCATTTGTAGAGTTAATGCATTTTAGTTTCTGTGTGTTTAGAGGCATTAGTAACAATTTTAGAATTTCAGGTTTGACTATATGTGAGAATGGAGACGGCACATCAATCACATATCCTTTGCTACAAGATTGGCAAGAAGATGATATCTATACTAAAGATGGCGCAGTCGATTACAATGATAATCCTGCTAATAAGCTTCAAACTGGAAGCTGGAAGGCCTGTCCTTTTATTCTTGGTACTTTTTAACTCAATAGCGTAATTTATTTTGTCATGGCATGATTACATTTACTGATATTTGGCATATGTTGACAGGAAATGAATGCTGTGAAAGATTGGCATTCTATGGGATAAGCTCCAATTTGTTGCTCTATTTCAAGAATCAGCTTAATGAGCATAGTGTGACTGCATCAAATAATCGTTCAAATTGGACAGGAACATGTTACATAACACCACTGCTTGGAGCATTTGTTGCTGATGCTTATCTCGGAAGATATTGGACAATTGCTAGCTTCTCAATTATCTATGCTGTTGTAAGTTTGGCTTCTAATATTTTGACTTTGATTGCATTTATTGATGGTTAACTTCATCAACCTTTAATAGCATTGTTTGTGTCTAGGTTTTGTTTTGAAATTGATAAAAAATTTAGTTTCTTCTAGGGGATGTTACTTTTGACATTATCAGCCTCAGTCCCTGGCCTAAAGCCCATCTGTTCTGAAAAAGAGGTTTGTTATGCAACAGATTTTCAGAGTGCACTTTGCTTCATAGCTCTTTATTTGGTAGCTCTGGGAACCGGGGGGATTAAACCTTGTGTCTCATCCTATGGAGCAGATCAGTTTGATGATGCTGATGAAACTGAGAAGAAGTACAAGGGTTCTTTCTTCAGTTGGTTCTACTTTTCTATCAATATTGGTGCACTTGTTGCTCATACCGTTCTGGTTTGGATACAAGATAATGTTGGTTGGGGTTGGGGTTTCGGCATTCCTACAGTCACCATGGCAATTGCAATAGTTTCTTTCTTTTCGGGTACCAAGTTGTATCGGAACCAGAAACCAAGAGGGAGCCCTCTGACTCGCCTCTGCCAGGTGATGGTGGCCTCCTGCAGAAAAATGGGAACGAAAGTGCCAGATGATAGTTCATTATTATATGAGGGTGCGACTGCTACAGGAAGCCACAAGCTATATCACACAGAGGATCTCAGGTGAGCCTGACCATCTAAACCTGAAACGAGTATAGCTGAACTTTAATGTGGCTTTGCCCTCATGGTTACTCTGTAATTGAATAGTCCAATATGTTTAATCATAAAGATATGATCTGACTACCTCAATCACTGCTTCCATTTACGAACTAGTTCCTCTCCATTCAAGATTTGGTGTTGGAGTTTAAGTAGATGTTTAGAATACTAACAAATATAAAGAGGTTTCTTTACGGGAATTATGAATTTTCTTTTAGTAAATATTAATACTATCTCAAAAGTAGCTGTTCATCAAACTGTCCTTTTATATCACAAGTTTTATGCTATGCCATAAACTGATAAAAGCCATGAGTACAAGAAACTTGATATACTATCATTATGTTTTCATACTGTTATTATTGTTTTAACTGTTGCCCATTTCCAGTTTCTTCGACAAGGCAGCTGTGGAAACACAATCAGATCACATAAAGGGCTCAATAGACCCATGGAGACTGTGCACAGTGACCCAAGTCGAGGAATTGAAAGCTATCATTCGACTGCTTCCAGTATGGGCCACTGGTATCATCTTCAGCACCGTCTATACTCAGATAGGAAACTTATTTGTGTTACAAGGCTCTGCAATGGACATTAGCATGGGTAATTCTAGCTTCGAGATCCCACCAGCTTCGCTCGGTGTTTTTGACACTATTAGTGTTATATTCTGGGTTCCCGTTTACGATCGTCTCATTGTCCCAGTTGCTAGAAAGTTTACAGGTCAAACGAATGGATTGACTCAGTTGCAGAGAATCGGCACTGGCCTCTTCATATCAATCTTTGTAATGCTGTCTGCAGCAGTTTTAGAGGTTGTTAGACTCACTATTGTGAGAAAGAACAACTACTATGAACTCAAACACATGCCTATGTCCATCTTTTGGCAGGTGCCGCAGTACTTCTTAATGGGCTGTGCTGAAGTTTTCACAAATGTTGCGCAACTGGAGTTCTTTTATGAGCAAGCGCCGGATTCAATGAGAAGCATGTCCTCAGCTCTGTCGCTCACGACTACCGCAGTTGGAAGCTATCTAAGCTCTTTGCTGGTAACTTTTGTCACTGAAATTAGTACCATGAATGGGGGCCCTGGATGGATACCAGACAACTTGAATTATGGTCAGCTGCATTACTTCTTCTTGCTTTTGGCGGTGCTAAGCATAATGAATCTAGGAGCTTTCCTTTTGGTCTCTCGGTGGTACACATACAAAAAGTCTACTAGTAACACTCTTGCCTAATGGCTGCACCTTATAGGGGAGAAATCTGTACTGTCTCGAGTCCTCTTCCTTGATTCCTTGTATATAAGTCAAACTAGATATCAAAACTTCATAATATTATGTAAAATAATTATATAAAAGATGGTCAAAATGTAATACCACATTAATGGTCAGGAAACTATACATATTATTTAACTCATGGAATAGAAACAACATGGGATAGCTATGCAAAACGAACAATTGAACTTTGTAAAACTTTAACGATTGCACCATTCCGTTAGCTTTTAACAGAAACCATCGAAGTATTTGTTGACATGACGGTGACGTTTAAAAAATGAAAAAAGAAAAAATAAATAAAAATTACATGACTGCCAAGTTGGCGACAAACTAAAAATTAAATAATATTAAGTCAAATAAACTATCTATTAACAATTTAAAAAATTAGATGCTTAGATTTGAAATGAGAAAAAATAAATAAATTAAACTGACTACCATAATTAACTAGTTAATATTATAAAATAAAGCTTAAATTGATTTAAGCCTGGGACAAAAATGTATAGGTTGGGGATGGGGGAGGTGGTGACGGGGGGGCGGGGTGGGGGGAGGATTGGAGAAGGATTTGTCACAGGGGTGGGGGTGGGGAAGATGGGGCTTGAAAGGGCTGATAGCTTTTAACCCTTTTTTTTATTTTTATTTCTTATTTTGGAGTTTTTCTATACTCTTATAAATTAAAGCTAAATTTACTTTAAATATTAATTAAGTTTAATGTGTTTGTTTAGTGAATTTTGTTGCCACCTCAATTAGAAATACTATTTTGTTTTTATCTATTTGTTTCCACGTAGGCTCTAGGTGAATGTTAAATATTTTAAAAAACTTTTTTCTTGTTACGTCAGTGCACATGTAACAAATAATTGACGGTTTGAGATAACATGCGATGGAATAGTATAATTTTTTAGTTTTATAAAGTTTAATTGTTTGATTGTTTTTATTTATAGGTTAATAATCCAATAAGTAAAAGTGACGATATTTTTGCCAATCTATTTGATATATACTTAGAATATCAATGAAAACAATCTAACACGTGAATTCAACTAATATCAGCAAATCATAAATATAAACGAGAACTATACAATAAATAAGGACAAGGAAAACCATAATTTGATATCTGCACTCATTTATGAAAGGTTGAAGACAATAAATTAAGGTCGGACAAAATATTACTAATACTACCGAACTTCTTGTTGGTCCTGCAAATTTGCACCAACTGCTCTATAGTCCTACAAATATACCTTGTTCTTCTTTTTCCCTCATTTTTTTCACTCAATCCTCCTTAAACTCTCTCCACCATAACCTTCTTTATAACCTCTGTTAGTGCAAAAAATTATAGACAACGAAGCGGAAGAATAAAAATAGCAATTTAAAATTTTTCTGCAATCCCAGGAATCACCTTATACAATATTATTAATTGAGGAAGGATTAAAATCATACCGTTGTAAATTCGACGATGTTGATGTAGAATCTTTACGCACGAATTAACACCACAATCTTTATCCTTTACGCTCCAATCGATCACCTTGATCCGTCTTGCAAATTATTCCACGTTCTTGATTGTTCCACTGGATCCAACGTTTACTACTCAATTGTGTAGTACTCTAAAGGTGATCCACCAGAGAATTTTGATTATGAAGAATATTGGATTTCTCTCGCAATATTTTGGTGACAAATATTATGGAGGCTACCAATTATTTTTTCAGTTGGGGTTTAATCTATTATAAGTCTCTTTATATAGACAACCCCTAAACTAATTCCTAAACCATTTAGAAATTGGTTATTCATTAAATAATAATAAAACTCCGTAATCTAATTCCTAAACCATTTAGAAATTGGATTCTTTATTATTAAATAATAACACCACTTTCTAATCTAATTCCTAGACTACTTAAGAATTGGATTATTTATTAAATAATAATAATATAAGAATAATTCTTATTTATTTATAATTAGTATTTCTAAAATACTAAATTATAAATATTAAGCCATTTAATTTATTCCACCATGGTATAAATTAAATTACTTAATTATTATTATTTCCCAATATCTTCATAATTTATTATTTCCCTTTTATGGTGTGACCCTTTAGATTCAATATTAAGCCGATTGTAGAAATAAATTAAATTAGAACTATTCTAATTTTATTTATACGAATTAAACACTTTAATTCATTAAATAAAATTAATTATATTAATTATACTTATTCTACATCATGAGGGATACCTCTCAGTATATCATGACTATCCGGATAATATGAAATCAACGTTTAATCACAAAGAACCTATTTAGTGAATAGTTACCATACAATTCAATCCTTCTACCACACAATGTCCCGATACAATGTCCCGATTAAATATAAGACATGGAATTGCTGTTAAGTCTTATTTTATTTAATCATATGCATTCTGATTCATAGATGCATAACTCAATATAATGTCAATTAGAAACACATTCTAATTATCATTTGTTAGTGCAATATAAGTACAAGTGTTTGTAGAAGGGGGGGTGAATACAAACACCTGAATCTTTTCGCTCTTTTAAACTTAAAAGTGCTTATTGGAAAACAGTTGTAACAAACAGAAAAACTATGAGAAATAAACACACAGATTCAAGTTAAAATAGTATTATTAAAACTTGGGATTTTTCTGGAAATCTGTATAATCACAAATGTGATTTACAGCTACAAATTCTGTAAATGAAATTCACAGCTTCTCACACTCACTAGCTACAAAAACTTATATACACTGCTTGAGTTAAGATATATGACAAAGTATAATTTAGTGTACACAAGATAACCGCAACGATCTCAAGTCTAAGGATCACTTGTACAACTATCACTAGATGAACTCCTATTGACAAGCAGGTAAAACTCCATTAGGTGTTCATTTAAGCGAGTCACGTTCAGTGAACTTATTCTCTAATAAACACCTACATACTTGCTTTAATGTCGTCACACAAATGATTATGAGATCAATCATCCTCTTGTTAAGAGCAAGCACAGTATGTACTAATCTTTCCGGATTCACTAACACCCTTATTAGTGATCCTACGATTAGGAATATTTTTAGTTTCGAGTTAACATATTTTAGATCTCATTAACATGATCTCATCATGATCCTAAAATATAACTCTAAACTATGGGTTAATATATTTAACAACTTAAACATATAAATAAACGCCTTTGAATAAATAATTCTTTTATTAATAAATGAATAAAATTACAAAATAAATGCTCCATCACGTCTAACGTGATTGGCTTGAGGGCATATTACTTTCGACCTCTGCAACCCCTACCCCTTGTTTCTTAAACTTCCCCTCCTTGTCTCTCTCCACCTCCATTACAACACCAAACATCCACCACAACCTTAACATTATTGGGCTGATCAGATTTCATGGGCATCCCAATAATTGGAACCCCAAACACCATACTCTCAGTCACTGAACTCTATCCACAGTGACTCGCAAATTCATCCGTGCTTCCATGTCCCAAAATCTTCGCCTGTGTGGTCCACCCCTCGATAACCCGATTAACCCATGGGGTAAACCACATTTGTCTTCTCCTCGAGGAAATCTCACAGCCCATATTAAGTTGACCTTGCTACTCTGTCCCATTTGCTAGCTCACAAGTTCCTCTTCGGACAGATTATTCTATTCTCACTCCCCAACCATTGATGAACTCTCCTTTCTGTTGTTGGATCATGATTAATCTTAACCTTTGCAACACAGACTCTTGCTGTGAAAGCAAATTTCTGGAAAAGGGTAATCTTCATCTGGTTTTTGAAGAAGATGTAGACTTAAGGCAGCCGAGGTGGTCGCGAAATAAACAGCCGGAATATTGTGAGACGAAGCGATCTCTGCAGGCCATGTTGGTTGACAATCGTAAACAAGCAGATCAGGGACTGAGATACGATGGGAGGCCATTGGTAGTGTGGTAATGAGGAGGAAGATCTGAGGAAGATGGAAGATGAAGCTAGCTCAACTAGTTGTATAGAATATGATGATGGGTCTTCATCAGATAATATGTTCTTGATAGATTTAAGGTTGATGGGAGTAGAACAGAGGAAGATGTTGAAGTTTCTCTTTGATAGTTGTTTGGCTAGTTCAAAGAATGGAGATATGCTTCTACTTTTATCCATGACTAATGAACTGTTTCTCGATCTGTTTTTGATAGTCTGATGATTTCTTTTTCTTGGGAAATTTACATAGAAGTCACAGTTATTAGGTATAGCCTTCTTATCCAAGGAAAATGCTTGGAAAGTGAGCAGATAATATTTGGAATGACCACTAAGGATGCACTCAAGTATGCCGGCCAATGACCACACTTGTTTACTCTAAATAATAATAATTTGTAATTCATCCTATCTTTAGAGATATGTAGTTTATTTCTACTTCTAAATCATAAAATGATATACATCTTTTCAAACGTTTTTGCCACAAATAGTTGGTTCTGATTACAACTATTACTACCATTACTATTATCAAAGGATTAATATTGTAAATATATATATATAGTTGGAAATTAAAGAGAAGAAACTTGTTTTCAAGAATCTACACACTCACACAAAAAAAATTACCTGTCAGAGAATAAATTACTCATCAGTGGATATCTACCCGTTAGGGGATAACTTTCGGCTATCAGGGAAATGACCTTTGGTCATCAGGGGATGATTCTTGGTCGTCAGGGAAGGACTCTCAGTCGTCAGGGGTGGACTCTCGGTCGTTAGGGGATGAGTTGTCTATCACCAAACTCATTGGTGGATAAGTTGGCTATCGCCAAACTCATCAGAGAATAAATTGTTCAGCGTCAAGCTCACTGCCAAACTTACAAGCTAGTGCTAAACTTGTTGGGGACTAGCCTTCTGGTTCTCGAAGACTAAGATATTTTACCTATCGGAGACTAACATAATTTTACCCATCGAAGACAGAATTTATTCATCAGTGTCTAAATTATCCTCCGATAGCTAAAAATAACTCATCGATGGATACTTATCCTTCGATAACTTGTAGTTGGGTTCTTCCATAATGAACATATGTTTGTGAATATCAGAAGGACAAAATACAATCTTTCCAAGATATAACAAAGTTATAGAATTGTTTCTTGAATAGAGATTATCCATGCGATTGATCTCTTATGAGAAAATTATCGGGAAAGGATTACGTTTAGGTTATCCTAGATTTCATGCAACCTCTACTTTAAGTTGAATAGTTAAAATAAATAACTTACTAAAAGCTTTTAAAATTACCTTGCGAGCTTTTATTTCTGCGGTCTATGCCGAAGAGATTTTATTTTAAGGTGAGAGTGTTTAAAAGATGAGGAGTAGTAGGCATGATCCTCCTATTTATAGGGGAGTCAAATGAGATCAAAATATCTGATGTGAGATATTTCTTACTCTAGTTTAACATCGGGCGTAAAATTTACTAAATCACTAAAATATGCTAACAATTACATGATTATTACATTTACACGTAAGTTTGAATTACTAATAGGTGTCAAATGGTAGTACATCGTACTACTAATGACTCAACTCTTGAAATGCTTATTCATCATACGAGGTTCCATCTCTCTCATAATAGTAGTAGTAATTCATATTACTACTACATAAATCAACTCAAATAATATCTTATATTAAAATTTATTTCTTTTGGCATTTATAGAGGAATAATTGCTAATGTTCATAAATAAATTTTTGACTAAAATTTATTTATTAATAGTCTTATTGTTATAGTAATATTTACACAAATATGGGGTATTAGATTATATTTCTAATAGCCCCCCTTAAACTAAACTTTTGCCCATACTAAGTTTCTTCTTCAATTCCTTGAAAACTTCCACCTTCAAAGGTTTCATGAATATGTCAGCTATTTGATCTCGAGTCTTGCAATGCTTGATCACAATTTCATCTTTCTTGACCAAGTCTCAAATTAAGTGATACTTTATCCTTATGTGCTTGCTTTTTCCATGAGAAACCGGATTCTCGAAAAGTTCAATTGTGGAACTACTATCACAATATATAAGTGGAGCATCATTTAATGAGTGCTTAAGTTCCTCCAACACTCATGAAATCCATAGAGCTTGACAACTTGCCATTGTTAGTGAGATGTATTCGGATTCTGCCGTTGAAAGGGCCATAACTTGTTGCTTCTTCGACATTCATGTAATTGCACCCGAATGAAGAAAGAAAACATTTATGGAAGTACTTTTACTATCATCAAAATTTCCACCCCAATCACTATCACAATATCCAAGTAGTTTAGGATAATTTACCTTGTGATAATGAATGCCATCTTCAAGAGTTCCATGAACATATTGTTAGAACTAAATAAGCTCAAGTGTCTGTAGTTGGGGGGGGGGGGGGGGGGGGGGGGGGGGGAGAAGGGGTTAAATACAAACACTCAAAACTTTTTGCTCTTTAAAAACTTGTTAAGCAAGATCAGAAAAAACTATAATGAATATTAAGATGACACACAAGCATTCAAGTTAAAATTATTATATTAAAACTTTATGTTTTTCTGAAAATCTGTTTAATCACAAATGTGATTAATTAGCTACAATCTGTAATGAATTACAGCTTCTATTTTACACTCACTAGCTACAATACTTCTTTGAATATTTTTCGTTGAATATTTTTCTCAAAATATGTTTCAAATCTTTTGTGAGGACCCAAAATTTTTTATTGCAATGAGATGAGACTCCCTTGGATCAGCTTGATATCTTGCACAAAGACATGTTGCAAACATAATGTCAGGCCTACTTGCTGTTAGATACAACAAGGAACCAATCATTCCCCTATAAGTCTTTAGATCAACTTTCTTTCCATTCTTATTAGGGTCAATTTTGGTTATTGTAGCCATAGGTGTCTTTACTACTTTTGAGTCCTCCATATCAAATTTCTTGAGAAGATCTTTGACATATTTTGTCTAATGAATGTAAATCCCATTAGTGACTTGTTTGATTTGCAGCCCCAAGAAATAAGACAATTCACCCATCAAGCTCATTTCATACTTGCTTTGTATGAGTTTAGAGAACTTTTCACACAGTCTAGTGTCGGTGGATCCAAAAATGATATCATCAACATATATTTGAACCAGAATCAGATGACCTTGGTGTTGTCTAAAGAACAATGTCTTGTCAATGATACCTCTTGTAAACTTGTTATCCACCAGAAATTTTGACAGTGTGTCATACCAAACCCTTGGAGCTTGTTTCAATCCATAAAGTGTCTTTTCCAGTTTATACACATGATTGGGGAATTTTGAGCATTCAAATCCAGAAGGTTGTTGAACATATACCTCCTGTTCCAACTTTCCAATTAGAAAAACACTTTTCACATCCATTTGAAAAACTCTAAAGTTTGAATGTGCTGCATAGGCTAAGAAAATCCTTATAGCCTCAAGTCTGGCTATTGGTGCAAAATTTTCATCAAAGTCAATCTTTTCCTCTTGAAGATATCCCTTTGCAACCAGTCTTGCTTTGTTCCTTATAACAATGCCAGCTTCATCCATCTTGTTTCTGAATACCCACTTAGTACCTATTATAATTATGTCTTTGGGTTTAGGCACCAGCTTCCATACTTGATTTCTTTCAAATTGATTCAGCTCTTCCTGCATTGCCATGATCCAATCTGTATCTTGAATGGCTTCTTCAAATTACTTTGGCTCTATTTGTGAAAGAAAGCAAGCATATAGGCATTCATTAGATGTTGCTTTTTTTGGTTTGCACTCTCTTGTTTGGATCACCAATGATCAAATCTGTTGTGTGACTCCTAGACCATTTGGGCTTAGAGATCTATCTTGATGAACTTGCTTGATTATCATCTCCTCTCCCTAAGTCTGTGCTACTAGCTTCTTAGAAAACTCCCCCTAAATTTGTGCTTAAATCAGGGTTAAAGTGATCCCTTGATGGTGCATTCTGTAATGAATTATCCCCTGATGGAGTATTCCCTGAACTGTTGTCCAGGAAGTTAACTTCATCTGCTGTTGGGGCTTCTATGTTGTTTGCATTGACATTAGGGATGGATAAATTCTCCATTTGGCTGCACTCATCAGCTTCATTCTCTTGATAATTAAGATCATCTTCATTTTCAAATCTCAGTTCTTCATGAAAACCAGGATCTTCAAGTCCAGAGATTTCTTGATCATCAAAAGCTATATTTATAGACTCCATCACCACCTAGAGTCTTTTGTTATAAACCCTGTAGGCCTTAGATGTCAGGGAGTAACCTAGGAAAATTGCTTCATCAGCTTTTGAATCAAATTTTCCTAAGTTCTCACCAAAATTTCTTAACACATAGCATATGCATCCAAAAACATGTAGAAACTTGATGTTTGGTTTTCTCCATGTCATTAGCTCATATGGAGTCTTGTTGCGAGTTTTGTTGATTAATGACCTATTTTGAGTAAAGCAAGCAGTGGATATTTCCTCAGCCCAAAAATAGGTAGGAATCCTTGCCTCTGCTAGAATTGTTCTAGCAGCTTTTATCAGGGTTCTATTTTTCCTTTCCACTACACCATTCTGTTGAGGAGTCCTTGGAGCAGAAAATGTATAATTGATGCCTTTCTCCACACAAAATCCATCAACAGCTGCATTCTTCAATTCAGTTCCATTATCTGTCCTCAATATCCACTACACAAAAAATGGCCTTCAGTGATGATCGACTTTTGGTCACCAAAAGGACTTTGGTGATGGGACGTGGTCACTGCAGACCTTTAGTGACCAGATAAATAATCTTCACTCGTCGTTAGGAAAGCTCAATCACTAAAGGCTTTAGTGACCACGATTTTGAAGGCGGACACTAAGTTGAGCTTGAGGGTAAGTTGGTCACTAAAATGTAACGTTTAGTGACCAATGAGGTGGTCACAAAGTCGGTCACTAAACAGTTAGGATTGATCACTAAATTTCGATTGGGTAGGCCGGGCACCTGAATTGGTGACCAACATGGTGACGAAAATTTTGGTCAATGATAAACAGATTTGTGACCAATAATTAGTCACCACTTATTCCGTCAATAAACCATTCAACTAAGTTTTCATTCGTGAGAAGAGTTTTCGTCACTAAATTGTTTAATGTGACAAAAAAAATTGGTCACAAAAGTTCATGATGGTGACCACAGTCTGTGTCATCGTTTGACATTTGTGACCAATAAGATGGTCAATAAATTTGTTAATAGTGACCGAAAAGTGGTCACCAAAGCTAGTTTTTAATGACCACATTCGTTGTCAATCATTTTACATTTGTGACTAAAAAGATGGTCAATAAATTTTTTGATAGTGACCGAGAAGTTGTCACCAAATCCTTTTTTCTGTAATCCTTGAATGTTCACCTTTGTTGTCACTAAAAAAATCTAATAATAAACTTTCAATGCAATTTACTACGCAAAAGACATTCATTTCAATAATAAAGTAAAAATCTTAAAATGTACAATACTCCAATTCACAAGTACTATGTACCGATTACAAACACTATCCAAGTGTAAACACCATATCAAAACACAATTGAATTCATGAAATAAAATATCCTACAATACTATAACCAAAGTTGAACAAAAATACTTATCCCTTCTGAGATAAAATAGTCAAGCACAGTCATCTTGGTTATGGTCCTAGCAACATGTCTGCTCTTCATCTTTATAATCACCTACAACAAGAACAGTCATCTTGGGTTCGGCTCGCAGTGATGGATGCAAATTCAGCTGCATAAGCAAAAAAATTAGAAAAAAATAACATTACTAGAATCACAGTTAATGTGGAATTAGTCATGGTACAAATATGATGAATAGAAACAGCTGAGAAGTGAAAGCTTACAAACTGTCACGTGACTGGAAAAATGATGCTTGACTATTACATCTAAAATGATTGTTGCTCAAATGATGAAGAAAATTGTACACAACGTTCGCGGCAAAAGAACGTATTAAGAAAAAAGTACACTTCCATGGAACTGTAATGTTTCTACATAAAGTTTTGCATCAGACCATATGGGAAAGAAAAGAAAATATCTAGCTGGTTTAGAAACAAAAATAACACAGTACTATGGTTTAAAAAGGGGCAGTAAGTGAATCTGAATATTAATTTTTCCCATACCAAATCGTGAACCTCTTTGCCAAAAATTCCAGCTTCTGCAATATTAAACAAATATGGCAACATCAGATCATTCATCTCTCAAATTATTATGCAAAAAGATATGTACCTATGGCAGACTCGATTTATCATGCAAGTAAGCAGCAACTCCTGGTTTACTAAGTAGTTATAGATAGCATGAGTAACGTTACTACATAAAGTTAAGAGTAGGCTGAGGTGAATATTAACTCGGATACAATGATTTTATTTTTGAAAAAAAAAGAGTTTATGTTTGAATAATTTTCGTACTGAGGAGGATCTTGAAACTTTTAATAACTCACTACCTTTTAGTTAGCCAATACAATTTCATTTGAGAGCAATAGTCAAACAATTAGCACACAATAGTTAATTGAACACAATTGTGTATGTTAACCCTGTCGTTCCCTTACAAACACAAACTGATTACAACTGCTAAACGTATCTAATTCTAAGCAAAACTAATGACTAAGAGAAGTACCTTTACAGAAAAATTTATAAACCAAAAATTACCATAGGACCCTGCTGCAAAACTGCAATCCCTTTTAGAACTACAATTCAAGGACAAGCCTTCAAAAGATACTAGGTGCTTAATTTATAGAAAGCCACAAACCTATCGCAACAAGACATCCAATAAAACACAGCCCCAATGCATACAAATCAAAACATTACAAAAGTGATCATTCCATCAGTTATGTATAAAACCCAAAAAGCCTGAAAGTTGAAAGATAAACCTAAATAAATTGGGGAGTAAAAGTAGAGAAGCCATTAACTCTGAGCAGAAAAGGCGGAACTTTAATAAAGGGAAAGAAAAATATTTTACCAGCAACTTCCCATTAATAAGTTTGCAGGGGATGTTAGAGGCCAGATTACATATCATCATTTTTCTCAGGTTGCCCTGTGTCAACCAGCAATCCCCATAGGTATTCCCAACAAAAAGAAGGATAAGAAAACTTTTTTATTTTTCACAAGTGGAAAAGACCAACAACTGACCTTAGAGGTTCCTCCTATTCGTCGTCTTCCTCTTCCTCTTCATCGTCTTCGTCTTCGTCTTCGTCTTTGTCTTCCTCTTTGTCTTCGTCTTCGAATGCTTCATTGTCCTTATCATCAATGAATGAATCATCTCCACCATTGTTTTTTCGCTTCTTTCTTGATGACTGCTTCCCCGACTCATTGGCAATTGTGGCATTCAGCTCAAGTAATGGAGTTACAACCCTAGTAAGAGACACGTTGATGTTTGTATTTAGAGGATTGATCTGACTCATACTTGGATTTTGTTCTTGGTACACTTCTTCAACTTGTGTAGTCTCCTCTGTCTCATCCAATTCAATAACATCATAGGAAACACGAGGAGTAACACTTTGCATAACTCGCCAATTGGTGCCCAATTTTAGATCAGGAGCATAAAAAACTTGTTTAACTTCAGATGCAAGCACATATGGTTGTTCTTTGTACCATTTTCATGATATATTAACACTAGTTAACATTGACTCTCTATCCTGTTGTAACCCGGTTCTATCACCAAGAAAATACCAGTGACACTTGAAAACCAACACACGCTTCTTGCATCCTAGATATTGTAACTCATATATATCTTGTAAAAGCCCATAGAAATCCATTGTATTATTATGTCCATGCTCGCCCTCCATTATAACCCCACTATTTTGAGTTTTTCTATCATTTTCACGACTTTGGATGTGAAATTTATACCCATTTACCATGCAACCAGTATATCTACTCACACGACATAGAGGGCCACGTGCCAAAATTTGAAATTCTTCTCGAGGATATTGTGGACTAGAAAGAACCTATTAGTATTAACCATAAACGTATTAGTTGATCCATTGTAATTAAAAGTTATTTTTTTTCCAAATAAATCATGCATTTCTTATAGCAAGACTTACAAGTTCCTTAAACCATGAAGCGAACTTCTCGTTGTGACGCTGCTCGACATTCTCATAACCCTCCTCCTCAAGCTTAAGCTTATGCTTTCTATGGAATTAAAGGTGAATGTGAGTGCATAAATATAAAAATTCAGATTGGTAAATATGAAATTATAACTTACGTGATTAGGCCATCCATATCAACATCTCTACAGTTATTCAAGATGTAGGTATGAATCTTATTCAATTCTGTCTCATCAAGATCAAAACAGTTCGAGCTGCCCAATGGTTGAGCCTTGGTAGAGAAAACATAAATTTCACCACTAGCCTCCACCATTTCATTGTTACGGTCGACCTTATTGAAAATAGTATCCACATCATGCATATACATAGAACAGAATGTTAAACATTCATTATCTATATATCTCTCAGCAATACACCCTTCTGGTTGAGCTTTATTGTTCACATAACCTTTCAAGGTCCCCATTTTCCTGAAGTAAATAATAATATTAACAAATAACAATGATGGAAAAAATTTAAACCAATATCATAATTTCATTACCTTTCTACTAAGAACATCCATCGATATTGCAGGGGACCACCTAACATTGCTTCATGTGGCAAGTGAATCAAAAAATGAACCATGATGTCAAAGAACGATGGAGGAAATAATCTCTCCAACTTGCACAAAATAAAAGCAATTTTATCCTCTTCTATCTTAAGAACATCAATACATGTGCTTCGAGCGCAGACTCTGTAACGACCCCAAAATCCCTCACTGGATTAGGGCTTCGTCAAAAGAAGGAAAAGATAACCACACATCCTTTCATAGTATAAATACTGGAAAAAAAACAATATTAAAGAGTTATTACAACCCAAAATATTACATTCTCAGCGGAAGCTATTCTATCTCTATATTATAATACAAAACATCACTCTTCAAAACATCTTCCCTCCTTCCTTCCTTATCGGCACTAAAAAGGGTTAGCCAAACTCAGTAACCGATCATCTTTGCCTTCCCCTTGTTAGAGGGCTCAGCCTTTATATTCTGCCCTGCAAGACATTAAAATTCAACAACAATGAGCGATTTACGCCCAGCAAGTATGTAAACAATTTGGGAAAGCAAATCTGGAATGTTTCAAGGGATTCAATTCTGTTGAGAGGCTTGGTGGAACAATACTAATGCCTCAGAAATCTTTAAAGGATCTTTAGGATTACTGATGATAAACAATTGTGTAATCCTTCTTAAAACAAAGCATAACTTCCTTGAAGTAAAAATTATCCATCGGGGGCTAAACCCGTTGGATCTGCTAACCATACGGTATACAGCTGGCCTAACTGTGTCTGCATGATCCCTCCTTGTGTGAACGTACGTAGTCACATAAAATTCCTCTAGGTCAGGTGAAGAACAAATCAGCACCTTTCCGTTCCTCTAGCCATCCATGTGGCATAACCCATTTAAGGGACATATCATTCTCATTTATTGCATAGATATAATATTGAAAAATAACTGATAGAGGAAAGCTTCTTTATATCCATGCACTTCCATTCATATCATGCTAGCGGAAATTAAAGCATAGCATTCTGTTTCACAAAGAAATTTAAATATAAAAGTCATAATTTTGTACGCATGTCGAATCAATTGATCATGTGCTTAACTGAAATAAGAATAAGAGTGAGAATATACTTGCCTCGGTCCTTTGCAACAAAAATTCAAATTCAACTTACTGGTGAGTGAAAGATTCTGTAAATTATGCAAGTAATATTTTAATACCTTAACAAGAATTTATGAAAGAAAATGTGTATGTGATGTCATTAGACTTTTACTGTCTTAAAACTAGCATAATAACATCATAAATAATTTTAAGAAAATAATGTTTTATAGTTTTGATGACAGACTGTGCATCGGGGAATAATTTTCTCATTATCAAACTCGTCAGGGACTGATATCTTTAGCCATCAGAGACAAACATATTTTGCCCATCGGAGACTAAGGATGATGTCATCAGAGACTAAACTTAGCCTGTCGGAGACTAAGGATGACATCATCAAAGACTAAACTTAGCTTGTAGGAGACTGAGGATGACGTCATCAGAGACTAAACTTAGCCTGTCGGAGACTAAGGATGACATCATCAAAGACTAAACTTAGCCTGTCGGAGACTAAGGATGACTTCATCAGAGACTAACGTTAACTTACCAGAGACTGATTTAAACTTCCTTCATCAGAGACTAACAACATTTTCTTCATCGGAGACTAAGAAAATCCTTCATCAGAGAGTAACATCTATCTCATCAGAGACTAAAGTATCTCATCAGAAACTAACATATTTGTCATGAGAGACTAACGAATATCTTATCAGAAACTAAAGTATCTTTAGAGACTAAAATTATCTCGTCAGAGACTAACATTAGAGCTTGTTTTTGCTACCATGGAAGACTTATCATGAACAAACTCAGCCTAGGATGTCTCATGAAAATGCAAAAGAATATAAACTTAGCATAAAATCTTTGATGCTATGCACGAAAGAAACTAAGTAGAGTACCAGGTTCTTACGTCTTCATTCTTAAGGGTGAAATCAAAGCTTGTCTAAGAATAATTTTCCGAAAGAAGAACTTGGAAATTTATGGAGATGTTAAGTTTAAACGAAACTCTTAAAAGAGAAATTTTGGTAAAGGAATTAAAATTTCATCTCAAATGAGGTATTTATAACAAACTAAGATTAAACCTTGAGATAAGATGATTGATTAATCTGGATGGTAAAACGGCTGCTTATCATTACTCTTTAACAGCAAACAATGTAATAAGCAGCTGCTGTCATACATGCAGCTTGTCTTTAGTCAGTTGTTGCCACACAACCTACCTATTAATCAAACACGTAATCACCAATCTTAAGTAACCTTCTCCTCTTCCTCCATGCTGTTTAATCATAATCCTATACGAGGTTTGATCATCTTATTTTTACCTCTTTTTTAAGGAATTTATCTTCAATAAAATGAACCTCTCATTGTCATCAAGATTCTTACTCGAAATATGGATTTACCATTTATATAAAATAAGAAATTAATTACAACATACATTTATTCATGTAACAAACTCATACAAAATTTTCGGGTTCTCACATTCTTCCCCCTTTAAAAGAAGTTTCGTCCTCAAAACTTAATTATGACATAAATGGGGGTACTTGTCAATCATAGCGTTTTCAAGCTCCCAAGTAGCTTGTTTTCCCAGTGAGATGGTGGGGGGGGGGGGGGGGGGGGTTGAATACAAGTTCTTTCAATACTTTTCGAATATCTTGTTCTTTAAGAAATTAAACTTTCTTGCAGAATATAAAGAACAAAAACTCAAATCAATTTATAAACAATTGCTATATTGATTTCACAACTGATTACAAATTCTAACAATCATAATAAATATGATCATCAGCTTCTTTTCTATTCTGTATAGGAAAAGATACAAAACTATGAAAAACCTATACAACTTCAAATTACAATTCTCTGTAAACCTAATTACAGCTTCTCTAACAACTGAATTCCTATTAACTTAGTTCCTATTTTGAATAAAATTCAGCTTCTTTATTCTAATCAAATACAATCTTTCCTTTTTGATTAGAAAGAGATTTCTGGTTAGTTTCCTTACCAACTACGTCTTTAATAATATCTTGCTTTACGTGGAAGACAATCCTTATTCAATTTGAACTCTGTATCTCTCAGGAAATAAATCACGATTAGTCCCTGATGCTTCATCTTTAGTCTCTGGTGGCGTCATCACTAGTCTCTGGAGCTTTTAGTCCCTGATGACGTCAGATTATGTAGTCTCTGATAGAGTTATTTAGTCTCTGATGCTTTAAGGCTTAGTCTCCGATGACGTCAGCTTAGTCTCTGATTTTTTTAACTTTAGTCTCCGATGACGTAAGCTTTAGTCTCCGACTCCTTTAGACTTAGTCTCTCATGACGTAAGCCTTAGTCTCCGACAGGCAAAACTAGTCTCTGATAAAAAAAATCCTTAGTCTCTGACAAGTTTTCCTAGTCTTCGACAAGCCTTTTTGTAAACTCCAACGGATCAAATACACATTTTGACTTACTAAAGCTTTGATACTCCATTCCAGCAGTTACTTACAAATAAGAAATAATTATATCTCTTTACAAAGAATGAATGAATTACAAACGAAGAGATAACTGCTAGCTACAAAACTTCAGTGTTACTAATTAACACTTTCTATACATTTGTACTCTTAGTAATCTAAAGACAATCATCATCAAATGTTCTAAAACCTAACATAGCTTCCTCTACACTATGGTTCCTCCATAACACTTTCATAGAAGGAATTTCTTTATTCCTAAGAATTTTAACTTGTCGATCTAAAATTTGGATTGGATCCTCTTCATAATTTAAATCCTATTGCAGCTGTATCGGTTGATAATCAATTACTCCTCTATGGTCTGCCTTGTAAGGATGTAACACTGATATGTGAAATACATCATGAATGTGGCCCAAAGTTGGTGGCAGTGCCAATCGATAGGCCACTTCTCCATTCTTCCTCAATACTTCAAAAGGTCCTACATAGCGGGGACTCAACTTTCCTTTCTTGCCATAACACATTATGCCTTTCCAGGGTGACACTTTCAATAGTGCATAACTTCTAATTTCCAAAATTTGATCCTTCCTATGTTGATCAGCAAATTGTTTCTGTTGGTCTTGAGCTACCTTCATTCTCATTCTAATCATCCTGATTGCCTCCTCAGTCTTTGAACTATCTCTGGTCCAATTAACATCCTTTCTCCTACTTCGTTCCAGTAAAGTGGAGTTCTGAATTTTCTACCGTACAATGCTTCAAAGGGGGCCATGCCAATGCTAGCATGATAACTATTATTGTACGCGAATTCGATCAGTGGCAGATGATTGTCCCAATGGCCTTTGAAATCGAGAACGCAAGCTCGTAGCATATCTTCAAGTGTCTGAATCATGCGTTCAGATTGACCATCTGTCTGGGTGATAGGCTGTGCTCATATCTAGTCTTGTTCCCAGATAGTTTTGGAAGCTCTTCCAAAATCTTGAGGTAAACCTCAGATCCCGATCAGAGACGATGGAGATTGACACTCCATGTCGACTCACAATTTCTTTAACACATAACCTCACCATTTGATCCATCTTGTATGTGTACTTAATGGCCAAAAAGTGTGCCAATTTGGTCAGTCTATCGACTATGACCCAAATGGCATTCATTCCTCCAAGCGTGGTTGGTAATCCAACTATGAAATCCATTGTGACAAATTCCCACTTCCACTTAGGGATTTCTAATGGTTGAAGTAGTCCGCTTGGTTTTTGATGTTCTGCTTTAACCCTTTGACATGTTAAGCATCTACTTACCCATTCAGCTATTTCTCTCTTCATGTTGGGCCACCAAAAGCTTTGTTTCAAGTCTTGGTATATTTTTGTCCTTCCTAGATGAATGGAGAACTTTGAGATGTGGGCTTCGTGCAGAAGTTAGTGCTTTAATTCAGCCTTCGCAGGAATCCACACTCGACCTTCGTATCGCAGCAATCCATCGCTATGCATGCAATATCTACCTTTATCTCCCTTAATTACTCTGTCCATTTCCTTGCAATGCTCTTCTTATGTGATTTTAATGAGGTCGTGCAATTGAGGCCGAACTCGAATTTCTTCTTCCATATCTATCTTTTGAGCAGTGGTAAGGGTATGAAGTTGTAGGCATTCGAATTCTTATCTAATCTCCTTTTGGATGGTCATTACATTTAGCCTTTCACGACGGCTGAGCGCATCAGCAACTACATTTGCCTTTCCGAGATGGTAGTTGATAGAACAGTCATAGTCTTGAATTAACTTTAACCAACGCCTTTGTCGCATGTTGAGTTCTTTTTGCGTGAATATATACTTCAAACTTTTGTAATCCGTATATATCTCGCACTTCTCACCGTAAAGGTAATACCTCCAAATCTTCAATGCTTGAACGATAGCTGCCAATTCTATGTCATGCATAAGGTATCGTTTCTCGCAATCTTTTAGTTGTCTTGACGTATAAGCAATCACCATGCCATGCTGCATCAAAACTGCTCCAAGTCCTTGTTTTGATGCATCGCTGTAAATAATAAATTCTCCCTTGTCATCCGGTAGTGTCAGAATAGGGGCTATAGTCAACCTCGTCTTCAATTCGTGAAAACTCTTCTCACAATTCGGGGTCCAAAAAAATTTTGTAGTCTTTCTTGTCAAGTTCGTCAAAGGCAGAGCTAATTTCGAGAAGTCTTTAACGAACCTTCTGTAATAGCCTGCCAAACCTAAAAAACTCTTTACTTCAGTTGGGTTTGTTGTCCGAGGCCATTTCGTGATTGCTTGTATCTTATTGGGGTCCACTGTAATACCAATTTCGTTGATCACATGACCAAGAAACTTTACTTCCTTTAGCCAAAATTCACATTTGGAGAATTTGGCGAATAACTACTCCTTTCTTAGAACTTCCAGCGTTATCCTTAGATGTTCCTCATGCTCTTTTGCCATCTTTGAATAGATAAGAATATCATCAATGAAAACGAAAATAAACTTATCCAAGAATGGTTTAAAGACACGATTCATTAAGTACATGAAGGCTGCGGGTGCATTTGTTAGTCCAAATGGCATTACCAAGAACTCGTAGTGACCATAGCGAGTTTGAAATGTCGTCTTTGATATGTCCCCCTCTTTGATCTTCAATTGGTGGTACCCTGAGCGTAGATCAATTTTAGAGAAGTACCTTCCTCCTTTAAGTTGATCAAAAAGATCGTCTATCCTCGGCAGGGGGTACTTATTCTTGATCGTGACCTTATTCAATTCCCGATAATCAATGCAAAGTCTTATCAATCCATCTTTCTTTTGAACAAATAACACTGGTGCTCCCCATGGTGAAACGATTGGTCTGATCAATCCTCGTTCTAAGAGTTCTTGCAACTGCATCATCAGCTCCTTTAATTCGGACAGTGCCATTTGATACGGGGCCTTGGATATTGGCGCGGTACCGGGGATCAAGTTAATTTCAAAATCCACTTCTCTATCTGGGGGTAGTCCAGGCAACTCCTTTGGAAATATGTCTACAAACTCCCTTACCACAGGGACATCCTCGATCTTACTTTTATTCTTGTAGACATAGTGCACATAAGCTAAGAAGACTTCGCAACCTTTACGAATCATTTTCTTTGTCTGGATTATGGTCAAGAATGGCGATGATTTCTCCATTTTAGTGCCATGGAACCAAACCTTCACCTTCTGGGGAGATCGTAAGACGACTTTCTTCTTCTTACAGTCAATATTGGCCTGGTATTTGAATAACCAATCCATTCCCAATATTACGTCGAATTCTCCCAAAGGAAAAGGAATAAGATCAGCAAGAAACTCATGTTGATCTATCTGCAGAGTACAGTTAAGGTAAATGTGAGAAACGCTTATCACCTCATGATTGGCAACTACTACATCTAAAGGCTTCGGTAGCAGTTCAGGCTGAGTTAGCATATTCCTAGCTAACCGTTCAGATATAAAACTTTGAGTAGCACTTGAATCAAACAACACATGAGCATGTAAGGAGTTCACTTGTAGTGTACCTGTAACAACATCATCGGAAGCCATAGGATCTTGCACGGTCATATTGTAAGTCCTTGCTTGTGGTTGTACCGGTATAGTGTTGGCTCTCGTCAGCATTGGTTTGCCACCTTTCTTTTGAGGACAATTGGGAGAGATGTGCCTTTCCATTCCGCACGTGAAACATGTCCTTACTGCGGCCAACGGTGTGTTATTTTGTTGAGGTTGTTGTGGTCTTCCTTGGAGCGGGGTAACGGTGGAGTTCAAAGTCGGACAATTTGAGGAAAAGTGCCCCAATTGGTGACACTTGAAGTAAACATCCTTCCCTTTCAAGCATGGGGTTGTGTCATGGTTCTTTCCACAGTTTGCACACACAGTAGCCCTCCTTGTAATGACATCAGATGATTGCTCCCTCCACTTCCTTTTTCCACTATTGCTTAGATTAATATTGTTGTTGCTCTTCTCCTCCTTCTTTACACTTACACCACCAAGGTTCTGATGGCTTCCCTTATCATCTCCCTTCCTCCTATCTCCCTTCTTATTTTCTCGATTGAAATCATGTACTGTCTTATTACTCTATTCCGCAATTCTTGCTTTCTCCACAACTACATCAAACTTTTCTAGTTACAAAATTGTTACCTGCCTCAAAATCCAAGGATTCAATCCTTGCTCAAATCTTTGGGCCTTTCTCCCTTCATCGCTTACCTGGTGAGGAACATACCTCATCAGTTCATTAAACTTTGCCTCATACTCGTCCACTGTCATGGACCCTTGCTTCAAATTTAGGAACCTTAGTTCCATCTCATTGGAGACACTAGGGGGGTAAAATTTCTCCCTGAACCTTTGGGTGAACAGTTCCCAGGTTATCACGGTGTTTATGTCCCTTGTAGCTTCCCTTTTTGTTAGCTCCATCCTCTTGGCACCTTTCCACCAGTGGTTGGCTTCTTCCTTTAACATGAAAGCCGCATACTTAGTCTTGTAATCTTTTGGCACGTCTACTAAGTCGAAAGCTTTTTCGATCTCTTCCAACCAATATTGTGCTACAGTGGGTCCTCCCTTTCCATCAAAAGTTGGTGGATTGATGCCAGTGAACTCTCAGATACATAGCCCACGGGCAACAGGCCTTGGGGCTTGAGGTGGTCGTGGTGGTGCTGGCTGGTTCACGGCTACAGCTTCAAGAATAATCTGAAGAAATTAAGCTAGCGGGTTGTCATTTGCATTATCTATAGCATTGTTGTTGGCAGAATTATTGTCAATAACAGGGGTTGTTGGTGGAACAAGTGAGGCATTGCGATTCATCCCAACTACTTCTTCTGAGCTGTCGTCCTCTACAACCACTTTATCAGCATTATCAGCTTGGTTTTCTCTTTCTAAACATTCCAAAATTTTAGACCTTGACAAGTCGTTATGGAGATTTCTTCTCTCAGGTCTTCATGGTTTCCTTCCTCTGACCATAATCTAAGTATAATATACATAAAGAGTTAAACATCCTTCACGAAGCATTCCATTTTTATGTGGCTCAAGAATTTATAGCTCGATAAGGTGAAGAGCATTAAGCAACACATAATCATTTCGATATGCCAAAATATTTATCATTCACGTACATAGAAGACTATCATAGACATCGTTCTCTAACATTCTTAAAACAAGCCATACATAGGTCAAAAATACATTGATTACATCTGAGATAGTCGCAACTGTCCCAAGCAGAGTTCAAAATAAACACAAAATAACCTCCGCCTAAATTTTACATCCACTTCTATAACTAATCCTCCTCATCTTCCGTGTCCAAAGATCCTTCACGTTCCGCTTCCCTTTCCCAATGTCGAGACTGTATACGTGTCTCCTTGATGCGGCGCGCACAGTGGTTGCTCATTTGCTCCAAACGCATCACCGTGGGATTAGCTACTGCTGCTGCTACCATCTATGCATGCTCTGAGTCAACCAAAAAGAGGATTGCCATGCTGATGTTGTTGTGCGGAACCTAGTAATAGTGGCAGCCGGTCGTCGAACTGTCATGGTGCGAACTGCCAAACGATGGTGAACTTTTGCGTCGTAACTATGTACCATCTCATCATGGGATGGTGCTGCTGCCTATGGTGGGGACGAGACAAGTCTCGGAGTATCACATTTCTTCCAAGGAATATCTTGTGTCACAACATAGTCGCAGTCAAAACGTTGGTGTTGTAACGACCCCAATGTGACGACCCGAAAAATTTGTTCATCTATAAATAATTTATTCACTCATCTTATTTTATTTTATGTTATTATATTTTCTTATTAATATGAATATGGTTATTATATGACGCTTTTGGTTGTATGAATATTTTTGGACCCATAAAAGGGGTTTATAGTTGTTTGATGTTGGTTGCAAGGATAAACAAATGATGTTTATATATACATGCAGTACCGTTTTGTAAGCTCTTAAAAGAAGCTTGCGTTTGTTAGGTCCTCTAAAGGACTCAAGAGCTTATGTTTGATGACATCAGTGCTTACGTATACTAATTAGATTAGTAAGTTGCTTGTGTGTCATCAGTGAATTAAACGTATTTGCATGTAGGACAGCAGGCTTATTACGATGCTTAGCTGCTAAGAATCATGATGAGCAACCGTTTTACCGTCCAGATTAACCAATCATTTTATTTCACAGCATAATCTCAGCCTCCTATAAATACCTCATTCGGAGGAACATTTCAGTCTCTTTTCAAAAGATTTCCTTTTCCAAAGTTCTTCCTTAAACCTATCACCTCCATATAATTTCAAGGTTCTCTTTTATGGACGATTATTGTCAATCAAGCTTTGATCTTTTTCATCAACCCAGGAGGTAAGAATTTTAAGTTCTCTTTTGCCTTTCTTTTTGCTTGGTATCCGAGAAGTTTAGCTGTAGGAGCAAGTCTTTAAGAAAAAAAAGAAAGGATTATATTCTTTTGTGTCTAGAAGTGTTGCTCATAGCTTAAAGCATGTTGAGAGTTGATTTATGGAATTGTAGTTGAGATCACCACCCTTGGAGAAGTGAGGAAGACGACCTTGTACCTGAGACAGCTTCTAAAGTTACTCTCCGACCGTGTTGATGTTAGTCTCTGATGACGTCAGCATCAGTCCCCGACTGTGTTGATGTTAGTCTCCAATGACATCACCGTTAGTCCCCGATAGGTTAAGATGACGTCATCAATCCCTGTTGAGATAACTAGTCCCTGGTGATGTCATCCTTAGTCTCCGACAGACTAAGTTTAGTCCCTGATGAAGTCATCCATAGTCTCTGATGAGATATATGTTAGTCTCTGATGATGACGTCACCCTTAGTCCTCGATGGGTTAAGATGACGTCATCAGTCCCTGACGAGTTAATTAGTCTTCGATGACGTCACCCTTAGTCCTTGATGAGTTAAGATGATGTCATCAGTCCATGATGAGTTAATTAGTCCCCGATGACGTCACCCTTAGTCTCCGATGAGTTAAGATGACGTCATCAGTCTCTTATGGGTTTAATAGTCTCTGACGAGTGAAATTTTTCCCCCATGGGCAACCTCATGCCCTGATAACCATTTTCTATATGAATAGCCATCTATTAAGTTTGGATTTCTCATGATATACCCACAATGATGTTATGTAGAAAACTTTTTCAACCAGTATAGTGAATCTAGCTAAGGACCAAAGCAAGTATATATTCATTCCACTTCTTTCTTACGGATTACGTATAATCATTGATTCGATTTACATAAATGAATGATGTTAATGCCTATGCATGATGATGATCTCTTTTATGAGTAAGTAACGTACGATCATTGAATCAGATGTGCATGAAAAAAAAATGTTGATGTTTGAACTATATGTTATTGGGTGTTTGCTAGTTGTTTGAAGTTCCTAGCACACCAAATGATGATAAAGATGATGTTTGGGTGTTGCAAGTCATGGACTTGTATGCACACCCAAGTAACTTCTGTATGGATATATATAGTTCCGCTTGTGATGAACACTGTCTTTTAATTGTTGAGCACACCAATATGTGTTGTTGGCAGTCGCTGCTTTTAATTGATTAGCACGTCAAGGCTATTCAAAATTGAGAAAATGTTTACAAGAAGATATATCCATATGGAAAGTTAAGGGGCTGTTGAATACTTTCGCCTGGTATTCTGGCCAATGATGATAAAGAATGATAGACCGAGGCAAGGCATCGATAATGTGATTCTTTCCGCAGACCATATGCTTTTTGCGAAGGACTACGTATGTCAAATGATGAATCAAACGATCAGGCTGACCAGCTGGGATGAAATTTGATTATGTAAGGTAGTCAGATAATGATCAGTCTGGTCAGGTGATGCATTATCTGATGAATAAAAGGGTGAATCATGATTTATTGAAAGAGAGTTACCCCTTGATATCACTCGGGTACCCTAAATGATACATGTTTATTTATCAACACCAGGTGTTGGTAAATGATACATGTTTATTCATTATCACGAGGTATCGGCATTGCTTCGCCTAATCTCAATGAATATTAAAGCTTTTGAATTATCTTTTCTTCTAGCTTATGAATATATATTTTGTGACGACCCCAAAAATCCCTTAATGGATCAGGGCTTCGTCAAAAGAAGGAAAAGATAACCATACATCCATTCATAGCATAAATACTGGATAAGGGCAGTATTAGAAAGTTATTACAACCCAAGAATAATACAATTACAGCGGAAGCTATTACATCATCTTTAATTACAAACGAAAATCAACACTACTTCTAACATCTTCCTTCCTCCCTTCACATCTTCTTTCCTTCCTTCCTCAGTCTTATCAAAGAATATATAACTTAGTAGTTTATCATCTTTGCTTTCCCCTTATCAGAGGATTCAGCCTTAGCGTTCTGTCATGCAAGACATTAAAATTCAGCATGGGTGAGCGATTTACGCCCAACAAGTATATACACATCGAAGAAGTATATAATCAATTTAAAAGAATGTATCTGGAACATCGAATGAAGTTCAAGTCTATTTATGAGGCTTGGTGAAGCAAATGCCAAGGCCTCAAAAATCTTCAAAGATCATTGAGGATTCACTGATGATACACTACATGTGACCCTCCTTGAAGAAAGACAGGTATACACCCGAGCATAACTTCCTCAAAATATCCATCGGGGCTAAATCGTGGATCTGCTAACCATACAGTACACAGCTGGCCAAACTGGACTGCATGATCCCTCTTGTGTGGACTACTTAGTCACTTATCATTTCTCTAGGTCAGGTGAAGAACACATCAGCACCTTTCCTTTCCTCTTGCCAACCATGTGACATAACCCCTTTAAGAGACATCATTCTCATTCATTTGCACGGATATAAGATTGTAACATAGCTGA
>CM025787.1:6517915-6534039 GCA_014636745.2 Centella asiatica | reverse complement strand
AGTTTTCTTGATCAATGAGTAAACTATATGAAACAAATCTCTATTTGAGCATGGCCATGCATTTCATAGTTTCACTCAATCAAGAGGCCTATAGATATCACCCCTAATTTATAAGAGGGTTAAATTCCATCTACATCATTCCCAATTCTCACATAACTCATTATGCATCCAACAATTACCTTTATCGTCCACCCGGTTAAAGGTGACTTTTGATAATGTCAAAACGCATAACTCCTTATGTAGAAATGTCATGACTTCAGGTCGAAGGACTATTACATCATTGTCAATATGAGAATTACTTATGACACATAGCATAACGCTCCATGTATAATTCTCATGGTGGGTCTGTCCAGTACTATGTTCTCTAACATGTACCTATGTATCAACTTAATATATCTCGTATATATTTATGACCAATGAGATATGGCCATCAGTTAATCACATACTAGTCTCAATGTATTATTGTTGTCCCGCTGACAATGATACACGACTAGGGACATTTAAGAATAATGATACATTACATACTTATATGATCTCATATTCAAGTCACATACTTAAATCCATATAATTAGTATCATTCTTCTAAGGACATTTATTATGTTAACATTTATATAACGCAGTAAATAAAACATAATAAATTATCATTAACCAAAACATATCATAAATATAGTGTCACAATCATTACATAATTGGCCACTAGGGCATACACTCTAACATCAGGGACTAAAAGACCACAGACTAGTGATGACGTCATCTGTGAGAACCCAAAAATGTCAATAAATTTTGTTATGAGATTTATTTTATTTTCTGCATGAAGGTTTATTTCCTTATTGGTTATACATAATGAAATTATACTTTCTTATAAAAATTCAATGGCAATGTGATGTCCAAAAGATTTTAAATGTATTTTTAAAGCTCAAGTTTTTAAAAAGGGTATTGCATTCAAGATTGTATTGTGAGAGGGTGTGTTCACGCGGGAAAAGGGGCTCCCCAAGTGTGAACAAGATTTGCTACAGTACCCGTTTTATTTTAAAAACCTAATGCGGGGAGACAGTAGCATTTAATGTACATCACCTCCATCTGTACCATAGAGTGGGTTATGATAAATGACCGATGAGTACTAGCAGCCGTTACAACCAACCTTTTTCTCATCAGTCACTTCTTTTCTTTTCATAGCCAACGACTTAGATTAAATAAATCCGACGGCCCTTGTTGCTAATCAGGTGTTATATATATCACGTTGATACCACCCTTGCCCTACTTTCATAAACTTCCATACTGTATGCCACCAAATCCCAACTTATTCTCTAAACAACTATCCTTTTTGGAAGAACAACTCGAGCTTTAACTCTTCCTTTACAGCCAAAGAGGTAAGAGCATTTCATTAAAGTCCTGCTTTATTTCTTATACTTCTGTTCGGTCTTACATACCACATTTATTACCTTGTTCATTTATTTCCAAAAGTATGATTCAATGTATATTTTAACACCGGAGTTAATGACATTTATTTCAAAAGTTGTCTAAGATGGGTGTAATATTGTTGACAACCACCTGGCAGACATGCTCTTAAACATTCTTTTGTCAGCAGTTGCAACCCCATGCTTGAGTTTTCTTTAACCTGAGTTTGAACCCTAAACCGTGCCTAGGATGGCTTGCAGACCATAGGAAATGTTACGTATCACTGAGAGAATGATGAGTTTTGACCTAAGTGTGGTTATGGTTGTGTGCACCACTCATGGTGGTGCGATGAAGACTACCCTATGTCTGAGACAGGCCTTAACCTAGTCTCTGACGGGTTTAAATTAGTCTCTGATGAGATGAGTTAGTCTCTGATGATGTCATCATTAGTCCCCGATGAGTTAAGATGACGTCATTAGTCCCTGACGGGCAAGTATGTTAGTCCCTGACGGGCAAGTATGTTAGTCCCTGATGAGTTTTGTGGTGACTAAAACATACCCTGATGGTCGACGGCTATCCCCTGATGGCCGAGAGACATACCCTGATGGTCGATGGCTATCCCCTGATGGCCGAGAGATCTTCCCCTGACGGGTAAAGGATACCCTGACGGTCGAGAAGTCATCCCCTAATGACTTTTCCCTGACGAGAGAAGGAGACCCTGATGGTGGGGAAACCATCCCCTGATGGGCGAAATCTCCCCTGGCGAGTAGTTTGCCCACTGATGGTCAGTCAAACCCCGATGAATGATTATTCCCTGGCGTAGCAGATTTCCCCCTGACGTGCAGTCTGCCCTCAAAACTATAAAACATGATTTTTCTTAAAATTATTTATGATGTTTAATTATGTATTCACCCTAAACAGTTTTATAGCAGTTTTGGAAACCTTAAAAGTTTAAGGACATCACATATGCACTTTCTCTTATATTTTAACCTAAGTACTAAATCTATTTTGGGATATGTATATTTTACAGAATTTTCCCCTCTCAAGTAAATTGAATTGTTGTGAGCAAAGGACTGAGGCAAATATATTCACAATCTTATGTTTAACTGCAAGTTGATGCAAACATATACATTCAATCTGATGTTTCTTTCAGTTAACGCATTATCATTCGATTCGGTATGCGTGCAAGGCTTGAATTATGTTTCAATTGTTTCTTTTATGAAAGAGCATGCTATGCTTTAAATTCCGCTAGCATGATATGAATGATGATGCATGGATATAATTGAGCTTTGATTATCAGCTATTGTTTTTCACTGTTATATCCGTGCTAATGAATGAGAATGATATGTCTCTTAAATGGGGTATGAGAATGATGTCCCTTAATGGGTTATGCCACATGGTTGGCAAGAGGAAAGGAAAGGTGCTGATGTGTTCTTCACCTGACCTAGAGGAAATGATAAGTGACTACGTAGTCCACACAAGAGGGATCATGCGGTCTAGTTTGGCCAGCTGTGTACTGTATGGTTAGCAGATCCACGGGTTCAGCCCCCGATGGATATTTTGAGAAAGTTATGCTCAGGTGTATACCTGTCTTTTTTCAAGGAGGATCTCATGTTATGTATCATCAGTGGATCCTCAATGATCTTTGAAGGTTTTCGAGGCCTTGGCATTGTTTCACCAAGCCTCACAAACATATTTGAATTTCCTTCGATGTTCCAGATACAATCTTTTAAATTGTTTATATACTTCTTCAATGTGTATATACTTGCTGGGCGTAAATCGCTCACCCATGTTGAATTTTAATGTCTTGCAGGACAGAATGCTAAGGCTGAACCCTCTGATAAGGGGAAAGCAAAGATGATAAACTACTTTCGATAACACTGAGGAAGGAAGGGAGGAAGAGATAAAGGGATGAAGGAAGATATTAGAAGTAGTGATGATTTTGATTTGTAATTAAAGATGATGTAATAGCTTCCGCTGTAGTTGTATTACTCTTGGGTTGTAATAACTCTTTAATACTGCCCTTATCCAGTATTTATGCTATGATTGGATGTATGGTTATCTTTTCCTTCTTTTGACGAAGCCCTGATCCATTAAGGGATTTTGGGGCCGTCACATCATCAGAGACTAAAGATGAAGCGTCAGGGACTAAGTCGTGATTTATTCCCTGATAAGATACAGAGTTCGAATTGAATAAGGATTGTCTTCCACGTAAATCAAGATATTATTAAAGACGTAGCTGGTAAGGAAACAAGCTAGAAATCTGTTCCTAATCAAAAAGGAAAGATTGTGTTTAATTCGAATAAGGAAGCTAAATCATTATTGATTTAGAATAGAAACTAAATTAATTGGAATTTTCAGTTTTTTAGAGAAGCTGTAATTAGGTTTACAGAAAATTGTAATTCGAAGCTGTATAGAATTCCTAGTTTTGTATCTTTACTACATAGAAAAGAAAAAGAGCTGATGATCACATTGTTGTGATTGTTAGAATTTGTATTCAATTGTCAAAATCAATAAAAGAAATTGTTTATAAATTGATTTGAGTTCTGGTTCTTTATTTCCGCAAGTAATAATTAATTTTTTGAAGAACAAGTAATCGAAAAGAATTCACAGAACTTGTATTCAACCCCCCCCCCCCCCTCTACAAGTTCTCGGCTATTTCACTAGGAAAACAATTGGTATCAGAGCCTTTAGTTGAATTTATTCAATTAACACGTTCCAAGAGATGGCCAACGATGAAGGAAGCAGCTCTAGCATAATGGTTTATGCAGGAAGTTGTGATGGTGGAACCAGAATTCCAATTCTGAAACTAGAAGAATATCCTATGTGTAAGCAAAAGATGTACATGCACTTGAGAGCAACAAATCCAGATTATATTGATAGGATTGAGAAAGGTCCATATCTACCCAGGAAATTTATTCCTGCTAAAACTGTTGAAGGATTTGTTGTGGCCGAACACTTTGAACTTGCTCCTGAAAGTGATTATACAAACGAAGACAAGTTGCAAGTGTTAAAGGATGCTAAGGTCATGAACATACTCTACAACGGTATTGACAAAAATATGTTCACAAGCATCATTAATTGCACGACATCTAAACAAATCTGGAACACCATCAAAGTCCTGTGTGAAGGGACTGACCAAGTCCGAAAGAACAAGAGATCATTGTTGACTCAACAATATGAGTTCTTTCAAGCAAAGCTTGGTGAACGAATAATGTCAGTCTATGATAGGTTCAATACTTTGCTCAATGACTTGAAGATACTTGGTAAGTCCTATGATAATGAGGATGTCAACACCAAGTTCATGAGATCTCTCCCACCAAGTTGGGATTCAAAGACTACTGCTATAAGAGAGGCTCGTGACAATGCATGCATGACAAGGATAGAGGAGCGACAATGCATGCATGATAAGGATAGAGGAGTTGCGTTGATGGTTGAGATAAGCAAGTCTCAAGAGAAGCCTAATGATGAAACTTCCAATGCAAGCTCGACTGATGAACAAACTGAATCAATCATTGATGATGACATGGAGGAATTCATGGCTTTCATGGTGAAGCAATTCAAAAAATTTAGAGCTAGCAGAAAAGGAAGAAAATCATCAAGGAAGCCTAACCCTAAACACGAGGGTCAAAAAGTCACCTTTGATTTAAAGAAAATAAGATGTTACAATTGTGACAGGCTAGGGCACTTTGCCAATGAGTGCAGGAAGCCTAGATCTAATGATAGATCTAAGGATGAAAAATCAAGGAAGTCGGGGAATGACTTTGCTGACAAGAAAGCTAAATCAAAGAGCAAAGCCTTGATTACAGAGGGTAAAGATTGGATTGACAACGACTCTAATGAAGAAGTTCTCAACTTTGCCCTAATGGCTCGAAGTGATGAGTCAAGTGATTCTACAAAGGTATGTGATGCAAATCAGAATTTTAATGTGCTTAACTTAATTGATACATCTAGTATAGAAAGCATACAAAAAGATATGTCTGATTTGCATGTTAGTTTTAGATCTTTAACTATTGAACATACTAATGTAAAAAAATCATGTGACCTTCTCTTGAAAAGAAACAAATTTCTTGAAGAGAGATTGGTACAATTTGACACTATCAAGTCTGACTTAAACAAAGCTCATCATATGATCGATGCTTTGGAAAAGAGGGAATATTACTTAGTAGAGCAACTTGAAAATGCTCAAGCTAAGATTAAACAGTGGAATACAATAGGTCAAACAATAGGTCAAAAATCTAGACTAGGTTATGATGAATATCTAGACAAGAGTTTAGATTTAGATGATTTATTTGAAACTGTGAACTCCTTGACTAGTAAGCCAAATGTAATAAAAAGAATTAATTTTGTCTCTCATGTTAATGAACCCAAATTCATCAACACTCAAGATCAACAAATCATTGCAAAAACAAAAATTGATCAAAAGACAGTGAATGTTGTTAATAAGAGTAAAAATAAAAGATTAAATATTGGGTTCATGACAAAGACACAGTTAAGTAAAAAATTGGAAAATCTTCCAGACAAAGAGGCTGAAAAGTCAGTGGAGTTAAGCAGAAATAAGAAAAATAGGAATGGAAAAATTGGCATTAATAAATATACAAATTATGCTAGAATGCCTGATGCTCCTAGAAAGACATGTCATGTATGTGGTAACCCCAACCATATAGTTATTCATTGTAGGAGCAAAAATAAAATTCTTATAACCGAGACTGCACCTTTAAAGATAATAAAAGAAAAATCACCTGTAAAAAGGTTAGATCATCTTTGCATTAACATTAAAAATTCAAAGCTTGACAGTCTCTCACAAAAAGGTAGCAAGACTAATGATTGTCCAATTAAAATCAAAAATGCTAAAAGACAATCAACTCAATCTGAGTCAAGTCTTGAGTCTACGACTAGTGAGAAAGGACCCAAGAAAGTCTGGGTCCCAAAAAATTCTAACTAGTTTCTCTTTACTGTGCAGGGCAAGAAGAAGAAAACATGGTACTTGGACAGTGGATGTTCAAGGCACATGACTGGAGATAAGTCCCTACTAAAACAATATGAAGAGAAAAGTGGCCCAAAAGTCACTTTTGGAGATGACAGCAAAGGCCATACGAAGGGTTATGGCAGTGTTGAACATGGAGATGTCATCTTCACTGAAGTAGCACTAGTTGACGGCTTAAAGCACAATTTACTAAGTGTGAGTCAACTATATGATAAGGGATTCAATGTCACCTTTAAAGAAGATCAATGCTTGGTGTGTGACAAAGAATCTGATAATGTGATATTGACTGGGAAAAGAAAAGGAAATTTGTATGTCGCAAACCTTATTTCTTCCTCTGATCAAATCACATGTCTCTATAGAAAAGCTTCAACTGATGAAAGTTGACTTTGGCATAAAAAGCTTTCCCACTTGAACTTTAAGAATATCAACAAGCTTGTGAGGAAAGGATTGGTAGCTGGCATTCCACAATTGGAGCTCACTCAAGATGGATTGTGTGACTCATGCCAGAAAGGGAAACAAAAGAGTGTATCATTCAAAAGCAAACCAGCAACATCAATCAATGACCCTTTATAGTTGCTACACATAGATTTATTTGGTCAAGTGAATGTGATGTCTATCTTAAGAAATAGATATGCTTTGGTTATTGTGGATGATCACACTAGGTATACTTGGGTAAAATACCTCCATACAAAAGATGAAGCTGCTCAGTTGATAATTGATCATGTCAAGAAGATAGAAACTGAGTTAGGAAAAACAGTAAGGCTAATAAGGAGTGATAGAGGAACAGAATTCAAGAATACCCAAGTTATTGAATTCTACACTGAAAAAGGAATAACTCACCAATTCTCTGCTCCAAGAACCCCTTAACAAAATTGAGTTGTTGAGAGGAAACACAGAACCCTTATTGAAGTAGCAAGGACTATGTTGCAAGAAGCTAAGTTTCCTACTTATTTTTGGGAAGAAGCTATTAGCACAACTTGCTTTACATAGAACATATCCTTGATAAATAAATCATATAACAAAACACCTTATGAATTAATGACTGGGAGAAAACCAACACTCAAATTTTTGCATGTGTTTGGTTGTAAGTGCTTTGTACTGAGAGACTCATCAGAGACAAGAAAAAATTTTGATAACAAGTCTGATGAGGCAATCTTCTTAGGTTATTCTCTGTCAAGCAAAGCATACAGAGTATATAATCTAAGAACAAAAGTCATTGTGGAATCAATTCAAGTTGTATTTGATGATAAAAAGATACCAGGAATGATGGGACAAGGATTGCATGAACCTCTCAGTTTTGAGAATGAATTGGTTGCATGGGAATATCCATCAGAGACTACTAAAAAACCCAAAAATAGCAATGATCCCTACATAATTGAGGGGGAGTTAACTGTTGTGCATGAAGTACCAAGAACTAGTATTAAATGAAACTCAAGAGACTGGGGAAATTAGTATTCCATTGGAGACTAATGGTTCACCAGAGACTAGAGTCACTAATGCACAATCAGAGACTATATTGACACCAGAGACTATAGAGATAAACAGCTCAGGGGAGCTAATATTGAAGAAGTCAATGGTTTAGGGGGAGCAGTCTCTGATCATGAAGCTTGATTAGACAACATCAATCTAGAAAATGAAGCCTCCACTTCAAGATCAAATCTGCCACGTGCAATTCCATGGTTAAGAGACCACAGACCAGATTTGATCATTGGAAGTCTAGAGGATGGAGTCAAGACTAGAAGTGCAACTCAAAATGAATGTCTATATCTCAGTTTTCTCTTAAAGATTGAGCCAAAGAAAATTGAGGAAGCACTTCAAGATCCTGACTGGATAATAGCCATGCAAGAGGAGTTAAACCAATTCACAAGAAACAAAGTCTGGAGACTGGTACCCAAACCAAGGAATAGATCTATAATAGGTGCCAAATGAGTCTTCACAATTAAATTGGATGAAACTGGTACAATTACAAGGAATAAAGCAAGACTGGTGGCAAAAGGATATTCTCAAGAAGAAGGAATAGATTATGATGAAACTTTTGCACTAGTAGCAAGACTTGAAGCAATCAGAATCTTCTTGGCTTTTGCAGCCTACAAGAACTTCAAGGTGTACTAGATGGATGTCAAAAGTGTTTTCTTAAATGGAAAATTGGAAGAGGAAGTCTATGTTTGCCAACCCCCAAGTTTTGTGGACTCCAAACTTCCAAATCATGTCTATGGGTTAGACAAAGCACTTTATGGCTTAAAACAAGCACCAAGAGCCTGGTATGATACTCTATCTCAATTTTTACTTGAAAATAAATTTGTTAGAGATATCATAGATAAAACTTTATTTTATAGAAAGCAAGGCTCTGACATCATACTTGTGCAAATTTATGTAGATGATATTATATTTGGTTCTACAAATGAAAAACTCTGTGAAAAATTTTCAAAACTAATGCAGTCTAGATATGAAATGAGTATGATTGGAGAATTAACATTTTTCTTAGGATTGCAAATAAAACAATCAACTGATTGAATTTTTATCAGTCAGTCCAAGTGTATCAAAGACGTATTGAAAAAAATATGATTTAGTTGATTGTGCATCTGCAAAAACACCCATGCCTACTGCCACTAAGCTAGCTAAGGATTTAAAAGGAAAGAAAATTGATATTACTAGCTATAGAGGCATGATAGGCTCTCTTTTATATCTAACTGCAAGTAGACCTGATATAATGTTTGCTACATGTTTATGTGCTAGATTTCAAGCTGACCCTAGTGTTAGGTTTTATTAACATTTGATGATGATTGTCTTTAGAATACTTAGGAATACAAATGTATAGAAAAGTGTTGGTTTGTAACACTTTAGTTTTGTAGCTAGCAGTAGTATCTCTTGGTTGTAATTTAGTCATTTTAATAAAGAGATAGATTCATTTTACTTGTATGTACTGCTGGAATACTTGTTGAGTCTGTTCAACAAGTTGTTTTAAGTTAATTAGTCTTTCGGAGATTAAATTTGGCTTGTCGGAGATTAAGGGAAAAAGTCCATCAGAGATTAAAGTTTTGTTCATCAGAGATTGGACTTTGCCCATCGGAGATTGAAGAAATCCTTCATCGGAGATTAAAGATTTGTTCATAGGAGATTGAAGGATTGGTCATCGGAGATTAAAGCTTACGTCATCGGAGATTGTAATTAAAGAGTCAGAGATTAAAACTGACGTCATCAGAGAATAACACAATACTTCGGAGATTAAAAGCTGACGTCACCAGAGACTAAAGCCAGAGCATCGGAGATTACTCGAGGTGATCAGAGATTAATTTATTAAAGCATCGGAGATTACTCGAAGTGATCAGAGACTAATTAAAGAAGCTATCGGAGATTAGTCGAGGACTTAATCGCTGATGGAGTTAGAGTTCAAATCAAAGAAGGAAAGTCTTTCATGAACACATAGATTTTATTGAAGACGTAGCTGACAAGGAAACTTGTTAGAAATCTTTCAATTGGAAAGATTGTATTTGATTTGAATTAGGAAGCTAGGTTTTTTGTAAACTTAGTTTTAGAAGCTGTAATTATAAATTACAGAATTGTAATTCGAAAAAAAGAGTGTGTCTGTATAGTATAGAGAATTGAAAGGGTTGTATAATTTAAAAAGACACAGAATAGAAGCTGACGATCAAAGCTTGTTTTTGATTGTTAGAAAACTTGTAATCAGTTGTTAAATCAATAAAACAATTGTTTATAAAGTTTTGATCTTGTTCTTTATATTCCGCAGAAAGTCAATTTCTTAAAGAACAGGAATTTGAAAAAGTTGTAAGAACTTGTATTCAACCCCCCTTCTACAAGTTCTAGGCCATCTTACTGGGAAAACAATTGGTATCAGAGCCACTAATTGAAAATACTCAATTAACAAGATTCTGAGATGGCCAACAACGAAGAAGCAAGCAGCTCTAACATGATTGCGTATAATGGAGGACGTGATGGTGGAACCAGGATTCCTATTCTAAAAAGGGATGAATATCCAATGTGGAAACAAAAGATGTATATGCACTTGAGAGCAACAGATCCAGATTACATAGATAGGATTGAGAAGGGTCCTTATCTACCCAGGAAGTTTATTCCTGCAAAAACTGTCGAAGGATCTATTGTCGCAGAGCACTTTGTACTTGCACCAGAAAGTGATTATACCAACGAGGACAAGTTACAAGTGTTGAAAGATGCTAAAGTTATGAACATACTCTATAATGGAATAGACAAACATATGTTCAATAGCATCATCAATTGCACGACATCTAAACAAGTCTGGGACACTATCAAGGTCCTATGTGAGGGGACTGATCAAGTCAGAAAGAACAGACGTTCACTGTTGACTCAACAGTATGAATTCTTTCAAGCAAAGCCTAATGAACCAATCACGTCAATCTATGACAGGTTCAATTCTTTGCTTAATGACTTGACCATACTTGGTAAGACATATGATAATGAAGATATCAATACCAAGTTCATGAGAGCTCTCCCTCCTAGCTGGGATCCAAAGACTACTGCAGTTAGGGAGGCTCATGATATGGAAACCCTCACATTGGATAGGCTCTACGGAAACTTAAAGACGTATGAACTTGAAGTAGAGCAAAGACAGCGCATGCATGGAAGAGAGAAAGGAGCTGCGTTGATGGTTGAGACAAACAAGTCTCAAGAGAAGCTTGATGATGAATCCTCTAATGCTAGCTCGACTGATAATGAGGATGAACTGGATACCGATGATGACATGGAGGAATTCATGGCATTCATGGTTAAACAGTTTAAGAAATTTAGGGCTAGCAGAAAAGGAAGGAAGTCATCAAGGAAGCCTAACCCTAAGCGTGAAGGTCAAAAAGTCACCTTCGACTTAAAGAAGATTCGATGCTATAATTGCGATGGGTTAGGGCACTTTGCCAATGAGTGCAAGAAGCCTAGATCTAATGATAGATCTAAGGATGAAAAATCAAGGAAGGACTTTGCTGACAAGAAGGTCAAATCCAAGAGCAAAGCCTTGATTACTGAGGGAAAAGATTGGATTGACAGCGATTCTGATGAAGAAGTTGTCAACTTTGCCCTAATGGCTCGTAGTGACGAGTCCAGTGATTCTACAAAGGTATGCAATGCAAATCTGAATTTTAACGTGCTTAGTTTACTTGATACATCTAGCATTGAAAGCATGCAAAAAGACATATCTGATTTGCATGTCAGTTTTAGATCTTTAACTATAGAGCATACCAATGTGAAAGAGTCACGTGATAGTCTCTTAAAAAGAAACAATTTTCTTGAAGAAAGACTATCACAGTTTGACACTATCAAGTCTGACTTAAACAAAGCACATCATATGATTGATGCTTTGAAAAAGAGGGAATATTACTTAGTAGAGCAACTTGAAATTGCTCAAGCTAAGATTAAACTGTGGAATACTTCCTCTAAAAATTTAAAAGACTTGGTAGATAGTCAAACAATAGGTCATAAATTTGGATTAGGCTATGATGCTTGGATAAACAAAAATTCAGAATTAGAAGACCTAGTTGAAGCTGTTGAGTCCACAACTGAAAAGCCTAAAGCTGCTAGAAAAATTAACTTTGTATCTCCTGTCCATGAACCCAAATTTATAAACATTCAAGATCAACAAAACACTGAAAAAACAAGTTTTAATCAAAAGACAGTGAATATTGTTGAGAAGAATGAAAGCAAACATTTAAATATTGGGTTTATGACAAAGAAACAGTTAATAAAGAAATTGGAAACTGTTCCAATACAAAAGGCTGAAAAAGCTGTGGAATCAAACAGAAGCAAGAAAAATAGGAATGGCAAGTTAGGCATTAACAAATATACCAACTATGCTTCAATGCCTGATGCTCCTAGAAAAACATGTCATGTATGTGGTAATCCAAACCACATAGCTATGCACTGTAGGAGCAGAAATAAAATTCCTATGGTTGAGACTGCTAACTCAAAGACAATAAAAGATAAATCACCTGTAAAAAGGTCAAGTAATCTTTGCATAAAAAATAATAGATCAAAGTCAAGTAGTCTCACAAACACCAGTAGCAAGACTGTACATTGCCCAATTAAAATCAAACATGGAAAAAGGCAATCGACTTATTCTGAGTCAAGTCTTGAAACTGCAGCTAGTGAGAAAGGACTCAAGAAGATTTGGGTCCCAAAAATCTCAAACTAGTTCTCTCTACTGTGCAGGGCAAAAAGAAGAAATCATGGTACTTGGACAGTGGTTGTTCAAGGCACATGACTGGAGATAAGTCCCTGCTAAAACAGTATGAAGAGAGAAGTGGCCCAAGAGTCACTTTTGGAGATGACAGCAAAGGCCATACAAGAGGATATGGATCTGTTGAACATGGTGATGTCATCTTCACAGAAGTAGCACTGGTTGACGGCTTAAAGCACAATCTACTAAGTGTGAGTCAACTATGTGATAAAGGATTCAATGTCACTTTTAAAGAAGATCAATGCTTAGTGAGTGACAAAGAATCAGGGACTGTGATTTTGACAGGAAAAAGAAAAGGGAATTTGTACATTGCAAATCTCATTTCTTCAACTGATCAAATCACATGTCTATATAGCAAAGCTTCAACTGATGAGAGTTGGCTTTGGCATAAGAAGCTTTCCCACTTGAATTTCAAGAATATCAATAGTCTTGTGAGGAAAGGATTGGTAGCTGGCATTCCACAATTGGAATTTACACAAGATGGATTGTGTGATGCATGCCAGAAAGGAAAGCAAAGAAGTGTATCATTCAAAAACAAACCAGCAACATCAATCACTGATCCTTTACAACTTCTCCATATGGATTTATTTGGTCAAGTGAATGTGATGTCTATATTAAGGAATAGATATGCACTGGTAATTGTTGATGATTACACAAGGTATACTTGGGTAAAATACCTCTTTGCAAAGAATGAAGCTGCTCAGTTAATTATTGATCATGTCAAGAAACTAGAAACTGAGTCAGGAAAAACAGTGAGGGTAATAAGAAGTGACAGAGGAACAGAATTCAAAAATTCCCAAGTAATTGAATTCTGCACTGAGAAAGGAATTACTCATCAATTCTCTGCACCTAGAACCCCTCAACAAAATGGAGTTGTTGAGAGGAAAAATAGAACCCTCATTGAAGCAGCAAGGACCATGTTGCAAGAGGCTAAGCTTCCCACCTATTTTTGGGAGGAAGCTATAAGCACTGCATGTTTTACACAAAACAGGTCCTTGATAAACAAAGCATACAACAAAACACCTTATGAATTGATGACTGGGAGAAAACCAACTCTCAAGTTTTTACATGTGTTTGGTTGTAAGTGCTTTGTACTGAGAGATTCATCAGAGACAAGAGGAAAATTTGACAATAAGTCTGATGAAGCAATCTTCTTAGGTTATTCTCTGTCAAGCAAAGCATACAGAGTTTATAACTTAAGAACCAAGGTCATTGTGGAATCCATTCAAGTTGCATTTGATGATAGAAAGATTCCAGGAATGCTTGGTCAAGGATTGCATGAACCTCTCAGTTTTGAGAATGAATTGGATGCATGGGAATATCCAACAGAGAATGCTGAAAATCCCCAAAATAACAGTGATTCCTCTTTAATTGAGGGGGAGTTGACTGTTGTGCATGGAGTACCAAGGACTGATGTATTATCAGAGACTAGAGTACTGGAACAAAATGGAACACAAGTCACTGATGACATTAATTCTCCATCGGAGACTAAAAATACATCAGAGACTAGTATCCCTGATGCACACACAGAGACTATTGAGATATCTAACTCAGGGGGAGTTAATGAAGAAGAGATCAATAGTTTAGGGGGAGCAAACTCTGCTCATGAAGCTGGATTGAATCTTATCAATCTAGAAAATGAAGCCTCTAGTTCAAGATCAAATCTACCAAAACCTAGACCATGGTTGAAAGATCACACAACAGATTTGATCATTGGAAATATTGAGGATGGAGTTAGGACTAGAAGTGCAACACAAAATGAATGTTTGTACCTCAGTTTTCTATCAAAGATTGAACCAAAGAAAATTGAGGAAGCACTTCAAGATCCTGATTGGATAATTGCCATGCAAGAAGAATTAAACCAATTCACTCGAAACAAAGTCTGGAGACTGGTACCCAAACCAAGGAATAGATCAATCATTGGTGCCAAGTGGGTCTTCAGAAACAAATTAGATGAAGCTGGTACAATAACAAGGAACAAAGCAAGACTGGTTGCAAAAGGATATTCTCAAGAAGAAGGAATAGATTATGATGAAACTTTTGCACCAGTAGCAAGACTTGAAGCAATCAGAATATTCCTGGCATATGCAGCCTACAAGAACTTCAAGGTGTACCAGATGGATGTCAAAAGTGCTTTCTTAAATGGAAAATTGGAAGAGGAAGTCTATGTTTGCCAACCCCCAGGTTTCATAGATTCCAAATTTCTAAATCATGTCTACAAATTAGACAAAGCACTTTATGGCTTGAAACAAGCACCAAAAGCCTGGTATGATACTCTATCCCAGTTTTTACTTGAAAAGAAATTTAATAGAGGTATCATAGATAAAACTTTATTTTATAGAAAGCAAGGCTCTGATATTATTTTGGTGCAAATATATGTAGATGATATTATATTTGGGTCTACGAATGAGAAACTTTGTGAAAAATTCTCAAAACTTATGCAGTCTAGATATGAAATGAGTATGATGGGAGAATTAACATTTTTCTTAGGTTTGCAAATAAAACAATCAACTGATGGAATATTTATCAGTCAGTCCAAGTATGTCAAGGACTTATTGAGAAAATATGACTTAGTTGATTGTGCATCTGCAAAAACACCCATGCCTACTTCCACTAAACTAGATAAGGATTTAAAAGGAAAGAAAATTGATATTACTAGTTATAGAGGAATGATAGGCTCTCTTTTATATCTAACTGCAAGTAGACCTGATATAATGTTTGCTACATGCTTGTGTGCTAGATTTCAAGCTGACCCTAGAGAGTCACATTTGATTGCTGTAAAAAGAATACTCAGATATCTAAAGGGTACCCCAAACCTTGGATTGTGGTATCCTAAAGAATCTGACTTTAAACTAATTGGCTATTCAGATGCTGATTATGCAGGGTGTAAGCTTGACAGAAAAAGCACAAGTGGAAGCTGCCAACTACTTGGAGGCAGACTTGTTTCTTGGTTTAGCAAGAAACAAAATTCAGTTTCTACTTCAACAGCAGAAACTGAATATATCGCAGCTGGGAGTTGCTGTGCACAGATCTTGTGGATCAAAAATCAACTCCTAGATTATGGTATGACACTAACCAAAATTCCAATTTATTGTGATAATACGAGTGCCATAGCCATAACTGAAAATCCAGTGCAACATTCAAGAACCAAACACATAGATATTCGATATCACTTCATTAGGGAACATGTTAGTGAAGGAAATATTGAATTGCACTGGGTTGCAACTGATAAACAACTTGCAGATATTTTTACAAAATCATTGGATGAATCTACATTCAACAGACTAGTTTCTGAACTAGGAATGTTGAATTATGGTTCTAAAAATTAAGTTTTAAACTTTCAAGTTGTTTAACAGTTGCATGAAGCTAGAATGATTAATTCTGGAAAAAGAAGCTGTTTTAACTAAACAGATTTTTAGAAGCTAGAATTAAATTTCTGGATTGTAGCTGTTTATAATTAAACAGATTTTTGATGAAGCTAGAATAATTAATTCTGGAAAAAGAAGCTGTTTTAACTAA
>CM025787.1:6498034-6510438 GCA_014636745.2 Centella asiatica | reverse complement strand
TGACAAGGAAACTTGTTAGAAATCTTTCAATTGGAAAGATTGTATTTGATTTGAATTAGGAAACTAGGTTTTTGATAACTTAGTTTTAGAAGCTGTAATTATAAAAAATTACAGAATAACAATACGAAGCTGTATAGAATTGAAAGACTTGTATTCTCTCAACATACAGAATAGAAGCTGACGATCAAAGCTTGTCTTGATTGTTAGAAAACTTGTAATCAATTGTTAAATCAAATAAAGGCAATTGTTTATAGAGTTTTGATTGTGTTCTTTATATTCCGCAGAAAAGTTTAATTTCTTAAAGAACAAGTAATCGAAGAATTTTAAAAGAACTTGTATTCAACTCCCCCTTCTACAAGTTCTAGGTCATCTCACTGGAAAAACAATGTTGTTCAATATAATCTTATATGGGATTTGCTAATCCCTTTTTGATACCTTTTTAAGGAATTTAACCTCATCATCATGGATATCATATCATCACAACAATTTTCATTGTAGATATGAATTTATCATTCACATTTAAAAGACTAACCTCCATGTAAAAATATAATAACACAAAATAAAATTATTTCTTACCGTAAAATACATTTAAAATTTTTCGGTTTCTCACATCCTTCCCCCTTTAAAAGAAGTTTCGTCCTCGAAACTTAGTTATAAAATAAATGGGGGTACTTGTCAATCATAGAACTTTCAAGTTCCCAAGTAGCTTCTTCTATACTATGGTTCCTCCATAACACTTTTACAGAAGGAATTTCTTTATTACTAAGAATTTTAACTTGTTGATCTAAAATCTGAATTGGAACCTCTTCATAATTTAGATCCGATTGCAGCTCTATCGGTTGATAATCAATTACTCCTTCATGGTCTGCCTTGTAAGGACGTAACACAGATATATGAAATACGTCATGAATGTGGCCCAAAATCGATGGCAGTGCTAGTTGATAGGCCACTTCTCCAATCTTCCTTATTACTTCGAAAGGTCCTACATAGCGAGGACTCAACTTTCCCTTCTTACCAAAACGCATTACGCCCTTCCAGGGTGATACTTTCAATAGTGCATAACTTCCAACTTCCAAAATTTGATCCTTCCTATGTTCATCAGCATATTGTTTTTGTCGATCTTGAGCTGCTTTCATTCTCATTCTGATCATCCTAATTGCCTCCTTAGTTTATTGAACTATCTCTGGTCCAATTAGCTTCCTTTCTCCTACTTCGTTCCAGTAAAGTGGAGTTCTGCATTTTCTACCATACAATGCTTCAAAGGGGGCCATGCCAATGCTAGCATGATAACTATTATTGTACGCGAACTCGATTAGTGGCAGATGGTTGTCCCAATGGCCCTTGAAGTCGAGAACGCAAGCTTGAAGCATATCTTCCAGTGTCTGAATTGTACGTTCAGATTGACCATCTGTCTGAGGTAGATAGGCTGTGCTCATATCTAGTCTTGTTCCCAGATAATCTTGGAAACTTTTCCAAAATCTTGAGGTAAACCTTGGATCTCGATCAAAGACAATGGAAACTGGCACTCCATGTCGACTCACAATTTCTCTAACATATAATCTTACCATTTGATCCATCTTGTATGTGTACTTGATGGCCAAAATGTGTGCCGATTTGGTTAGTCTATCGACTATGACCCAAATGGCATTCATCCCTCCAAGCGTGGTTGGTAATCCAACTATGAAATCCATTGTGACAAATTCCCATTTCCATTCGGGAATTTCCAATGGTTGAAGTAGTCCACTTGGTTTTTGATGTTCTGCTTTAATCCTCTGACATGTAAGCAGCTACTTATCCATTCAGCTATTTCTTTCTTCATGTTGGGCCACCAAAAGCTTTGTTTCAAGTCTTGATACATTTTCGTGCTTCCTGGATGAATAGAAAACTTTGAGTTATGAGCTTCGTGCAGCATTTCGTGTTTTAATTCAGCCTTTACAGGAATCCACATTCGACCTTCATATCGCAGCAATCCATCGTTATGCATGTGATATCTGCCTTTATCTCCCTTAATTAATCTATCCATTTCTTTGCAATGCTCTTCTTGTGCGATTTCGATGAGGTCGTGCAATTGAGGTCGTGCGATCTCGAATTTCTTCTTCCATATCTATCTTCTGAGCAGTGGTAAGGGAATGAAGTTGCAAGCGTTCGAATTCTTTTCTGATCTCCTCTTGAATGGTCATTACGTTCAGTCTTTCACAAAGACTGAACGCATCAGCAACTATATTTGCTTCTCCGGGATGGTAGTTGATAGAACAGTCATAGTCTTGAATCAACTCTAACCAACGCCTTTGTCGCATGTTGAGTTCTTTTTGCGTGAATATATACTTCAAACTTTTGTGATCCGTATATATCTCGCACTTCTCACCGTAAAGGTAATGCCTCCAAATCTTCAACGCATGAATGATAGCTGCCAATTCTATGTCATGCGTAGGATATCGTTTCTCGCAATCTTTTAGTTGTCTTGATGTATAAGCAATCACCTTACCATGCTGCATCAAAACTGCTCCAAGTCCTTGTTTTGACGCATCACTGTAAATAATGAATTCTCCCTTGTCATCTGGTAATGTCAAAATAAGGGCTATAGTCAATCTTATCTTCAATTCCTGAAAGCTCTTCTCACAATCTAAGGTCCAAACAAATTTTGTAGCCTTTCTTGTCAAGTTCGTCAAAGGCACAGCTAATTTTGAAAAGTCTTTAACGAACCTTCTGTAATAGCTTGCCACAGATGGGCCCCGAACACTGTCAGTGATTTGGGTGGCAGTCCCTGAGATCCCCAAGCTAGAACCCCGGGCTGCACCAGAAAACTACAACACAACATCACCACAGCAAAACAAAAAAAAAACACAGCCAAGCCTTAACAACATACCTGTGAGAAATATATTCCCAAAATATATTATTACAAAATCTTAAGGTCCACATCATCTTACAAAACCTCAAAGCTTGAAAATAAACAAGTTGCAGTGGAAACAAAACTCTAGATGGCTCATAAGGCCTTACAACTTAATCATACTTATCTCCTTTTCTCTCTTAGGCGACTCAGCCTTCACAACATATCCTGAAAAACATTAATAGCATTCCACATGAGCGTTTACGCTCAGCAAATATATATTCATAAGCTAGAAGAAAAGATAATTCAAAAGCTTTAGTATTCATTGAGGTTGGGCGAAGCAATGCCAACACCTCCTGAAAAATCAATCAACATGTGTCATTTAGGGTTCCTGAGTGATATCAATGGGTTATCCCTCTTTAATAAATAAACCTTGATTCGCCCTCTCTTCATCAGATAATACATCACCTGCCCAGACTGATCATTATCTGACTTCCTTACATAATCAAATTTCATCCCAGCTGGTCAGCCTGGTCGTTTGATTCATCATTTGACATACGTAGTCCTTCGCAGAAAGCATATGGTCTGCGGAAAGAATCACATTACCGATGCCTTGCCTCGGTTTATCATTCTTTATCATCATTGGCCAGAATACCAGGCGAAAGTATTCAACAGCCCCTTAATTTTCCATATGGATATATCTTCTTGTAAACATTTTCTCAATTTTGAATAGCCTTGACGTGCTAATCAATTAAAAGCAGCGACTGCCAACAACACATATTGGCATGCTTAACAATTAAAAGACAATGATCATCTCAGGCGGAACTATATATCCATACAGAAGGTACTTGGGTGTGCATACAAGTCCATGACTTGCAACACCCAAACATCATCTTTATCATCATTTGGTGTGCTAGGAAGTTTATACCGCTAGCAACCACCCAAAAACACATAGCTCAATTATCAACATCTTTTCACGTACATCGGATTCAATGATCGTACATTACTTAATCATAAAAGAATTCATCATCATGCATAGTCATTAACATCATTCATTTACGTTAATCGAATCAATGATTATACGTAATTCGTAAGAAAGAAGTGGAATGAATATATACTTGCCTTTGTCCTTAGCTAAAATTCACTATATTGGTTGAGAAGGTTTCTGCATAACATCATTGTGGGTATATCATGAGAAATCCATACTTAGTAGATGGCTATTCATATAGAAAATGGTTATCAGGGCATGAGGTTGCCCATCGGAGAAAAATTCACTCGTCAGAGACTATTAAACCCATAAAAGACTGATGACGTCATCTTAACTCATCGGAGACTAAGGGTGACGTCATCATCAGAGACTATGGATGACATCATCAGGGACTAAACTTAGCTTGTCGGAGACTAAGGATGACGTCATCAGGGACTAATTAACTCGTCAGGGACTGATGACGTCATCTTAACCCTATCGGAGACTAAGGTGACATCATCAGGGACTAATTTCTCATCAGAGACTGATGACGTCATCTTAACCCTGTCGGAGACTAAGGGTGATGTCATCGAGGACTAATTTCTCATTAGAGACTGATGACGTCATCTTAACTCTATCGGAGACTAAGGGTGACGTCATCGAGGACTAATGCTGACGTCATCAGAGACTAAGAACGTCTCATCAGAGACTAAGAACATTTTATCAGAGACTAAGTTGGACCTCGTCTCAGATACAGGGTCGTTTTCCTCACTTCTCCAAAGGTGGTGATCTCAACTACAACTCCATAAATCAACTCTCAACATGCTTTAAGCTATGAGCAACACTTCTAGACACAAAGAATATAATCCTTTCTTTTTCTTTCTTAAAGACTTGCTCCTACAGCTAAACTTCTCGGATACCAAGCAAAAAGAAAGGCAAAAGAGAACTTAAGATTCTTACCTCCTGGGTTGACGAAAAAGATCAAAGCTTGTTTGAAAGTGATTGTCCAAAAGAGAGAACTTGAAATTATACGGAGATGGTAGGTTTAAAGAAGAACTTTAGAAGAGAAACTTTTAGAAAAAAGATTGAGATGTTCCTCCGAATGAGGTATTTATAGTAGGTTGAGATTAAGCTTTGAAATAAAATGATTGGTTAAACTGGACGGTAAAAATGGTCGTTCATCATGATTCTTAGCAGCTAAGCATCACAATAAGCCTGTTGTCCTACATGCACATACGTTTAATCCACTTGATGACACACAAGCAGCTTATTAATCAAAATAATATACGTACACAATGATGTCATCAAACTTAGGCTCTTAAGTCCTTCATAAGATTTAACCAGTCTGGACGCAAAGCTTCTTCAAACAATTATGGATGTCACCAAACACAAACATCATTGCTTATCCTTGCAACCAACAATCAAACAACTATAACCCCTTTAGTGGGTCCAAAAATATTCATACAACCAAAAGCGTCATATAATAACCATATTCGTATTAATAAGAAAATATAATAACATAAAATAAAATAAAATGAGTGAATAAATTATTTATAGATGACAATTTTCCGGGTCGTCACAGCTTCTATCTTATTGGGGTCCACTGCAATACCAGTTTCATTGATCACATGACCAAGAAACTTAACTTCCTTTAGCCAGAATTCACATTTCGAAAATTTGGCAAATAATTGCTCCTTTCTTAAAAGTTCCAGCACTGTCCTTAGGTGTTCCTCATGCTCTTCCGCCGTCTTTGAATAAATAAGAATGTCATCAATGAAAACAATGATGAACTTATCCAAGAATGGTTTGAAGACGCGATTCATCAAATCCATGAAAGCTACTGGCGCGTTCGTCAATCCAAAAGACATCACTAAGAATTCATAGTGACCATAACGAGTCTGGAATGCTGTCTTTGGTATGTCTTCCTCCTTGATCTTTAATTGGTGATACCCTGAGCGAAGATCAATCTTAGAGAAGTACCTCCCTCCTCTGAGCTGGTCAAAAAGTCATCTATCCTCGGCAAGGGGTACCTATTCTTGATTGTGACCTTATTCAGTTCCCGGTAATCAATGTAGAGTCTCATCGATCCATCTTTCTTTCGAACAAATAGCACTGGCGCTCCCCATGGTGAAACGCTTGGTCTGATCAATCCTCACTCTAAGAGTTCTTGCAACTACTTCATTAGTTCTTTCAGTTCTGATGGTGCCATGCGGTAAAGGGCCTTGGAGACTTGCGCGGTACCGGGGATCAAGTTGATTTCAAAGTCCATTTCTCTATCCAGAGGTAATCCAGGCAACTCTTCTGGAAATACATCTACAAACTCCCTTACAACAGGGACATCCTCGATCTTAATTTCATCCCTGTTAGTATCATGCACATAAGCCAAGAAGGCTTCGCAACCCTTGTGAACCATTTTCTGTGCTTGGATCATGGTCAAAAATGGCGATGATTTCACGATCTTGGTGCCATGGAACCAAACCTTCGCCTTCTGGGGAGAGTGTAGGACTACTTTCTTCGCCTTACAATCAATGTTAGCCCGGTATTTAAATAACCAGTCCATTCCCAATATTACGTCAAATTCTCCCAAAGGGAAAGGAATAAGATCAACAAGAAATTCATGTTGATTTATCTTCAAAGTGCAGTTACGGTAGATATGAGAAATGTTCACTACTTCGCGATTAGCAACAACTACCTCCAAGGGATTAGGTAGAAGCTCAGGCAATACTAGCATGCTACTAGCTAATCGTTCAGAAATAAAACTACGAGTAGCACCCGAATCAAATAACACATGAGCAGGTATGGAGTTCACTAGTAGTGTACCTGTCACTACATCGTCAGAAGCCACAGCATCTTGCACCGTCATATTGTAAGTCCTTGCTTGTGGCCGCACGGGCATGGTGTTGGCTCCTGTCAGCATTGGTTTGCCACCTTTCCTTTGAGGGCAATTAGGAGAAATGTGTCCTTCCATTCCGCACGTGAAACATGTCCTTACTGCGGCCAACGGTCTGCTATTTTGCTGAGGTTATGGTAGTCTTCCTTGGAGCGGGGCAGCGGTGGAGTTTAAAGTCGAACAATTTAAGAAAAATGCCCTGGTTGGTGACATTTGAAGCAAACATCCTTCCCTTTCAAGCATGGGGTTGTGCCATGGTTCTTTCCACAGTTTGCACACACAGTAGCCCTCCTTGTAATGACCTCAGATGATTGCTCCCTCCACTTCCTCTTTCCACTATTGCTCAGATTAATATTGTTGTTGCTTCTCTCTTCCTTTTTTACACTTACACCACCAAGGTTCTGATGGCTTCCCTTATCATCTCCCTTCCTCCTATCTCCCTTCTTATTTTCCTGATTAAAATCATATACTATCTTGTTACTCCATTCCGCAATTCTTGTTTTCTCCACAACTGCATCAAAGTTTCCTAGTTGAAAAATTGCTACCTGCCTCAAAATCTAAGGATTCAATTCTTGCTCGAATCTTCGGGCCTTTCTCTCTTCATTGCTTACCTGGTGAGGAGCATACCTCATCAGTACATTAAACTTTGCCTCATACTCGTCCACTGTCATGGACCCTTGCTTCAAATTTAGGAACCTTAGTTCCATCGCATTAGAGACACTAAGGGGGTAAAATTTCTCCCTGAACCTTTGGGTGAACAGTTTCCAGGTTATTACGGTATTTGTGTCCCTTGTAACTTCTCTTTTTGTTAGCTCTATCCTCTTGGCACCCTTCCACCAATGATTGGCTTCTTCTTTTAGCGTAAAAGTCGCATACTTAGTTTTACAATCTTCTAGCACGTCTACTTAGTCGAAAGCTTTTTCGATCTCTTCCAACCAATATTGTGCTACAGTAGGTCCTCCCTTTCCATCAAAAGTTGGTGGGTTGATGCTTGTGAACTCTCGGATACATAGCCCACAGGTAACAGGCCTTGGGGCTGGAGGTGGTGGTGGCGCTGGCTAGTTCACAGCTACGGCTTCACGAATAATCTGTAGAAATTGAGCTAGCGGGTTGTCGTTTGCATTCCCTGTAGCATTGTTGTTAGCAGAATCATTGTCATTAACAGGGGTCAGTGGTGGAACATGCGGGGTATTGCGATTCATCCCAACAACCTCCTCTGGGCTGTCATCCTCTACAACCACTTTGTCAGTATTACCAGCTTGGTTTTCTCTTTCTAAATTTTCCAAATTTTCAGACCTTGACAGGTTGTTATGGAGATTACTTCTCCCGGGTCTTCCTGGTCTCCTTCCTCTGACCATAATCTAGTATAATATACGCAAAGAGTTAAACATCCTTCACGAAACATTCCATTTTTATATGGGTCAAGAATTTATAACTCAATAAGGTGAAGAGCATTAAGCAACACATAAGCATTTAGATGTGTCAAAATATTTATCATTCATGTGCATAGAAGACTGTCATAAACATCATTGTCTAACATTCTTACAACAAGCCACACATAAGTCAAAATACATTTGAATACATCTGAGATAGTCGCAACTGTCCCAAGTAGAGTTCAAAATACACACAAAATAACCTCCATATAAATTTTCCATCCACTTTTATAACTAATCCTCCTCATCTTCCGTGTCCAAAGATCCTTCACATTCCACCTCCCTTTCCCAATGTCAAGACTGTATACGTGTCTCCTCGATGTGGCGCGCACAGTGGTTCCTCATTTATTCCAAACGCGTCACCGTGGGATTAGCTGCTGCTGCTGCTACCATCTGTGCATGCATCTCTAATGTCAGGCGATGGTACAGGCTCTGAGTCAACCAAAAAGAGGATTGCCATGTTGATGCTGTAGTGCGAAACCTAGTAATAGTGGCAGCTTGTTGTCGAACTATCATGGTGCGAGCTGCCAAACGATAGTGAACTTCAGCGTCGTAACTACGTTCCATTTCATCATGGGATGGTGCTGCTGCCTGTGTTGGGGACAAAACAGGCCTCGGAGTATCACATTTCATCCTAGGGATACCTTGTGTCACAATATGGTCGCGATCAGAACGTTGGCGTATTGTGTTTTTCCGTGTTGTGTGGCGAATGCTCAGCCCGCGGCAACCAGTGGAAGGTCCGGCCTCCTGTATTGGCTTCATGGCGAGACTGGGGCCTTCATATATTGGTGATGGTGGATGTTTGTCCAATGGTGTAGGGGTGAACAATGGAGACTCCACACTAGGCTCCTCTTCCTCTTCAAATAAAAAGTTATAAACTGGGAGATTTATTCTAGGAGAACGTGCGGGGGATCTAGAACGATCTCTAGCCATCTACATGAAACAATCCAAGTCAGTAAGTTTGAACTTCTTAATAAACAATGCATGCAGCAATATATCTATGAGGTGGTGCCTGAATTTCAGTCTTATTTTCCCTTAGCAGTTTCTAACCTTAAGGTGTTCAACAACCTTAATGTCCAACATAAGTCTTAGTCCTTGGGCCATTAACTTACCCTAGTACTTTAGTTCTAGCATCAAATTCTTAAATTCCTCTACTAGAGTAATTCTGGGACATACCGCAGTACTCCCTACTCCTGCTTGTGGCTTACGGGCAGTGTTTCCTTACGAATCACTTCTGGCCGTAACCTGGCTCTGATACCAACTGTGACGACCGCAAAATCCCTCACTGGATCAGGGCTTCATCAAAAGAAGGAAAAGATAACCACACATCCATTCATAGAATAATTATTGAAAGAAACGATAATAAAGAGTTATTACAACCCAAAATATTACATTGTCAGCGGAAGCTATTCTGTTTCTGTACTATAATTCAAAACATCACTTTACAGGTCGTTTCCTTTTCTTCCCTCCTTATTGGTATTACAAAGGCTAGCCAACCTCAGTAACCGATCATTTTTGTCTTTCCCTTGTCAGAGGGCTCAACCTTTATATTCTGTCTTGCAAGGCATTAAAATTTAACAAGAATGAGCGATTTACGCCCAACAAGTATATATATAATTTGGGAAACCAAATCTGGAATGTTTCAAAAGAATTCAATTCTACTAAGAGGCTTAGTGAATCAATACTAATGCCTCAGAAATCTTTAAGGAATCTTTAGGACTACTGATGATAAACAATTGTGTAATCCTTCTTAAAACAAAGCATAACTTCTTTGAAGTGAAAATATCCATCGGGGCTAAAACCGCTGGATCTGCTAATCATACGGTATACAGCTGGCCTAACTGTGTCTGCATGATCCCTCCTTGTGAACGTACGTAGTCACATAAAATTCCTCTTAGTCAGGTGAAGAACAAATCAACACCTTTCCTTTCCTCTAGCCATCCATGTGGCATAACCCATTTAAGGGACATAGGATTCTCATTGATTGCATAGATATAATATAAAAAAAAAGCTGATATAACAAAGCTTCTTTATATCCATGCGCTTTCATTCATATCATGCTACCAGAAATTAAAGCATAGCATTATGATTCACAAGGAAATTAAATATCATAACTTTGTGTGCATGTCGGATCAATTGATCATGCGCTTAACTGAAATAAGCATAAGAGTGATAATATACTTGCCTCAGTCCTTTGCAACAAAGTTTCAAATTCAACTTACTGGTGAGTGAAAGATTCTGTAAATTATGCAAGTAATATTTTAATACTTTAATAAGAATTTCTGAAAGAAAACATGTATGTGATGTCCTTAAACTTTTACTATTTTAAAGAATAACAACATAAAATAATTTTAAGAAAATAATATTTTATAGTCTTGATAACAGACTATGCATCGGCGAATAATTTTCTCATTAACAAACTCATCAGGGACTGATATCTTTAGCCATCAGAGACTAACATATTTTGCCCATCAGAGATTAGGAATTTCCTCTATCGGAGACTAAGAAATCTCCTTCATCAGAAACTATGGATGACGTCATCAAGGACTGAACTTAGCCCATCGGAAACTAAGGAATGACATCATCAGGGACTAGCAACTCATCAGGGACTGATGACATCATCTTAATTCTATCGGAGACTAAGGGTTACGTCATCGGAGACTAACTTCTCATCAGAGACTGATGACGTCATCAGGGACTAAACTTTAGCCTGTCAGAGACTAAAGCTGACGTCATCATCAGAGATTAACAGAATATCTCATCAGAGACTATGAATATCTCATTAGAGACTACGAATATCTCATCAAAGACTACGTATATCTCATCAGAGATTAACAACATCTCATCAGAGATTAACATTAGAACTTGCTTCCGCTACAATGGAGGACCTATCATGCTCGAACTCAACCTATGATGTCTTATGAAGATGCAAAAGAATAAGAACTTAGCATAAATCTTTGATGCTATGCACGAAAGAAACTGAGTAGGGTTCCAGGTTCTTACCTCTTTGTTCTTAAGGGTGAGATCAAAGCTGGTCTGAAAATAATTTCCAAAAAAAGAGCTTGGAAATTTATGGAGATGATATATTTAAACGAAACTCTTTAAAAGAGAAATTTTGGTAAAAGAGTTAAAATTTCATCTCGAATGAGGTATTTATAGAGTTCAAGAGCAGTAAACTAAGGTTACGCATTGGAATAAAACGATTGGTTAATTTGGACGGTAAAACGGCTATTTATCATGACTTCTTGGTAGCAACCAACTGCTGTCCTACATGCATGAAAACTTAGCCACCTAAACAGTTTATAATCCAACACGTAATCACAAATGTTACGTATCCCTCTCCTCTTCCTCCATGTTTGTTAGGTTTTATAAACATTTGATGATGATTGTTCTTAGAATACTTAGGAATTCAAATGTACAGAAAAGTGTTGGTTTGTAACACTTTAGTATTGTAGCTAGCAGTAGTATCTCTTGTTTGTAAATTAGTCATTATAATAAAGAGATAGATTTATTTCATTTGTATGTACTGCTGGAATACTTGTTGAGTTTGTTCAACAAGTTGTTTTAAATTTATTAGTCCTTCGGAGATTGAATTTGGCTTGTCGGAGACTAAGGGAAAAGTCCACCAGAGACTAAGTTTCTGTTCATCAGAGATTAAAACTTTGCCCATCGGAGATGGAAGAATCCTTCATCGGAGATTAAAGATTTGTTCATCAGAGATTGAAGGATTGGTCATCGGAGATTAAAGCTTACGTCATCAGGGATTGGAACTAAAGAGTCAGAGACTAATGCTGACGTCACCAACGACTAAAGACAAAGCATCGGAGATTACTCGAAGTGATTGGGGACTAATGAAAGAAGCCATCGAAGATTAGTCGAGGACTTAATCACTGATGGAGTTAGAGTTCAAATCAAAGAAGGAAAGTCTTCCATGCACACGTAGACTTTATTGAAGACGTAGTTGACAAGGAAACTTGTTAGAAATCTTTCAATTGGAAAGATTGTATTTGATTTGAATTAGGAAACTAGGTTTTTGATAACTTAGTTTTAGAAGCTGTAATTATAAAAAATTACAGAATAACAATACGAAGCTGTATAGAATTGAAAGACTTGTATTCTCTCAACATACAGAATAGAAGCTGACGATCAAAGCTTGTCTTGATTGTTAGAAAACTTGTAATCAATTGTTAAATCAAATAAAGGCAATTGTTTATAGAGTTTTGATTGTGTTCTTTATATTCCGCAGAAAAGTTTAATTTCTTAAAGAACAAGTAATCGAAGAATTTT
>CM025787.1:6457249-6497934 GCA_014636745.2 Centella asiatica | reverse complement strand
GAAAAAGTTGTAAGAACTTGTATTCAACCCCCCTTCTACAAGTTCTAGGCCATCTCACTGGGAAAACATTCCCAGTTTCTTCTGTTTGGATATTTGTGGAGGGAGCAGAAGAAACTTGAGCTTCTTGTGAGCTGTTTTCAACAGGTTGTAAAAATGCATCTACTGAAAATTTCTCTCTTTTATTTTGTTCAAGGATCTCATCCTTGCTCACACCCTCTCCTTTTGCCTGAGGTTGGGCACCCAGCTTCTCTTTCTCTCCTTTTCCAAGCTTTCTAAAGCTTGACTCTCTGGTTTGTGTATATCCTCTCCTTTTTCCAGGTTAGGAGCCTGACTCTCACTATTTATTCTCACATCCTCACTCATATGGATAGGTGCACTTTGTCCTACAGAAGCGGGGGTTTGAGAAGTACTTGTGACTGCATGGATATGGGGTTCCCTTTGTGTATCTTGGGCTAGGGATCTATGCATGGAATATGTTTGAGAGCTTGTCTCGATTATTGGCTCCTCTTGGGAAAAATCAAGAGAATTTAAATGTGTAATTTCAAAAGAATCAAGTATGGGAGAAGAAAGAGAAGAATGTACAGTGTGTTGGCTGTTCCTTAGACATTGAAAATTGAGGAACATCAATTGATAACTCTGTGTGTGCACTCCTTGTGTCACTCTTTTCTGTTATTATCTCTCTTTGTGGTTTCTCTTGTTGGTGAACAAGAGTTTGTGCAGACTCTGTACAGGGTGTTCCTGGTTGGGAACTTTTTTCAATGTCAACATCCTTTTGGGAGGATGGTGACAGTTCACTGTTTTTCTTTAAAACCTCAATTGCTTTTTGGGAAGCAATGGATTGCTTTTGGCTAAGGGTTATTATTTTCTTCTTTCTCTGAAGTGGTACTTCAACTTCTTGTTCTCCCTCATCCTCACTTACTCCCTCAATTATTTTTCTTTTTATTGAGAGTTTTGTGATGGCTGTTTGAGTCTTTACAACCACAGTCTTTTGGGAAACTGTGGAGGGGGCTATGGATTGTTGTTGTGAAGCGGTTGGAGGATTCACAGGGTTTTGGCTTTCAATATCCTCAAAGAATTGCAAAGAATAAAGATTTGGAAGTCTGTCAATGAGAATAGATCTCATGACAGGAGGGAAAAATAAGGGAACCTTTACCTTTGCAGATTTATGCTTCACATTAGTAAAAATTCTTTTACTCTGCAAAACAGTTGGTACAAATTGCAATCCAGTAATATTAAGGTTAGGGATTAGATAATAAGCAATCATCATTAAAAACCTAGCATAATAAATTTTATTTTTATTACCAGATTTCAGTTTTACCAAAAGGTTTTGCAGAATTAAAAGCCCAATGTTTAGATGTCTATCATACAACACAATAAAAGCAATTTGTTGTGTGAGCGTAGTGATAGCATCATAGCCACTGCCTTTTGAAGCAAATGCTTTAGTTATTATATCAAAGAACAATGACCACTCTTGCCTTAGATGGGGTCGTGTAATAGACCCAACAAAACTAATTTTAGCAGAATAATGTAAGTTTTTAAACATAGAAAGAAGTTCTTCATCAGAGGCAGGGGAGTCAAAGTTTTCATACACAGGTAAGTGTAAAGCATTATTAACAATGGTATGGTCGATATTATAAACAATATTATCATACCTGAAACTTACCACAGGAGAGTCAATATTCTCATCCTGGATGGTTGCAGTGGTCCACATAGCCGTGATGACTTCAGCGGCTTGGACAGGAGCTTCATAATTGACGTAGGATAGTGTGGAGTTTTGAAGAAAATCCACTAAGGGGTGGTACTGGGCTCCAAATTCATGCTTGTTAGCCACCCTTGCATGGTTAGTCTTAATGATATCGAAATCTCCAAACTGGAAACAGACTGTTTTAGCGGCCATTGGAAAAGATCTGTGAACTTTGAAAAAACTTTGAAAAAGGGTTAAATTGCAGAGAGAAAATAATTTCAAAGCTTTTAGAGATTGTGATTGCAAATGTGTTTGATTTTACTTTTGGCAAAGTATTAGAAACGTTTGCAATTCAAAGGATAGTGAATCGTTTTCGATCATGGGTAGGATAACTACTAAATTACCCTCAATCGAAGATTGCCCTAATCTCTGATAAGTTCACTCATAAGAGACTAGACCCGATTAGTCTCCGATAGTTCATTGTTGATGGAGTGAGAGACTAATCAAAAACGACGTCGGGGACTAAGGTAGTCTCCGATAGTTCAATTTTTAATTTAGTCGGGGACTAATTAAAAACAACTGTCGGGGACTAGTTAGTCTCCGATAGTTCAACTTTTTTAATTCAGTCAAGACTAATTTAAAAATACTATAAGGGACTAAGAGAGTCTCTTTCTTTTAAGTTTTCAAAATATTTCCAACAATCGAGTTAATGATTATTAACTTCAATAATTCTGTTTAATTAAAATAGCTTCAACTAGAAATTAAATTCTAGCTTCTAAAATTCTGTTCATTAAGAATAGCTTCAAGCTAGAAATAAAATTTCTAGCTTCTCTTAACTAAACAACTTGTTTTCAAAATTTAATCAATTTTTAGAGGCATACTTCAACATTCCTAACTCATAGACTAATCTAGTGAAGGTAGATTCATCTAAAGGTTTTGTGAATATGTCTGCAAGTTGTTTATCAATTGTAACCCAGTGCAATTCAATATTTCTTTCACTTACATGTTCTCTTATGAAGTGATATCTAATATCTATATGTTTTGTTCTTGAATGTTGCACTGGATTTTTGTTATAGCTATGACACTAGTATTATCACAATAGATAGGAATTTTGGATAATGACATACCATAGTCTAGGAGTTGATTTTTGATCCACAAGATCTGAGCACAGCAACTCCCAACTGCAATGTATTCAACTTCTGTTGTTAAAGTAGAAACTGAATTTTGTTTCTTGCTAAACCAAGAAACAAGTCTGCCTCCAAGAAGTTGGCAGCTTCCACTTGTGCTTTTCTTGTCAAGCTTGCAACCTGCATAGTCAGCATCTGAATAACCAATTAGTTTAAAATCAGATTTTTTGGGATACCATAAACCAAGATTCGGGGTACCCTTTAGATATCTGAGTATTCTTTTTACAGCAATCAAATGTGACTCTCTAGGGTCAGCTTGAAATCTAGCACATAAACATGTAGCAAACATTATATCCGGTCTACTTGCAGTTAGATATAAAAGAGAGCCTATCATGCCTCTAAAGCTAGTAATATCAACTTTCTTTCCTTTTAAATCTTTATCTAGCTTAGTGGCAGTAGGCATGGGTGTTTTTGCAGATGCACAATCAACCAAGTTATATTTTCTCAATAAGTCCGTGATATACTTGGACTGACTGATAAAAATTCCATCAGGTGATTGTTTTATTTGCAATCCTAAGAAAAATGTTAATTCTCCCATCATACTCATTTCATATCTAGACTGCATAATGTTTGAAAATTTTTCATAAAGTTTCTCATTTGTAGACCCAAATATAATATCATCTACATATATTTGCACCAATATAATGTCAGAGCCTTGCTTTCTATAAAATAAAGTTTTATCTATGATACCTCTAACAAATTTATTTTCAAGTAAAAATTGAGATAGAGTATCATACCAAGCTCTTGGTGCTTGTTTTAAGCCATAAAGTGCTTTGTCTAACCTGTAGACATGATTTGAAAATTTGGAGTCCACAAAACCTGGGGGTTGACAAACATAGACTTCCTCTTCCAATTTTCCATTCAAGAAAGCACTTTTGACATCCATCTGGTACACCTTGAAGTTCTTGTAGGCTGCATATGCCAAGAAGATTCTGATTGCTTCAAGTCTTGCTACTGGTGCAAAAGTTTCATCATAGTCTTTTCCTTCTTCTTGAGAATATCCTTTTGCAACCAGTCTCGCTTTATTCCTTGTAATTGTACCAGCTTCATCCAATTTATTTCTGAAGACCCATTTGGCACCTATTATTGATGTATTCCTTGGTTTGGGCACCAATCTCCAGACCTTATTTCTTGTGAATTGGTTTAATTCCTCTTGCATGGTTAATATCCAGTCAGGATCTTGAAGTGCTTCCTCAATTTTCTTTGGCTCAATCTTTGAGAGAAAACTGAGGTATAAACATTCATTTTGAGTTGCACTTCTAGTCTTGACTCCATCCTCTAGACTTCCAATAATCAAATCTGGTGTGTGGTCTCTCAACCATGGAATTGCACGTGGCAGATTTGACCTTGAAGTGGAGGCTTCATTTTCTAGATTGATGTTGTCCAATCTAGCTACATGATCAGAGACTGCTCCCCCTAAACCATTGACTTCTCCATTATTAGCTCCCCCTGAGCTGTTTATCTCTACATTCCTTGGTGTCAATATGGTCTCCGATTGTGCATTAGTGACTCTAGTCTCTGGTGAACAATTAGTCTCCGATGGAATACTAATGTCACCAGTCTCTTGAGTTTCATCTAATACTCTAGTCTCTAATAGAGTATTAGTTCTTGGTACTTCATGCACAACAGTTAACTCCCCCTCAATTATGTAGGGACCATTGTTATCTTGGGGTTTTTCAGTAGTCTCTGATGGATATTCCCATGCATCCAATTCATTCTCAAAACTGAGAGGTTCATGCAATCCTTGTCTAATCATTCTTGGAATCTTTTTATCATCAAATACAACTTGAATTGATTCCACAATGACTTTTGTTCTTAGATTATAGACTCTGTATGCCTTGCTTGATAGAGAATAACCTAAGAAGATTGCCTTATCAGACTTGTTGTCAAATTTTCCTCTTGTCTCTAATGAATCTCTCAGTACAAAACATTTACAACCAAACACATGTAAAAACTTGAGAGTTGGTTTTCTCCCAGTCATTAATTCATAAGGTGTTTTGTTTTATACTTTGTTTATCAAGGATCTATTCTGTGTAAAGCAAGCAGTGCTTATAGCTTCCTCCCAAAAATATGTGGGAAGCTTAGCCTCTTGTAACATAGTCCTTGCTGCTTCAATAAGGGTCCTATTTTTCCACTTAACAACTCCATTTTGTTGAGGAGTTCTTGGAGCTAAGAATTGATGAGTTATTCCTTTTTCAGTGCAGAATTCAGTAACTTGGGAATTCTTGAATTTTGTTCCTCTATCACTCCTTATCATCCTGACTCAGTTTCTATCTTCTTGACATGATCAATTATCAACTGAGCAACTTCATCTTTTGTGTAGAGGTATTTTACCCAAGTATACATCGTGTGATCATCCACAATAACCAGTGCATATCTATTCCTTAAGATAGACATCACATTCTCTTGACCAAATAAATCCATGTGTAACAACTGTAAAGGGTCAGTGATTGATGTTGTTGGTTTGCTTTTGAATGATACACTCTTTTGTTTCCATTTCTGGCATGAATCACACAATCCATCTTGTGAAAACTCCAATTGTGGAAAGTCAGCTACCAGTCCTTTCCTCACAAGCTTGTTGATGTTCTTGAAATTCAAGTGGGAAGCTTCTTATGCCAAAGCCAACTTTCATCAGTTGAAGCTTTGCTATAGAGACGTGTGATTTGATAAGTAAAATAAATAAGGTTTGCAACATACAAATTTCCTTTTCTTTTCCCTGTCAATATCACATTATCAGATTCTTTGTCACACACCAAACATTGATCTTCTTTGAAGGTGACATTGAATCCCTTATCACATAGTTGACTCACACTCAGTAAATTGTGCTTTAAGCCATCAACTAGTGCTACTTCAGTGAAGATGACATCTCCATGTTCAATGCTGTCATATCCCCTCGTATGGCTTTTGCTATCATCTCCAAAAGTAACTTTTGGGCCATTTTTCTCTTCATACTGTTTTAGCAGGGACTTATCTCCAGTCATGTGCCTTGAACAACCACTGTCCAAGTACCATGTTTTCTTCTTTTTGCCCTGCATAGTAGAGAGTAACTAGTTTGAGATTTTTGGGACCCAGACTTTCTTGGGTCCTTTCTCACTAGTTGTAGACTCAAGACTTGACTCAAATTGAGTTGATTGTCTTTTAGCAGTTTTGACTTTAATTGGACAATCATTAGTCTTGCTACTTGTTTGTGAGAGACTGTCAAGCTTAGGTTTTTCATTGTTAATGCAAAGATTATTTAACCTTTTTATAGGTGATTTATCTTTTATTCTCTTTGAAAGTGCAGTCTCAGTTATATGAATTTTATTTTTACTCCTACAGTTAACAACTATGTGGTTGGGGTTACCACATACATGACATGTTTTTCTATGAGCATCAGGTATTCTAGCATAATTTGTATATTTATTAATGCCAATTTTTTCCATTCCTATTTTTCTTATTTCTACTTAACTCCACTGACTTTTTAGCCATTTTATCTGGAAGATTTTCCAATTTTTTATTTAACTGAGTCTTTGTCATGAACCCAATATTTAATCTTTTATTTTTACTCTTATCAACAATATTCGCTAACTTTTGATCAATTTCTATTTTTGTAGTGATATGTTGATTTTGAGTGATGATGAATTTGGGTTCACAAACAGGAGAGACAAAATTAATTCCTTTTATTACATTTGTCTTACTAGTCGATAAGTTTGTAGCTTCAAATAGATCATCTAAATCTGAACTCTTGTCTAGATTTTCATCATAACCTAGTTCAGATTTTTGACCTATTGTTTGACACTCTACCAAGTCTGTCAACTTTTTAGAGGAAGTATTCCATTGTTTAATCTTAGCTTGAGCATTTTCAAGTTGCTCTACTAAGTAATATTCCCTCTTTTTCAAAGTATCAATCATATGATGAGCTTTGTTTAAGTCAGATTTGATGGTGTAAAACTGTGCCAATCTCTCTTCAAGAAACTTATTTCTTTTCAAGAGACTGTCACATGATTCTTTAACATTGGTATATTCGATAGTTAAAGATCTAAAACTAACATGCAAATCAGACATATCTTTTTGTATGCTTATACATAACTAATCAGTATTTATTCAGTATTTTATCTTTTCAATAAAAAAGACTTCTCAATTTCAATTATAACCATACATATGAGTATATGTAAACCCCAGAGTAGAAATTCTTAAACAGATATCTAATATCTTATTTATATATGTTGCCTATATAGAATATAGAATTCTTAAGAAATTTTTGTGCTTCAAATATTCCTGAAATACTGGAATGGAATTTGATATTCTATACAAAATTCTATAACATAAAAAGCCTAAGTTAAGTGGCAGAATTCTGTTTCTAGGAATGTTTTATCAATTCCTTTCTGTTTGTATCTGTTTCTCAAATTTCAATTTGAGTAGAAAATTCCCTTACTTGGGTATTGAGTATTTATTTGTAAGAACTGAATTCTTTGGACTGGATAGTTGCAACTTCGGAAAAATCCAGTAACATGTTTCTTACAAAAACCCATTCATACCTCATATATATATGAGGATCTAGATAATATATAGATTTTATATGGATTCATACCTTTGTAGAATCACTTGACTTGTCACTTCAAGCCATCAGGGAAAAGTTGACAACTTCTTCATCAGAGTCGCTATCAATCCAATCTTTACCCTCAGTAATCAAGGCTTTGCTCTTTGATTTAGCTTTCTTGTCAGCAAAGTCATTCCCTTTCCTTAATTTTTCATCGTTAGATCTATCACTAGATCTCGACTTCCTACACTCATTGGCAAGGTGCCCTAACCCATCACAATCGTAACATCTTATCTTCTTTAAGTCGAAGTTGACTTTTTGACCTTCACGTTTAGGGTTAGGTTTCCTTGACGATTTTCTTCCTTTCCTATTAGCCCTAAATTTCTTGAACTGTTTGACCATGAATGCCATGAATTCCTCCATATCATCATCAATGTCCAGTTCATCTTCCTGATCAGTCGAGCTAGCATTAGAAGATTCCTTATCAAGCTTCTCTTGAGACTTGTTTATCTCAACCATCAACGCAGCTCCTTTGTCCCTGCCATGCATGCGTTGTCGTTGTTCTACTTTGAGTTCATATGTCTTTAAATTCTCGTAGAGCCTGTCCAGTGTGAGAATATCCAAGTCATGAGCCTTTCTTATCACAGTAGTCTTTGGATCCCAACTTGTTGGAAGAGATCTCATGAACTTGGTGTTGACATCCTCATTATCATAGGACTTCCCAAGTATTTTCAAGTCATTGAGCAAAGTGTTGAACCTGTCATAAACTGACATTATTGGTTCACCAGGCTTTGCTTGAAAGAACTCGTATTGTTGTGTCAACAATGACCTTTTGTTCTTTCGGACTTGGTCAATTCCTTCACATAGGACTTTGAAGGTGTCCCAGATTTGCTTAGATGTCGTGCAATTTATGATGCTTGTAAACATATTTTTATCAATTCCATTATAGAGTATGTTCATCACCTTAGCATCCTTCAACACTTGTAACTTGTCTTCGTTTGTATAATCACATTCTGGAACAAGTTCAAAGTGTTCCGCCACAACAGATCCATCAACGGTTTTAGCAGGAATAAATTTCCTAGGTAGATAGGGACCCTTCTCAATCCTATCAATATAATCTGGATCTGTTGCTCTTAAGTGCATGTACATCTTTTGCTTCCACATTGGATATTCTTCTCGTTTAAGAATAGGGATTCTGGTACCACCACCACGACTTTCCGCATACGTCATTATACTAGAACTGCTTGCTTCATCGTTGGCCATCTCTTGTAACGTGTTAATTGAGTAAATTCAATTAAAGGCTCTGATACCAATTGTTTTCCCAGTGAGATAGCTGAGAACTTGTAGAAGTGGGGGTTGAATACAAGTTCTTTGAAATCTTTTCGATTACTTGTTCTTCAAGAAATTAATTATAACTTGCGGAAATAAAGAACAAGAACACGAATCAATTTATAAACAATTGCTTCTATTGATTTTAACAATTGAATACAAATTCTAACAATCACAACAATGTAATCGTCAGCTTCTTTTCTATTCTGTACAGGAAAAGATACAAACTATGAAAAAGCTATACAACTTCAATTACAATTTTTGTAAAAACTAATTACAGCTCCTCTAAAAAACTGAATTCTCAGTTTTCCTATACTAAATCAATATTGATTCAGCTTCCTTATTCGAATTAAACACAATCTTTTCCTTTTTGATTAGGAAGAGATTTCTGGTTAGTTTCCTCACCAGCTACGTCTTCAATAATATCTTGATCTACGTGGAAGACATTCCTTTTAATTTGAACTTTGTATCTCTCAGGAAATAAATCACAATTACTCCCTGACGCTTAATATTTATTCTCTGGTGATGTCATCAATTAGTCTCTGGTCTTTTAGTCCCTGATGACGTCAAATTGTGTAGTCTTCGATGCTTTAAAGCTTAGTCTCTGATGACGTCAGCTTAGTCTCTGATGCTTTTAACCTTAGTCTCCGATGACGTAAGCTTTAATCTCCGACTCTTTTAGACTTAGTCTCTGATGACGTACGCCTTAGTCTCCGATAGACAAAACTAGTCTCTGATAGATAAAATCCTTAGTCTCTGACAAGTTTTCCTAGTCTCTGACAAGCCCTTTTGTAAACTCCAATGGATCAAATACACATTTTGACTTGCTGAATCTTTGATACTCCATTCCAGCAGTTACTTACAAATAAGAAATAATTATATCTCTTTACAAAGAATGAATGAATTACAATCAAAGAGATAACTACTGGCTACAAAACTTTAGTGTTACTAATTAACACTTTCTATACATTTGTACTCTAAGTAATCTAAAGACAATCATCATCAAATGTTCTAAAACCTAACATATATAGTGAAGATACATTTTTTCACCAACAAATTTAGTGATCAACATCTCTATGGTCAACAAATCTTAGCGGAAATCAACCTCCATATGGTTAGGGGAAACAACCAAGGCATTTAGTGACCAAGCATAACTTCTGGTCACGAATATTTTGGCGGTCTTATTTCCCGCCATCCCTTAGTGACCACAATGGTTGTCACTACTCATCTTAGGTTTAGTGACCAAGATTTTTAGTTACTAAAGCAAAATTCATTGACGATGCCAAGTCCTGGTCACCAAATTCGGTCACTATTTGGACCCGCTGGCTCCCACCACAACATTAGTGACGAATTCATTGACCACTTTCTTGTCTTGGTCACTAAATTCGTTTTTTCACCAAAATTTGGTGACCAAGAAAAAATTATCTCACAAAAGGTCACTTTTGGTTACTAGAAAGTTGTTCGTCACTAAAATTTTCGTCACTAAAGGCCATTTTTTTTGTAGTGATCCTAACTACTAACCCTGACTTAGTCTCCACTTTCTTTACATGGTCAATGATTTGTTGAGGTACTTTAGACTTGACATTTTGAAACTTGACCCAAGTATATCTGGTGTAGTCATCCACAAATGACCATTGCAAATCTTTTCTTTGATACTAACATTATGTTGATAGGATGAAAGAGATCCATGTGTAGCAATTGAATTGGATCTTTGATCATTGTGGCTTCCTTGCTGACAAAGGATGATTTTCTTTGCTTCCCTTGTTGGCAGGCTGAACATAATCCTTCTTGAATGAATTCCACTTGAGGTAGTCCAGTTACCAACTCTCTCTTCACCAAATCATTGATAGCTTTGTAGTTCAAGTGAGAGAGCTTCTTGTGCCACAGTCTGCTCTCATCAGGGGTAGCCTTGCTGGAGAAACATGACTCTCCATCCACTGACTTAAAATCAGTATTGTAGAAATCTCCTTTCTTTATCCCTGATAAGACTAGCTTCCCATCACTTTCTTTTGAGATTAAGCACTGATCCCCTCAGAAAGTGATGATGTAACCTTTATCACATAGTTGACTTATGCTTAATAAATTGTGTTTCAGCCCATCAACTAGTGCTACATCTTCAAATGAGACATCCCCATTTGCTGCTTTGCCATAACCAAGAGTTAATCCTTTGTTGTTATCACCGAAAGAGATCATTGAACCAACCTTTTTCTTGGAACTCTGTGCACAGGGCTTTGTTTCCTGTCATGTGTCTTGATCAGCCACTATCTAGAAACTAGATTTGACCGCCTTTAACTTTTTTCTACACACAAAGAACATTTAATTTATTTTTGGTACCCAAGTGGTTTTGGGTCCTTTAGGTTTAGTCACAATTAATACATATTTTTCATTGTTTGTGACTTTTGGTTTTGGCAAGGTACACACTTTTTCCTTTTTAGGAGCTTCAACAAAAGCTTTAGATTTACCAACATTTTTCTTTTCTTTATCCTTAAGGGTGCATGAAAGTGTGATAGGTAAATCATCAGCATATAAGATTGTGCCAATTAAAATCAATGGTTTTTCTTTACACTGAAAAGATAAATGACTGATCATTATCTGACTTCTTTTAACAATCAAATTTCATCCCAGCTGGTCAGCCTGGTCATTTGATTCCATCATTTGACATACGTAGTCACTTGCATAAAACATTGGTCTGCGAGGGTCTGATTACCGATGCCTCGGTCTCTCATTCCCTATCATCATTGGCCAGAATACCAGGCGAAAGCATTCAATAGCCCCTTAACTTCCCATATGGATATATCTTCTTGAAAACATTTTCTTGTTTTAAAAACCTTGGCGTGCTCAACAATTAAAAGCAGCGACTGCCAATAACATAACTATATATCCATACAAGCCATGCTCGGGTGTGCAGACAAGTTCACGACCTGCAACACCCTTACATCATCTTCATCATCTTTTGGTGTGCTAGCGATTTTAAACAACTAGCAATCACCCAAAAACATATAGCTCAATAATCAACATCTTTTCACGTACATCGGATCAATGATCGTACGTTACTTAATCATCAAAGAGTTCATCATCTTGCATAGGTATTAACATCATTCATTTAAGTAAATCATAATAATGATTCTACGTAATCAGTAAGAAAGAGAGTGGAATGAGTATATACTTGCCTTGGTCCTTAGCCAAAATTCATTATACTGGTTGCAAAAGGATTCTATAAAACATCATTGTTGGTATAACATGAGAAATACATACTTTGGAAGATGACTATTTAGAATAGAGAATGGTTATCAGGGCACGAAGTTGCCCATCAAGGAATATTTTACTCTTCATGGGATGGTTCACACGTCAGGGGATACATTACCCATCAGGGGATGGTTCATCCGTTAAGAGATACATTACCCATCAGGGGATGCATGCCTGTCAGGGGATAATTCATCCATCAGGGGATAATTTACCCATCAGGGAACAATTCACCCATCAGGGAATAATATTGTTCATGGCCAAACTCATTGGGTGCCAACTTGTTCAGTGCTGAACTCATCAGTGGATGATTTGTCCAGGGCCAAACTCCTCGGTGGATAAATGTTCAGCCCCAAACCAGTCGGAGACAAAACATAGATGCTCATCAGGGACTAACAAATATCTCATCAGCGACTGATCATGACGTCATCTTAACCCATCGGAGACTAACGTTAAGTTACCAGAGACTGATGACGTCATCTTAACTCATCGGGGACTAAGGCTGACATCATCGGAGATTATTATGAACTCATCAGAGACTGATATTATCTTGTCAGAGACTAACATTATCTCATCAGAGACTAATCATAGAACTTGTCTCTGATAAAAGGAAGTCTTCCATGATCACGAACGATATCTAGTGATAAACAAACTCATTCTAAGATGCATAATCGTCCTTTCATTAACTCAAAACACCATACTCTTAACAAATTTATTCGTTCCTAAAGACTTAGCATAAACAGTGAATGCTTTCGGATGCTATGTAAAAAGAAAATGAAATGCAGAGGGGAACATAAGATTCTTACCTCTTAGGTTGACGAAAGAAATCAAAGCCTGTTTGAAAGTAATCTCCCAAAAAGGAGAACTTGAAATTATATGGAGATGGTAGGTTTAAAGAAGAACTTTAGGAAAGAAAATCTTTAGAAAAGAGATTGAAATGTTACCTTCGAATGAGGTATTTATAGTAGTTTGAGATTAAGCTTTGAGATAAAATCATTGGTTAATAAAATGGCTACTCATCATGATTCTTAATAGCTGGATATATGTAATAAGCAGTTACTGTCCTTCATGCACATAAGCTAGTCACTTAAGTAGCTTACTAATCTAATTAATATATGTACACATGATGTAGTCATACCTACGTAAGCTATTAAGTTCTTCATGGGACTTACTAAACTAGACGCGTGGCTCCTTCAAGCAATTACGAATGTTACCAAACGTATAAACATAATTTGCTTGTCCTTATAACCAATATCCAAACAAAATATAACCCTTTAATGGGTCCAAAAAAAAAGTATTTAGATATTCAAAAACATCATATATTAACTATACACGTTAATAAGAAAACAAATATGAGTAAATAAATTATTTATAGATAAACAAAATTTCCAGTTTGTCATAGAAAGTGTGCTGGAATTGTGGTAATAATCATTATCTGATGAAGAGAGGGCGAATCAAGATTTTTTTTTTTAAAGAGGGTTAACCCCTTTGATATCACTCGGGAACCCTAAATGATACTTGTTTATTGATTATCTGGAGGTGTTGGCATTACTTCGCCTAACCCCAAAGAATATTAAAGCTTTTGAATTATCTGTTCTTCTTGTTATAGTGTATGCCCTAGTGGCCAATTATGTAATAATTGTGACACTATATTTATGATATGTTTTGGTTAAATGATAATTTCTTTTATTATATTTTATTTACTGCGTTATATAAATGTTAACATAATAAATGTCCTTAGAAGAATGATACTAATTATATGGATTCAAGTATGTGACTTGAATATGAGATCATATAAGTATGTAATGTATCATTATTCTTAAATGTCCCTAGTCGAGTATCATTGTCAGTGGGACAACAATAATACATTGAGACTAGTATATGGAATAACTAATGGCCATATCTCATTGGTCATAAATATATACGAGATATATTAAGTTGATACATAGGTACATGTTAGAGAACATAGTATTGGACAGACCCACCATGAGAATTCTACATGAAGCATTATGTTATGTGTCATAAGTAATTCTCACAGTGACAATGATGTAATTGTCCTTCGACCTGAAGTCATGACATTTTCTACATAAGGAGTTATGCGTTTTGACATTATCAAAAGTCACCTTTAACCGGGTGGACAATAAAGGTGATTGTGGGATGCATAATGAGTTATGTGAGAAATGGGAATGATGTAGATGAAATTTAACCCTCCTATAAATTAGGGGTGATATCTATAGGCCTCTTGATTGAGTGAAACTATGAAATGCATGGCCATGCTCAAGTAGAAATTTGTTTCATATAGTTTACTCATTGATCAAGAAAACTGAGATTAAAATTATGAAGAGGATGACACATCCATGCCTTGACTTTAATCTTAAATATCATGGTTAAAAGGATTAAGTTACATTGAAACATTGGTCACGAAAGGTAACGTCGAATCTATGACTTTATTATTACTTGGGTAACAGTGATGTATTAGTAGATGCCGCTCACTGTTTATAATTTTATAATATGATTTAAAATTATTGTCAACATAATAATAACCTATAGGGTCACACACAAAGAACATTTGTTAAGGAGATATAATTTAAATGTCAATGATTTTAATATATCAATAAGATTGATTTAATTAAATCATGGCTTTAAATTATATATATATATATATATATATATATATATATATATATATCTGTATGAAGTAGAGTCCTTTGGAAGGAAATACGAATATATATTTATTTGTACATATATATATTAATTAAGTGAAACTTGATTAAATATATATATCTAATAAATATAAAATTCGAATTTTAATTCTCCTAATTAGATTAGGTTTTGGAATTACTCTATAAAAGGCTATATATATGATATATCAGCAATTCTCTAAAAGACCAACGTTTTACGTACCCGCTCATAAGAGAGAGACTAGGGTTAAAAGAGATAGAGAAAAGAGATACAAATCATATAGCTAGTACTGTAACTCTTCTTGTTCGGATCGTAAGACGTTTTGCGGGTGTTCGTGTGGATACCGTAGAGACGCTATCCTGTTGGATTGCGTTAAAGATTTGGAGACGATCAACACCTTCACCAAAGCTTCATATTCGCACTTTTAATCAATAAAGTCTTAAACTATCTGCATTAAATTGTTTCGCATAGGTCCTCGGGTTTGGGTTTCGTTTTGTTTTATTTTAAATAGTATTTTTCCGCTGCGTTTGATCCTTCGAAACCCAACAGTTGTATCAGAGCTATATGCGAGACGTTAATATGGATTTATGTGTTTAATTGTATTCGATATATTTGATATATGCCGATAATACAAGTTTACCGAATTTGATGTTGAATATATATGATATTCTGCATGTATGGATATTCTGGAATTACGTATTCTGATCCTATTTAAAACATGCTTATTGGGTATTCTGCATATTTGATATGTAAGTCGGGTGATGGGATGTCAGGATGATGATGGGTTATACGATTCTGGACATATATGATATGTTTCGATTTCTGGAATTGTTTCAAAATTTCGTATATTAGAATTCTTTGTCTCTGATGAAGGAATTCTTAGTCTCTGATGACGTCAGCATTAGTCTCCGACAGGCTAAATGTTAGTCTCTGATGATGTCATCTTTAGTATCCGACAGGCTAAATGTTAGTCTCTGATGATGTCAGCATTAGTCTCCGACAGGCTAAATGTTAGTCTCTAATGACATCATCTTTAGTCTCCGACAAGGTAAATGTAGTCTCTGATGACGTCATCCTTAGTCTCTGACGGACTTAATAATTAGTCTCCGACGAGCTAATGGGATTAGTCTCCGATAGACTTAATTTGAGCTTAGTCTCCGATAGAGAAAAATTGCACAATATAGATTGTGACTTGAAAAAAATTTCCCAGGGGGCGTTGTCCCCTTAGACCCCAGCTCGCCAGGGGCCATGCCCCTTGCACCCCGCTAGGGGCCTCCCAACCCCTAGGACCCCGAAAAATGGGGGTGCCCCTTTGACCCCCCGCCTTAGCACATGATTGTCGTGTCCCTAAATATGGTTTAATGATTTAAAAAATTAATTAAAATATATATATATATATATATATATATATATTTAATTATTTTAATTGTTTAAATCATGTTATTATGTGCTTATTGTGATATGCATGGTGCACAGTTATGGCCTTACGACCCATAGGTTAGTGGTTTTGGTTTTGAAATACGGCTTGCATGTCGTGCCTTCTCTTATATCTGGATGTAATATTCTCTTCTCATCTTACTCCCCTCTAATGTAACTCGAGGTTTCTTTCTATAATGTAATGTACAACATAGAATATTTTAGTATAGGTTTCATTATTATGTAATCTATAAAGATGACCAACAAAAGATGGAGATAAGGAAAAGGATGCATGCAAACAGAGTTTCAAGAAAGCTGCCACGTTTGAAGATCTATTACCACATTACACTGACCTTCAATCTTTTCATTAGCTTGGAAAGATTGGCATAGGATTTGGCCATAACTGTGTCACAATTAATTTTGCACTTTATTTATGCTTATATATGATATAATGAATAAATGTGCATGCTTAAAAGTTATAGTTGGTGAGATCTAATTTAATTAATAAAATCCCTCAGAAAATCATTAAGTCTAAAACAGATGCCTTCCAATGATTAACACTTATCAAGGCCTTGATCGATGGATGTAGGTTTGCCAAAGCAAAGTACCCCATTTATCTTGGCATGGTGCGATAGGATAATTGTGATATCCAAACTGTTAAAATTGGGCTTGACTTAACTAGGCTATCTGTTAGTGCAATATAAGCACAAGTGTTTGTAGAAGGGGAGTGGGGGGGGGGGATGAATACAAACACCTGAAACTTTTCACTCCTTTTATCTTTTAAAAGGAGTTACCAGAAATAGCTGCACAGATAAGAAAAACTTATGTAATATGAACACACCGATTCAAGTTAAAATAGTTATATTAAAACTTGGTGTTTTTCTGGAAATTTGTATAATCACAAATGTGATTTACAGCTACAAATTCTGTGTTTAAATACACAGCTTCTCACACTCACTAGCTTCTAACTTTCTTTGAAATATTTCTCGCAAGATCTATTACAAAGCTTCTCTCTAATGTTTGTGTGCTTTGGTATTTGTTTGATCTGTTGGATAGATTCAATTTGTGTGTTATTTTTGTAATGAGAACTCCGTTACTTATATGTTGATCAGTTGATGAAATCACGTGCTTGAGACGTGCTGTTTTTCTCAACTTAGCCGCAAGTATGTCACATCGTAGCCCTATGTGTCAGACTATTGCATGCTTTGTTGCTTCTTTTTCTTCCCCTGATCTGTGTGCATTTAATACGAGAGAGTTCTCATTGGATCAAAAACAAACTTCAAGAAATATCTTTCCAGTTGATATTTCTTGCTTCTGTAACACGTTACATTGATTTCCGTGTAAGTACTGATGACAGGTGCATGCTGTCATAACGATCCACTGACTGCCTGCCCTGATGTAGTTTGATCAGTGCTTCTGGATCCCCTGATGCTTATTGACTGGATCAGGGCTTCAACCTTCACTTAAGTTTCACTCAGTGCTTCTTGATCCTGATGGTTATGACTGACGGCATACACTGATGGCTTCCACTGATGCCATGTTGGTCATTCCCCCTAACGGGTTAGCCTGATGGGTTGGTCTGCCTTCCTCATACCTTGACAGGTTTCCTTGATGAGTTCCCCCTGATGGGTTCCCTTGATAGGTTACCCCTGATGGGTTCCCCCTGATGGGTTTCCCCTAATGGAACTTAATCAACGTAACTTTGTTTAGAATTTCTGATGTGCGGAATACTTTGACTGTTTACAAGTAGCATCAGACATTCTTCTTCACTTTGTCAAGTCCTTTTAATGTTTCTGTTTTCTGACTTGTCTTGTGAAGAGATTGACCATCCACTGATTAATAAGATTATTATCAGTGGATGCAAAACTTGTGCTGATCTTAAGGTTTATAAAATACCTTAAGTATTTATAGTTGCACAATTTATTACATAATAATAATCATCATCATTTATCTCTAACAATCTCCCCCTATTTATGTTTATCAATTTGATAACCATAAATCCCTAGATGCACTGATGATGATGTTAAAACCAATACTAAATACTGTTGGGTTTCGTATCATCAGACGCAGCGGAAAAATACGGTTAAAATAAAACAAAAAAATGAAACCCAAACCCGAGGATCTATGCGAAATAGTTTAATACAGATAGTTCAAGATTTTACCGATTAAAAGTGCGAATCTGAAACTTTGGTGAAGGTGTTGATCGTCTCCAAATCTTTAACGCAACCCAACTGGACAGCGTCTCTACGGTATCCACACGAACACCCGCGAACCATCTTACAATTCGAGCAAAGAGGATAACAGTACTAGCTGTAAATAATCTGTATCTCTTTTATCTCTCTTAACCTCTCTTATGAGCGGCTACGTCAAAACGTTGGTTGTTCAAGAGAAAAATTCTATATCTATCTCTATATCTATCTGAGAATAGCTGATATATCATATATATATAGCCTTCTATAGAGTAGATTCCAAAACCTAATCTAATTAGGAGATTAGAATCCGAATCCTATATTCATTAGATATATATTTAATCAAGTCTCACTTAATTAATATATGTACAAATAAATATATATTCGTATTTCCTTCCAAATGACTCTTCTTCATACAGATTACATATATATATATATATATATATATATATATATAATTTAAAGTCATGATTTAATTAAATCAATCTTATTGATATATTAAAATCATTGACATTTAAATTATATCTCCTTGACGAATGTTCTATGTGTGTGACCCTGTAGGTTATTATTACGTTGGCAATAATTTTAAATCATATTATAAAATTATAAACAGTGAGCGGCATCTAGTAATACATCACTGTTACCCAAGTAATAATAAAGTCATAGATTCGACGTTACCTTTTGTGACCAATGTTTCAATGTAATTTAATCCTTTTAACCATGATATCTAAGATTAAATTCAAGGCATGGATGTGTCATCCTCTTCATAATTTAATCTCAGTTTTCTTGATCAATGAGTAAACTATATGAAACAAATCTCTATTTGAGCATGGCCATGCATTTCATAGTTTCACTCAATCAAGAGGCCTATAGATATCACCCCTAATTTATAGGAGGGTTAAATTCCATCTACATCATTCCCATTTCTCACATAACTCATTATGCATCCAACAATCACCTTTATCGTCCACCCGGTTAAAGGTGACTTTTGATAATGTCAAAACGCATAACTCCTTATGTAGAAATGTCATGACTTCAGGTCGAAGGACCATTACATCATTGTCACTATGAGAATTACTTATGACACATAGCATAACGCTCCATGTAGAATTCTCATGGTGGGTCTATCCAGTACTATGTTCTCTAACATGTACCTATGTATCAACTTAATATATCTCGTATATATTTATGACCAATGAGATATAGCCATCAGTTAATCCACATACTAGTCTCAATGTATTATTGTTGTCCCACTGACAATGATACTCGACTAGGGACATTTAAGAATAATGATACTTTACATACTTATATGATCTCATATTCAAGTCACATACTTGAATCCATATAATTAGTATCATTCTTCTAAGGACATTTATTATGTTAACATTTATATTACGCAGTAAATAAAACATAATAAAAGTAATTATCATTTAACCAAAAAAAACATAACATAAACATGGTGTCACAATCATTACATAATTGGCCACTAGGGCATACACTCTAACAAATACATGAAAGAATTTTGAATAAATTAATAAAAGAATTTCTGTACAAGTATTTTCCTATAACTATTACAAAAAGAATGTTGTATTAGAAATCAGGATCCTTTTTCCTTTTTGCTGAGACAAAGGGCAATTGATGACTTGAATCAATCAGTTGAGAGTCACTTCCAAGGCCTTGTCTTCTTTGATCTGGGTTTTGATCAGTAATCCTTAGTCTGTTGTCTTCTCCACTTGCTTCTAGTTGCTCCAGCTCGTTTTGAAGAAGTTTTCTGAAGTTGACTATGTTGACATTGCTGCTGGATTCTAAAGCTTCAAGGACAAATTTTATTTCTTGAACATTGGCTGCAACAAGTTGTGACCAGTAGAAGGTAATGATCTCCCCCTTTTTATTTTTGAATTGAACACCCATGGGGCTAGTGATCATTTTTGGATATTCTTTAAATCCCTTCACTGGTGGCACATTCCTTACTGCAGTGTTCCCATCATCAGCTTTGGTTTCTTCAATCTCCTTCAATACTCTCTGAGTCAGCAGGAATCTGAACTGGATGACATGTTCATTTTTGTGATAAGCTATTTGGCTTAGAACATGCATCGCTTCCTCCAGGTCAAGACCATCAACGTCTTTGATTTTAATGTTTTTCTCCTGCCCATCAGTAGATTTGTAAAACAGCTTCAAAGGTCTTTCCAAGGCTGTGGGCAGACTTCTATCATCGTTGATGACTCTCCTCAGCTTATCAATCAGTCCCCTCAAGTCTCTGTTAGCCACTAACGATTTTGAAATTAAATTCAGAACTAATCCCAGTTGTTCAGCATCCATTCTCCTAAACCAGTCAATTGTGACATTGAATTGCGACCCACTTTTAAGTTGCACTGTTATCAGCTGATCCCTTCTATTGTTGAACCTAACATCTATGCTTTTTATGGAGAACATAAATGACAGGTTTTTGCGCCTTTCTTCTCTGAGGGATTCAGCTAGAGTGGGTGGACCAAATGTTGTGGTAATAGGAGAAGGTGCTTGAACCTTGGCTTCAGATGACTTGGATTTGGTGGCATCAGGGTCTTCAGATTTGTCTTGATTTTTATCCCCTGATGCACCTTTAGGGTTCTGAGATCTTCTTTGCTGAGGATTCCTGGAGGTCCTGGGCCTGACACTTTTCTTCTTCTTTGCTTCCTCCTGTTCCTTTGCCATTTCCCTCTCTTCATCTTCTTGAAGTTGCTGTGCAAATAGTGCATCAGCTTCCACTAGCTTTTTATCTTGAGGGTAGACCAACTCCACTTTCCCATCAATTACAACTTCAACGGGTGTTGGAAAGTGGATTGTCTTCATGGCATCTCCAAGTAGCTTAGGCCCTGATTGAGTGTTGGATTTCTTCTTTGGTTCCTCAATCAGGATACCCTTGCCTTTATCCTTGGATTTTGGAGCAGGAACAGGAGCAGTCACATCCCCTGATGGTTGACTTGAATTCTCAGCAACATCCCCTGACGACAACTGCTTGGTTGAGTTCTCCCCCTTTTTGGCAGCATCATCAGTGGGAGTTGAGAGTCGGGATGTGACTTGAAGAACTTGTTGCAAAGTGCCAGCCATGGAATGTTGCAGAGTTTCCATGCTGGTCAGTTGGGAAGTGAGATCAGCTAGCTTCTTATCTACAGTGCCAGCTTGTTTCTTTATCCTGAGGAGAGTCTGGCTGGTGACTAGGGAGTCGACAACTTGCTGTACATTTTGTATCTTTGAAGAAAAGTGTGTATACAATTTTTGATTTTCTATATCTATTGACTGACCAATCATGATCTGTGACTTTAACACTTTGATCAAGATTGGATCAATAGTTCTAGCTAATTCTTGCTTTAATAACTGTACAGTGTCCGACATTTGATTCTGCTGAAAGTACAAATCAACTCCGATGAACTGGGAAAAATCATCTTGTGGAGCATCATCTTCATCACTTTCAGAGGTAGAAGTAGTATATACAGTAACTGTGTTTTCTCTCTGTTATTTATTTACAAGGATCTCATCCTTATCTCTCTCATCCTCTCCTTTTTCTTTGTCGTCTAAGGCATCACTCGTATTCTCTCCTTTTTCTTTGCCTACTAAGGCAGTACTCTCTTGCTCTCCTTTTGCCAAAGTCCTCTCAAGGGTTTGACTTTGCCTCTCTGCACTAAGTATTTTCTCAGTCTCACTCAAAATTGTCCTAGAGGGGCTCCTATGGGCTTGGAAATCATCAACTGTGACCAGTTCAAGTGATGTATGTATAGATTTTGGTTCGACAGTTGTGATAGGAGAAGGAGAAGAAGTAAAGTGAGTATGTATAATTGGAGAAGTGTATGTCTCTATAGAGGAAGTATATACAATTGGGGGTACATAAAGAGTTATAGCTGTAGTATGTACAGTGGAGTCTATGTCCCCTGTTTGATCATCAGTGTTTGTATCAAGTAGAAATGAATCAACCATTTGAGAGTTTTGACTACCAAACACTGTGTCAAAGAATGTTGGCTCCTCCATGAATTGAGAATGTGGAGAATCTAATTGTATGACACTTAATGTTTGTGTCATTATATCTGAAGAAATTTGAGGAACAAAGAAAGAAGGAAGTGGTGTAGATGAGAGTGTTGGCTGAATCACTTAACGAGGAGGTGATTCATCAAAAGATACTATAGAAGAATGCTTATGACTCATGTTGATCTTATTGAGAAGTTTCTGAGCTACAACGTCTTGAGTGGTGTGTGCACTCACTATGTCAGATATCTGCAAGTGGCTCTCAGAGACCCTGATGATAGGTTCATCAGTGTCTATGGTCAGTGTATGTGCCTCACTCAATTGTGTCCTTGGTTGGGGACTATTTTCAATAACTAATTCCTTTTGAGGGGAACTAGTTAGAAATATGTTTAATTCCTTATCAAAAGCAGCATCCTTTTGAGAGGATACTGCCAGGTCAGGCTGTTGGGTAACACTCGTGGCTCCCTTCTTCTTCTTAAGCCTGTAGCCAATCACTCTCTCTCCTTGCTCCCCCTCAATTGATGTGGTAACTTCACTGGGTTTTCTTTTAATCCCAATAGTCTTTTAAGAGACTGTGGGTTGGGCTTGTGAGAGTTGTTGAGTGGTAATTGGTTGTTCTACTTGGGAAGGCAGAGAGGTGGTTGTTTTCTCTGCCATAGTAGATGAAGGTGAAGAATGTACAGTTTGAGAAGTAGAGGGTGTAGAATTTACTACCTGTACCATATGCGATGGAAGAGCAAATGTTTCAGCTGTATACGATTTCTTTATTATTTCTGCAAATAGTTTCTTTGTTTGCTTGTATGTCTGTATAGGTATATCATTCTCAAAAGAAAAATTAGTAATTTGGTCTTTAATAATCATAAACAAAAATCTTGCATAATATACTTCAGTTTTCCTATTATTAAAATTACCTAATTTATTTACAAGATCATCAAAAATTATTTTACCTATATTTATATTTACATTTATAATTTAATGCGTATGCTATTTTTAAAGTTAAAGAGGTAATAACCTCAAAGTTAGAACACTTACCTGAGAATGCCTTGGTGATTGTATCAAACAGGTAAGAGATCTCCCTCTTAACATTCACCCTCTTGAGGTCTTTGAACTTTAACACTGCGTTGGGAGCAGCATTATAGCCCAATTCCCTCAAGAAATCCAGTAGGTCAGCCTCACTGGGTGCATCCACCAGATCTTGAGTAGGTAGCCCCAAAACAGAGTTAAGTCTGGAAGGGGTTATTTTCCCTTTCTCAGAGGAAACTTTGAATGAGATTCCCTTGACCGCATCAAGCCTAGTGGTGGAGTACATGAACTTGGCACTCGTCCAAAGTTGAGACAGTGCTTCCCCCGACATTTCTTCATCGGTAAAGATGGCTTTTCTATACTCTGAGTTGAGTAGATAGTTCATTATTGGTTTAAAGCATTCACTTACCTCATCAATGTTAGAGAAACCCATATAGTTCGTGGGTGGGACTGTTAAGTTCCTAGGAATCTGTTGACGTGCCATGGATGCTTTGAAGATTTGAAGTTCTAGGGTTTCAATAAAAACGAGAGAGAAGAAGAAGAAAACTCGAGCAAATATCAGAAAAAGATTAAAAGATTTGAGGAGTTTTAAAAAGTAGGAGAGACAGAGTATTAATACCTGCCTATTGACGTTTGAAAATTTCTCCTGAAAACACGCCATTAGGGAGTCAGTTCAGTTTCTGTGATGACACGTCATCAGTGAGAGAAGATCTTAATGATGAGTTGTCATCACTTAACTAACCCTGAATCCCGACGCAGTAAAAAAAAATTTAAACTTACCTGGATGATTTACTGTATTTACATACCCTGACCCTGATGCACAAGACGGACACCCTGATCCTGACGCACAGGTCGGATACCCTGACCCTGACAAACGAGTCGAACACCCTGACCCTGATGAGAGAGCCGGACACCCTGACCCTGATGAGAGAGCCGGACACCCTGACCCTGATGAGAGAGCCGGACACCCTGATCCTAATGCGTCCTTAAGGAAGCCCTGACCTTGATGCATCAGACAAAACAAAAACAAAACAACAAAATGCAGAATATACAAGTATATACATACTTACAATTTGAACATATATAACCACATATCAATTGATTTTATCAAGAACTTATGAAACGAGTTAGAAATACCAAATCTTAGGAGTTTGACTCTGACCCCGACACATAATTCACCATTCCCAACTCTCCCACAACATTTGAAAATGTGGCTTCATCAAGAGCTTTGGTGAATATGTCTGCCAGCTGCTGATTTGAAGGTACAAACTGTAGTTCAATATTCCCATTCATAACATGTTCCCTGATAAAATGATATCTGATTTCTATATGCTTAGTTCTGGAATGTTGCACTGGATTTTCAGCAATGGCAATGGCACTAGTGTTATCACACCTTATTGGAATCTTGGAATAGATCAGACCATAATCCATTAGCTGATTTTTCATCCATAGAATTTGTGCACAACTTCCAGCTGCAATATATTCAGCTTCAGCAATTGATGTAGAGATTAAGTGCTGCTTTTTGCTGAACCAAGATACAAGCCTTCCTCCTAGAAATTGACGGCTTCCCGTTGTACTCTTTCTGTCAATCCTGCATCCTCCAAAGTCAGCATCAGAATATCCTAGTAATTCAAATCCAGACTCCTTTGGATACCAAAGTCCCAACTCTGTAGTGCCCTTGATATATCTCAAGATCCTTTTCACTGCAACGAGATGAGATTCCTTTGGGTCAGCTTGATATCTTGCACAAAGACATGTTGCAAACATTATGTCTGGCCTGCTTGCTGTCAGATATAGCAATGATCCAATCATTCCCCTGTAAGTCTTCAAATCAACTTTTTTTCCATTTTTATCAGGGTCAATCTTGGTTGCAATGGCCATAGGTGTCTTTGCTACTTTTGAGTCCTCCATATCAAATTTCTTGAGAAGTTCTTTGGCATATTTTGTGTGATGTATGTAGATTCCATTAGAGACTTGTTTAACTTGCAGTCCCAAGAAGTAAGATAACTCACCCATCAAGCTCATTTCATATTTGCTTTGCATGAGTTTGGAGAACTTTTCACACAGTCTTGTGTCAGTGGATCCAAAAATAATATCATCAACATAAATTTGAACCAAAATCAGATGACCTTGGTGTTGTCTGAAGAACAATGTTTTGTCAATGATACCTCTTGAAAATTTGTTTTCCACCAAAAACTTTGACAGTGTATCATACCAAGCTTTAGGTGCTTGCTTCAGTCCATAAAGTGCCTTTTCCAGTTTGTAGACATGATTTGGAAATTTTGAGCATTGAAAACTTGGAGGTTGTTGGACATACACCTCCTGTTCCAATTTCCGATTTAGAAAAGCACTTTTCACATCCATTTGATATACTTTAAAATTTGAATGTGCTGCATAGGCTAAGAAAATTCTTATAGCCTCAAGTCTGGCTACTGGTGCAAAGGTCTCATCAAAGTCAATCCCTTCTTCTTGAAGATATCCTTTTGCAATCAGTCTTGCTTTGTTTCTTACAACAATGCCAGCTTCATCCATCTTATTTTTGAATACCCACTTTGTACCTATTATGATTCTTCCCTTAGGTTTAGGTACAAGCTTCCATACTTGATTTCTTTCAAATTGATTTAGCTCTTCCTGTATAGCCAAGATCTAGTCTGCATCTTGAACAGCTTCTTCAAACTTCTTTGGCTCAATTTGAGAAAAAAAACAAGCATATAGACATTCATTATATGTTGCTTTCCTGGTCTGTACTCTCTTGCTTGGTTCACCAATAATCAGATTTATTGTGTGACTTCTGGCCCATTTAGGATTAAAGATGTGTCTTGATGAGCTTGCTTGATTATCATCTCCTCCCCCTAAGCCTGTGCTCCCAGCTTCTGAAAACTCTCCCCCTAAATTAGTGGATAATTCAAGGTTCAAGATATCCCCTGATGGTGCATGTCCTAATGAATGATCCCCTGATGGAGTATCCCCTGATCTGTTGTCCAAGAAATTAACTCTATCTGCTGACGGGGGTTCTACATTGTTTGGATTGACATGAGGAATGGATAAATTCTTCATTTGTCTGCACTCATGGGCTTCAGTCTCTTGATAATCATTTTCATCTTCATTTTCAAACCTGAGTTCTTCATGAAAGCCAGGGTCTTCAAGTCCAGAAATCTCTTGATCATCAAAAGCTACATTTATAGACTCCATCACCACCTGAAGTCTTTTGTTGTAAACCCTATAGGCCTTGGATGACAGAGAATAACCTAGGCAAATTGCTTCATCAGCTTTTGGATCAAATTTTCCTAAGTTCTCACCAAAATTCCTTATAACAAAACATTTGCATCCAAAGACATGGAGGAACTTGTTGTTTGGCTTTCTCCCTGTCATTAGCTCATATGGTGTCTTGTTGTGAGCCTAGTTGATTAGAGATCTATTCTGAGTAAAGCAAGCAGTGGAAATTGCTTTAGCCCAAAAATAGGTGGGAATCTTTGCCTTTGCTAGCATTGACCTAGCAGCTTCTATCAGGGTTCTATTTTTCCTTTCCACTACACCATTCTGTTGAGGAGTCCTTGGAGCAGAAAATGTGTGATTTATGCCTTTCTCCACACAAAATCCCTCAACAGCTGCATTCTTGAATTCAGTTCCATTATCTGTTCTCAACATTCTAACCACTGACCCTATCTTGATATGGTCAATAATTTGTTGAGATACTTCTGATTTAGCATGCTGAAACTTTACCCAAGTGTATCTGGTGTAGTCATCCACAATAACCATTGCAAATCTTTTCTTAGACACTGACATAATGTTGACAGGGCCAAAGAGATCCATATGTAATAATTGAATTGGATCTTTGATCATGGTGGCTTCCTTGCTGACAAAGGATGATTTCCTTTGCTTCCCTTGTTGACCCGCTGAACATAATCCTTCTTGGATAAACTCCATTAGAGGTAGTCCAGTTACCAACTCTCTCTTCACTAGATCATTAATTGACTTGAAGTTCAGGTGAGAGAGCTTCTTGTGCCATAGCCTGCTTTCATCAGGAGTTACCTTGCTGTAGAAACATGATTCTCCATTTACTGAATTAAAATCAGCAACATAGAGATCTCCTTTTCTTATCCCTGACAAAACCAGCTTCCCATCACTTTCATTTGAAATTAGGCACTGATCTCCTTTGAAGGAAGTGATGAATCCTTTGTCACTTAGTTGACTTATGCTTAGCAAATTGTGCTTAAGCCCATCAACCAGTGCTACATTTTCAAATGAGACATTCCCATTTGCTGCTTTGCCATAACCAAGAGTTAGTCCTTTACTGTTATCACCAAATGAAATTACTGGACCAGCCTTTTCTTGGAATTCTGTGAGCAGGTTATTAGAGATAAATGATGATGATGATGATTATGTAATAAATTGTGCAACTGTAAATACTTGAAGTATTTTATAAACCTTAAGATCAGTATAAGTTTTGCATCCACTGATGATAAACTTATTCATCAGTGGATGGTCAATAACTTCACAAGGCAAGTCAGAAAATAGAAACATACAAAGGACTTGACAAAGTGAAGAAGAATGTCTATTGCTACTTGTAAACAGTCAAAGTATTCCGCACATCAGAAATTCTAATCAAAGTTACGTTGATTAAGTTCCATCAGGGGAACCCATCAGGGGGAACTCATCAGAGGGAACCCATCAGGGGAACCCATCAGGAGGAACTCATCAAGGGAAACCTATCAGGGTATGACAAAGGCAGACCAACCCGTCAGGGAAACACTTCAGGACATGTCAGTGTCAGGCCAACCCATTAGGGTAACCCGTCAGGGGGAATGACCAATATGACATCAAGGGAAGCCATCAGTGTATGCCGTCAGTCATAACCATTAGGATCAAGAAGCACTAAATGAAACTGAAGTGAAGGTTGAAGCCCTGATCCAGTCTATAAGCATCAGGGGATCCAGAAACACTGATCAAAGTCCATCAGGGCTGATAGTCAGTGGATCGTTATTACAGCATGCACCCGTCATCAGTACTTACACAGAAATCAACGTAACGTGTTAAAGAAGCAAGAAATATCAACTGGAAAGATATTTCTTGAAGTTTGTTTTCGATCCAATGAGAACTCTCTCGCATTAAATGCACACAGATCAGGGGAATAAAAAGAAGCAACAAAGCATGCAGCAGTCTGACACATAGGGCTACGATATGACATACTTGCGGCTAAGTTGAGAAAAGCAGCACGTCTCTAGCACGTGATTTCATCAACTGATCAACATATAAGCAAAGGAGTTCTCATTACAAAAATACTGAGATTGAATCTATCCAACAAATCAAACAAACAAAGAAGCACACAACACTAGGAAGCTCAGAAATATATTTCTTGAGAGATTTATTTTTCAGAGAAAGTTTTTGTAGCTAGTGAGTGTGAGAAGCTGTGAATTTTATTTGCAGAAATTGTAGCTGTAAATCACATTTGTGATTATACAGATTTCCAGAAAAACCCCAACTTTTAATATAACTATTTTAACTTGAATCTGTGTGTTCATTTCTTTAGTTTTTTTGTTTGTTACAACTTTTTTCCAGTAAGCACTTTTAAGTTTAAAAGAGCGAAAAGTTTCAGGTGTTTGTATTCATCCCCCCCCCCCTTCTACAAACACTTGTGCTTATATTGCACTAACAATTGGTATCAGAGCCTCTTAGCAGATTTCACTTGCTAAAATTGATCATTATCTATGGCCAACAAAGTTGGAAACAGTAAAGTCCCTATGTTGGAAAGGGGCAAATACTTGTTCTGGAGACAAAGAATGATAGTTCATCTTAGAGCTATTGATGATGAATATTTGCAGATTCTAGAAGAAGGACCTCACGTTCCCAAGAAGCTCATTCCTATCGAAGTCGTTAATGGAGCCAGTATTCCTGAAAAGCTTGTCCTAAAGACAACTGACGAAATGACGATAGAGGAAAGAGAAAAGGTGAAAAAGGATCTTAAAGTCACTGGGATTCTGTATAATGGTTTAGATGATGATATGCTGAATAGTATCATGAATCTTACCACGTCTAAATCTATATGGGATACCATACAAATCCTTTGTGATGGTACTGAGGAAGTGAGGGAAAATAAATTGCAGCTGTTGACACAACAATATGAGTGGTTCACAATGAAAAATGGTGAAACACTTACTGAAATGTTTGACAGATTTAACAGGTTGGTAAATGACCTGAGATTATATGGGAAGGCATATGCTAACAAGGATGTGAACAGAAAGTTCATGAGAGCCCTTCCCATATCATGGGATCCTAAGACAACAGCCATCAGGGAATCCAAGGACATGAATCTTCTAGACTTGTATAGGCTTTATGGCACCCTAAAGACATATGAACTTGAGGTTCAACAAAGATCAGAAATGTCAGGGGATGCAAGAAAGCTTAAATCTGTAGCCCTGATGGCTGCCACGAAGGATAAACAAGAAGCAAGGCCAAGTGTCTTGATGAAGCAGCAACTAGAAGATGCTGAAATAGAAGGGGACAAAGAAGCTGACTTCAAGGAGGAAGAATATACTCCGGAAGAGTTAAAGGAGCTGGATGAAACCATGGCCTTTCTTGTAAAAAGGTTTTCTAAGCTGAAATTCCAAAAGCCTTCGAGATCTAAAAGATTTTCAGCAAGGAAACCCAGTAGCATGAAAAACATTATTGACAAATCAAGAATAAAGTGCTACAAATGCAATGAGTTGGGTCATTTTGCAAATGAGTGCCGCAAGGCCACAAAAGATGGTGAATTCAGAAACAAAGAAGCTGTTGTGGACTACAAGAAGAAATACTTTGACCTTCTTAATGCAAACAAGAAGGGAAAAGCATATATTGCAGAGGGAAAGGACTGGGCTGACTCTGATGAAGAAGAAAATGAAGAGTATGTCAACCTAGCCCTGATGGCCTCATCCACTGACAGTAGCAGCTCGCAGGTAAGCATCAAAATTTCCTCTAACATGTCTAAAACTGATTGTGTTAAAACTGTTAAGGAAATGGCTTGTGAGATAAAGGATCTCTATGATACCCTGAGGAGTGCTGTAGCTAAAACTGAGAGAGTGCAGAAAATAAATGAACAGTTATCTGCTAGGAACACTCTTTTAGAATTAGAAAACTCCAGACTTGAGAGTCTTGAAAAAGAACTCTCAAGGACTAAAAATCTTCTTGACTGTGCTATCAAAAGAGAGGAATGAACCTCGAATCTTCTTAGTCAAGAAAGGGAAGTCATTAAGAGATGGAGTGAGTCTAGCAGGAAACTGAAGGATCGTTTAAAAAGTCAGAAATCTGATCCAAAATCTGGTTTGGGCTATGAAGAGACTCAAGTGCAGCAACCTCCCATTGAGGTTGAGATGGCAGCTAGCTTTGGAAAAAGGCCAATACAACCTATCAAGTTTGTTAAGGCAGACACAAAGCTAGAATCAGGGAATGTTTTCCTAGTAAGTGGAGCTTCCACTAGTGGTGGGAGAGGCAAGAAACTTATTCTTGCCAAAGTACTCAACCCTCCAGTTATGAAAGAACTAGACTGTGCATCAGTGGATACACAGTCGTCAGGGGGAAAGAGTGCATCAGGCCGTAGTAGCCCGTCAAGGGAAAAAGGCCTGTCAGGGGAAAGCAAGAAGAATAGAAATGGTAAGCTAGGTGTTAATAAAAGTAGCAATTATTCTTCCATTCATGAAGCCCCTAGAAAAGTGTGCTGGAATTGTGGTAACTGTAATCATTTATCTTTTTAATGCAAAGAAAAACCACAAATTTTGACTGGCACAATCTTATATGCTGATGATTTACCAATTGTTAAAGCCTGCTCCTCCAAGGAAATAGGCAAAATAACTGTTGAGAAATCAAAAGCATATGCTGAAGCTCCTAAAAAGGAGAAAGTTTTAAATTTGACAAAACCAAAAGTCACCAATAAAGAAAAAGTTGTATTACCTATTATTGTGGCTAAACCTAAAGGACCCAAAACAAATTGGGTACCAAAAACAATTTAAATATTTTCTTGTGTGCAGGGAAAGGTCAAAAGCAGTCAAATCTGGTTTCTAGATAGTGGCTGCTCAAGGCACATGACAAGAAACAAAGCCCTGCTCACAGAATTCCAAGAAAAGGCTAGTCCAGTAATTTCATTTGGTGATAACAGCAAAGGACTAACTCTTGGTTATGGCAAAGCAGCAAATGGGAATGTCTCATTTGAAAATGTAGCACTGGTTGATGGGCTCAAGCACAATTTGCCAAGCATAAGTCAACTAAGTGACAAAGGATTCATCACTTCCTTCAAAGGAGATCAGTGCCTAATCTCAAATGAAAGTGATGGGAAGCTGGTTTTGTCAGGGATAAGAAAAGGAGATCTCTATGTTGCTGATTTTAATTCAGTAAGTGGAGAATCATGTTTCTACAGCAAGGCAACTCCTGATGAAAGCAGACTATGGCACAAGAAGCTCTCTCACCTGAACTTTAAGTCAATTAATGATCTAGTGAAGAGAGAGTTGGTAAGTGGACTACCCCAAATGGAGTTTATCCAAGAAGGATTATGTTCAGCGTGTCAACAAGGGAAGCAAAGGAAATCATCCTTTGTCAGCAAGGAAGCCACAATGATCAAAGATCCAATTCAATTGTTACATATGGATCTCTTTGGCCCTGTCAACATTATGTCAATGTCAAAGAAAAGATTTGCAATGGTCATTGTGGATGACTACACCAGATACACTCGGGTAAAGTTTCAGCATGCTAAATTAGAAGTATCTCAACAAATTATTGACCATATCAAGAAGGTGGAGACAGAATCAGGGTCAGTGGTTAGAATGTTGAGAACGGATAATGGAACTGATTTCAAGAATGCAGCTATTGAGGGATTTTGTGAGAAGAAAGGCATAAATCATACATTTTCTGCTCCAAGGACTCCTCAACAGAATGGTGTAGTGGAAAGGAAAAATAGAACCCTGATAGAAGCTGCTAGGTCAATGCTAGCAGAGGCAAAGATTCCCACCTATTTTTGGGCTGAAGCAATTTCCACTGCTTGCTTTACTCAGAATAGATCACTAATCAACAAGGCTCACAACAAGACACCATATGAGCTAATGACAGGGAGAAAGCCAAGCATCAAGTTCCTCCATGTCTTTGGATGAAAATGTTTTGTTCTGAGGAATTTTGGTGAGAAATTAGCAAAATTTGATCCAAAAGCTGATGAAGCAATTTTCCTAGGTTATTCTCTGTCATCCAAGGCCTACAGGGTTTACAACAAAAGACTTCAGGTGGTGATGGAGTCTATAAATGTAGCTTTTGATGATCAAGAGATTTCTGGACTTGAAGACCCTGGTTTTCATGAAGAACTCAAGTTTAAGAATGAAGATGAAAATGATTATCAAGGGACTGAAGCCGATGAGTGCAGACAAATGGAGAATTTATCCATTCCTGATGTCAATCCAAACAATGTAGTCTCCCCGTCAGCAGATAGAGTCAATTTCCTGGACAACAGATCAGGGGATACTCCATCAGGGGATCATTCATCAGGACATGCACCATCAGGGGATAACTTGAATCTTGAATTATCCACTAACTCAGGGGGAGAGTTTTCAGAAGCTGGGAGCACAGGCTTAGGGGGAGGAGATGATAGTCAAGCAAGCTCATCAAGACACATCTCTAATCCCAAATGGGCCAGAAGTCACACAACAGATCTGATTATTGGTGACCCAAGCAACAGAGTGCAGACCAAGAAAGCAACATCTACTGAATGCCTATATGCTTGTTTTCTTTCTCAAATTGAGCCAAAGAAGTTTGAAGAAGCTGTTCAAGATGCAGACTGGAACTTGGCTATGCAGGAAGAGCTAAATCAATTTGAAAGAAATCAAGTATGGAAGCTTGTACCTAAACCCAAAGAAAGAATCATAATAGGTACTAAGTGGGTATTCAGAAATAAGATGGATGAAGCTGGCATTGTTGTAAGAAACAAAGCAAGACTGGTTGCAAAATGATATCTTTAAGAAGAAGGGATTGACTTTGATGAGACCTTTGCACCAGTAGCCAGACTTGAGGCTATAAGAATTTTCTTAGCCTATGCAGCACATTCAAATTTTAAAGTATATCAAATGGATGTGAAAAGTGCTTTTCTAAATGGGAAATTGGAACAGGAGGTATATGTCCAACAACCTCCAGGTTTTCAATGCTCAAAATTTCCAAATCATGTCTACAAACTGGAAAAGGCACTTTATGGACTGAAGCAAGCACCTAGAGCTTGGTATGATATACTATCAAAGTTTCTGGTGGAAAACAAATTTTCAAGAGGTATCATTGACAAAACATTGTTCTTCAGATAACACCAAGGTCACCTGATTTTGGTTCAAATTTATGTTGATGATATTATTTTTGGATCCACTGACACAAGACTGTGTGAAAAGTTCTCCAAACTCATGCAAAGCAAATATGAAATAAGCTTAATGGGTGAGTTATCTTACTTCTTGGGACTGCAAGTTAAACAAGTCTCTGATGGAATCTACATTCATCAGAAAAAATATGCTAAAGAACTTCTCAAGAAATTTGATATGGAGGACTCAAAAGTAGCAAAGACACCTATGGCCACTGTAACCAAGATTGACCCTGATAAGAATGGAAAGAAAGTTGATTTGAAGACTTACAGGGGAATGATTGGATCATTGCTATATCTGACAGCAAGCAGGCCAGACATAATGTTTGCAACGTCTTTGTGCAAGATATCAAGCTAACCCAAAGGAATCTCATCTCGTTGCAGTGAAAAGGATCTTGAGATATATCAAAGGCACTACAGAGTTGGGACTTTGGTATCCAAAAGAGTCTGGATTTGAATTGTTAGGATATTCTGATGCTGACTTTGGAGGATGCAGGATTGACAGAAAGAGTATAATAGGAAGTTGTCAATTTCTAGGAGGAAGGCTTGTATCTTGGTTCAGCAAAAAGCAGCACTCAATCTCTACATCGACTGTTGAAGCTGAATATATTGCAGCTGGAAGTTGTTGTGCACAAATTCTATGGATGAAAAATCAGCTAATGGATTATGGTCTGAACTATTCCAAGATTCCAATAAGGTGTGATAACACTAGTGCCATTGTCATTGCTGAAAATCCAGTGCAGCATTCCAGAACTAAGCATATAGAAATCAGATATCATTTTATCAGGGAACATGTTATGAATGGGAATATTGAACTACAGTTTGTACCTTCAAATCAGCAGCTGGCAGACATATTCACCAAAGCTCTTGATGAAGCCACTTTTTCAAATCTTGTGGGAGAGCTGGGAATGGTGAATTATGCGTCAGGGTCAGAGTCAAACTCCTAAAATTTGGTATTCCTAACTCATTTCATAAGTTCTGGATAAAATAAATTGATATGTGGTTATATATGTTCAAATTGTAAATATGTATATACTTGTATATTCTGCATTTTGTTGTTTTGTTTTTTATTTTAACTGATGCATCAGGGTCAGGGCTTCATTAAGGACGCATCAGGGTCAGGATGTTAATCTTGTGCGTTAGGGTCAAGGTGTCCGTCTTATGCATCAGGGTCAGGGTATGTACATACAGTGAATCATCGGGTTTCAAGGTCAGTTAAGTGATGACAGTTCATCATTAAGTTCTTCTCTCACTGATGACGTGTCATCACAAAAACTGAACTGACTCCCTGATAGCGTGTTTTCAGGAGAAGTTTTCAAACGTGAATAGGCGGGTATTAATACTCTATCTATCATACTTTTTGAAACTCCCCAAAACGTTTAATCTCTACCTGATATTTGCTCTAGTTTTTTTTCTCTCTCGTATTTACAGAAACCCTAGAACTTCAAATTTTCAAAGCATCCATGGCACGACAACAAATTCAGAGGAACTTGACAGTCCCACCCACAAACTATGTGGGCTTCTCTGACATTGATGAGGTAAGTGAATGCTTTAAACCGACAATGAACTATCTGCTCAACTCTGAGTATAGTAAAGCCATCTTTACCGATGAAGAAATGTCGGGGGAGGCACTATCACAACTATGGACAAGTGCCAGGTTCATGTACTTCACCACCAAGCCTGATGTGGTCAAGGGTATCTCATTCAAAGTTTCGTCTGAGAAAGGGAAAATAACTCTTTCCAGACTTAACTCTGTTTTGGGGCTACCTACTCAAGATCTGGTGGATGTACCTAGTGATGCAGATCTGCTGGATTTCTTGAGGGAACTGGGCTATAACGCTGCTCCCAACGCAGTTTTAAAGTTCAAGGATCTCAAGAGGGTGAACGTGAAGAGGGAGATTTCTTATCTCTTCGACACCATCACCAAGGTGTTCTCAAGTAAGTGTTCTAACTTTGAAGTTATTATCTCTTTAACTTTAAAAATAGCATTTGCAATTATTAAAAATGTAAATATAAATATAGGTAAAATAATATTTGATGACCTTGTAAATAAGTTAGGTAGTTTTAATAATAGGAAATCTGAAATATATTATGCTAGATTTTTGTACATGATTATTAAAGATCAGATTACTAATTTTTCTTTTGAGAATGATATACCTGTACAGACATACAAGCAAACAAAGAAACTGTTTGTAGAAATAATAAAGAAATCCTTTTCAGCCGAACCGTTTGCACTTCCATCGCATATGGTACAGGTAGTAAATTCTACACCTTCTACTTCTCCAACTGTACATTCTTCACCTTCATCTACTACGGCAGAGAAAACAACCACCTCTCTGCCTACGCAAGTAGAACAACAAATTTCCACCCAACCACTCTTAAAAGCCCAACCCACTGTCTCTCAAAAGACTGTTGGGATTAAAAGAAAACCCAGTGAAGTTACCACAATAACTGAGGGGGAGTAAGGAGAGAGAGTGATTGGCTATAGGAGGAGATTGAAGAAGAAGAAGGGAGCCACGAGTGTTGCCCCACAGCCTGACCAGGCAGTATCCTCTCAAAAGGATACTATTTTGATAAGGAATTAACTATATTTCTAACTAGTTCCTCTCAAAAGGAATTAGTTATTGAAAATAGTCCCCAACCAGGGACACAGCTGAGTGAGGCACATACACTAACCATAGACACTGATGAATCTACCATCAGGGTCTCTGAGAGCCACTTGCAGATATCCTCCACAGTGAGTGCACACACCACTCAAGATGTTGTAGCTCAGAAGCTTCTCAATAAGATCAACATGAGTCATAAGCATTCTTCTACAGCATCTTTTGATGAACCACCTCCTCGTTCAGTGATTCAGCCAACACTCCCATCTACACCACTTCCTTCTTTCTCTGTTCCTCAAATTTCTTCAGATATAATGACACAAACATTAAGTGTCATACAATTAGATTCTCCACATTCTCAATTCGTAGAGAAGCCAACACTCTCTGACACAGTGTTTGATAATCACCACTCTCACATGGTTGACTCATTTTTACTTGATACAAACACTGATGATCAAACAGGGACATAAACACCACTGTATATACTACAACAATAACTCTATATGTACCCCCAATTGTATATACTTCCTCTATAGAAATATATACTTCTCCAATTATACATACTCACTTTACTTCTTCTCCTTCTCCTATCACAACTGTCGAACCAGAATCTGTATATACATCTCTTGAACTGGTCACAGTTGATGATTTCCAAGCCCATAGGAGCCCCTCTAGGACAATTTTGAGTGAGACTGAGAAAATACTTAGTGCAGAGAGGCAAAGTCAAACCCTTGAGAGGACTTTGGCAAAAGGAGAGCAAGAGAGTACTGCCTTAGTAGGCAAAGAAAAAGGAGAGAATACGAGTGATGCCTTAGACGGCAAAGAAAAAGGAGAGGATGAGAGAGATAAGGATGAGATCCTTGTAAATAAAGAACATAGAGAAAACACAGATACTGTAAATAATACTTCTACCTCTGAAAGTGATGAAGATGATGCTCCACAAGTTGATTTTTCCCAGCTCATCGGAGTTGATTTATACTTTCGACAGAACCAGATGTCTGATACTGTACAGTTATTAAAGCAAGAATTAGCTAGAACTACTGATCCAATCTTGATCAAAGTGTTAAAGTCACAGATCATGATTGGTCAGTCAATAGATATAGAAAATCAAAAATTGTATACACATTTTTCTTCAAAGATACAAAGTGTAGAGCAAGTTGTCGACTCCCTAGTCACCAGCCAGACTCTCTACAGAATGAAGAAACATGCTGACACTGTTGACAAGAAGCTAGCTGATCTCACTTCTCAACTGACCAGCATGGAAACTCTGCAACATTCCATGGCTGGCACTCTGCAACAAGTTCTTCAAGTCACATCCCGACTCTCAACTCCCACTAATGATGCTGTCAAAAAGGGGGAGAAATCAACCAAGCAGTCGTCAGGGGATGTTGCTGAGAATTCAAATCAACAATCAGGGGATGTGACTACTCATGTTCCTGCTCCAAAATCCAAGGATAAAGGCAAGGGTATCCTGATTGAGGAACCCAAGAAGAAATCCAACACTCAATCAGGGCCTAAGCTACTTGGAGATGCCATGAAGACAACCCACTTTCCAACTCCCGTTGAAGTTGTAATTGATGGGAAAATGGAGCTGGTCTACCCTCAAGATAAAAAGTTAGTAAAAGCTGATGCAATCCTTGCACAACAACTTCAAGAAGAAGAAGAGAGGGAAATGGCAAAGGAACAGGAGGAAGAAGCAAAGAAGAAAAAGAGTGTCAGGCCCAGGACCTCCAGGAAACCTCAGCCAAGAAGATTACAGAACCCTAAAAGTGCATCAGGGGATAAAAATCAAGATAAAACTGAAGACCCTGATGTCACTACAAAGAAGTCATCTGAAGCCAAGGACAAAACACCTTCTCTTGTTACCAAAGAATATGGTCCACCCACTCTAGTTGAATTTCTCAAAGAAGAAAGGCGTAAAAACCTGACATTTATGTTCTCCATAAAAGCATAGATGTCAGGTTCAACAATAGAAGGGATCAGCTAATAATAGTTCAACTGAAGAGTGGGTCAGAATTCAATGTAGCAATGGACTGGTTTAGGAGAATGGATGCTGAGCAATTAGGACTGGTCCTAAATCTGATTCCAAGATCCTCACAGGCTAACAAAGTCTTAAGGGGGATAATCGACAGGCTGAGGAGAGCCATCAACAATGAAAGGAGACTGCCCACAACATTGGAAAGTCCACTGAAATTATTCTATAGATCCACTGATGGGCAGGAGAAAAGTATAAGGATCAAAGAAGTTGATGGCCTAAACCTAGAGGAAGCGATGCATGTTCTAAGCCAAATAGCCAATCACAAAAATGAACATGACATCCAGTTCAGAATCCTGCTGATTTAGAAAGTATTGAAGGAGATTGAAGAAACCAAAGCTGATGATGGGAACACTGTAGTAAGGAATGTGCCACTAGTGAAGGGATTCAAAGATTATCCAAAAATGATCACTAACCCCATGGGTGTTCAATTCAAAAATAAAAAGGGAGAGATCATTACCTTCTACTGGTCACAACTTGTTGCAGCCAATGTTCAAGAAATAAAATCTGTCCTTGAAGCTTTGGAATCCAGCAGCAATGTCAACATAGTCAACTTCAGAAAACTTATTCAAAAGGAGCTGGAGCAATTAGAAGCAGGTGGAGAAGACAACAAACTAAGGATTCCTGATCAAAGAAGACAAGGCCTTGGAAGTGACTCTCAATCGATTGAATCAAGTCATCTATTGCCCTTTGTCTCAGCAAAAAGGAAAAGGGATCCTGATGTCTAATGTTTTCCCAGTGAGATGGCCTAGAACTTGTAGAAGGGGGGTTGAATACAAGTTCTTGCAACTTTCTCGAATTCCTGTTCTTTAAGAAATTAAATTTCTGCAGAATATAAAGAACAAGATCAAAACTTTATAAACAATTGCTTTTATTGATTTAACAATTGATTACAAGTTTTCTAACAATCAAAACAAGCTTTGATCGTCAGCTTCTATTCTGTATATATATAAAATACAACACTTTCAATTCTCTCTCTCTATACACATTTTTTTCGCTTCGTATTTCTGTTCTGTAATTTATAATTACAGCTTCTAAAACTAAGTTATCAAAAACCTAGCTTCCTAATTCAAATCAAATACAATCTTTCCAATTGAAAGATTTCTAACAAGTTTCCTTGTCAGCTACGTCTTCAACAAAGTCTACGTGTTCATGGAAGACTTTCCTTCTTTGATTTGAACTTCAACTCCATCAGTGATTAAGTCTTCGACTAATCTCCGATAGCTTCTTTAATTAGTCCCTGATCACTTCGAGTAATCTCCGATGCTTTACAACGTGTAATCTCTGATGCTTTACTTCGTGTAATCTCTGATGCTTTGGCTTTAGTCTCTGGTGATGTCAGCTTTTAATCTCCGAGGTATTGTTTTAATCTCTGATGACGTCAGCATTAATCTCTGACTCTTTAGTTACAATCCCCGATGACGTAAGCTTTAATCCCCGATGACCAATCCTTCAATCTCCGATGAACAAAACATTTTAATCTCCGATGAAGGATTCTTCAATCTCCAATGGGCAAAGTCCAATCTCTGATGAACAAAACTTTAATCTCTGGTGGACTTTTCCCTTAATCTCCGACAAGCCAAAATCAATCTCCGAAGGACTAATTAATTTAAACAACTTGTTGAACAAACTCAACAAGTATTCCAGCAGTACATACAAAAGAAATGAACCTATCTCTTTATTATAATGACTAATTTACAAACAAGAGATACTACTGCTAGTTACAAAACTAAAGTGTTACAAACCAACACTTTTCTGTACATTTGTATTTCTAAGTATTCTAAAGACAATCATCATCAAATGTTTATAAAACCTAACAATCTCCCCCTAATTATGAATATCAGAATGATAAGCATAATTTCAAGGTTGATGATGATGTCAAAACTCAACTATCAAAATTTACTTAGAAAAAGAATAAAGAATAATAAAATTACAAATGTACTTGAATTCAAGATCTTTGATCTATCATTCAGCTTCTCTCTCCTGGATAATTTAATTTACCCAGCTTCTCCAAGGTTTAAGCAAACCTGGCTACACTGAATAATACATTCAGCTACTCCAAGAATAATTCCTAGCTACCCAAGACTATGTCTAGCTTCAAAAATTATTTACTTCAACATTCACACAACAACTTTTATTTGTTCACTTCCTCCTTTTCAATTCCTTGAAATACTTCAACCTTTCCTCAAATAGCCTCTTCAATTCCACCTCACTTGGTCTTTCTGCATTTCTTAACAGTCTTATAAAGTCTTCAACATTCCTCTCTGTTAATCGATCTAGATCTCTGTCATATTGAAAGAAGATTTTCTGGTCATGAATATTTTCATACCATATTCCAAGTGGTTCAGATTCCACCATGTAGAGTTTTCCCTTGAAACTTAATGGTGGCTCTCTTACTGCAGACTTTTGACTTGAAAAACTGACCATA